>BPTQ01000004.1:211723449-211987941 GCA_019973895.1 Chrysanthemum seticuspe
AAAAAAAAAAAAAAAAAAAAAAAAAAAATTAAAAAGGGGTTGGTTAATGTCAATCAATGGTCTTTGATGACATTGATTGAGGGGGAGATTCTGTATAAGTTTTTCTTTATTATCTATGCCATGGGCTTCTGTGCTGGTTATGATGTTTGCTCATTTGTAAGTTGTGGTCGTGTCTTGCTTTTGTGACTAACTGGTTATGCTATTGTAACTATCTGGTTATGGTGTGTCTCTCAGTTGTAGGCTGTGGTCGTATCTTGCTCATGTGATTATCCTTGTGTACCCATGTATTGAGTGTCTTGCATTAAATGCTTATTTGATTAAATGTTTATTTGATTCATGTTTTTCATTGTGGTTATCTATGCTAGAGACTTAGCCTAAAATCAAGGTTAGCGACTTACCACTTTTGCACATAAACCACAGGGACCGAATATGTCAAATAACCAAAATAGTTTTACACTAGCGACTTACCACACTTCATTTTAAAACCACAGGGACCGAATGTGTCAAATTGCCAAAGATCCCTCCTATACCCCTAGCGACTTACTATATTTTCTTAAATAAGTTTTTTTTCTTTTCTTTTCTCTCGTTTTTTTTCTTCTTCTCGTCAAAGTAATTAGTTCATTCTAGCGACTTAACAGTGGTACGTCTCGAATCTCACCTTATTTGTTCTATATTACGCGTTTGTGTCTAGTTTCTAACTTGTCTTTTTAACCAGATCCCTTCGAGCTCGTGAATTGTGACTGTTTGATTCCCACCTAGGTTCGATTTATCATGAAATCGTGTTTTGTTGTTATTATGATGTTGAAAGTGTACAAATTGTTTGGTATATCTTATCTTGATTGCTCGTTAATTTGTTTTCATGAACTGGTGGTGAATGATTAGTGGTTTGGGTCGTCTGTTTTTTTTATGAGTGTTCTTGATGGCGACTTAACGTTGTTCTTGGTAGCGACTTAGCTTGAATGTTCATCGTGGCGAGTTAGCACTCAACTTAGCGACTAAGTTGCTGTGGCGAATTAGTTTATTATATTTTGGCGACTTGGGTAGCGACTTGTCTTTACAAGTTAGCGAATTAGTAACATTAGCGACTTAGTTAACAAATTTGTAGCGACTTGGTTTTGTTACTGTTCATGGCGACTTATCTTTACAAGTTAGCGAATTAGTAACATTAGCGACTTAGTTAACAGATTTGTAGCGACTTGGTTTTGTTACTGTTCATGGCGACTTGTCTTTACAAGTTAGCGAATTAGCATATATAGCGACTTAAAGAGCTAAACTATTAGTGACTTGTCTGTGGTACTAGTGATGGCGACTTATCTTTACAAGTTAGCGACATTGTTCACTTTCATGTTGTGAATTAGTCCTGTTTAACAGCTTGTCTATCTATAACTTTAGACATGTTTGGTGGTTTTTTTAGGGTCTAGGGTTATTAAAATGTTTAAAGGTTAATTGCTAAAGTTGATATCATTCTCACAATACTTAGGATCTCCTGATTCAACTTGTTGAGTCAACATACTCTATGTAATCTGCTATGACATTTCTGTTTAGGCAAACGATACTTGGTTTCTCTCACGACAACCAAATGTTACTGTTTGCCTCATGCATATTTGTTATATCACTTCTACATTTGTATCTTGGCTTATGACATGATCCCTTTGCAATGCACTCTTTAACCTTTTAATCCCTTATCAACTCGTCGTGTGAAAATTTATCTAAAGGATTCTACTTCATTGAAATATCTCACTTATGCCACTCAATCATTCTCTATATGTGTTTTGGGGACTCCTTCTGAGTTACTATTTCTATGTGTCTATGTCATAAGGGTGCTCTCAATGTTGTCTCACTTATCATTTATTATCTAACTCGTTCCCAATCATTACTGTTGATTGTATGTTTACTCAGATCATCAATGGCAAGTTCAAACCCTGAAAAGAGCGTTACCCCTTCGGCATCATCCAAAGTTCTCTCAGACGAAGAAATCCTTCCCAGGAGTCAATGGGCTGATATTGGAAAAAGTAACTGTTATGTGGACCTACAAAAGCTACAACAAAATCCGATACTCAAAGTGTCTATTGACATCCTCAAGACCACAAACTTCTTCGGTGCTATTACCAAGCAATGCTCAATTCCCACCATTTACATTCAACAATTCTGGAACACCATTCAATGGGACAAAATCACAGCTCAATACTCTTGCAAACTAGATGACAGGGAGTTCACGATTGATTCTGCTATTCTGAGCAAGGCTCTTGGAATCACCCCATGTAACCCTAACCTTCGTTCTGAATCTCCACCTGGTGCTGACGATCTGATTGTCTTTCTAATTGGGTTGGGTTATCAGAACAGCATTTTAAGAGCATCCGACATCATCACTGGACACATGTATCAACCCTGGAGAGCTATTACAACTATTCTCAACTTGTGCTTATCTGGCAAAACATCAGGATTTGATAAAGTGAGAATTCCCATCTTGCAAATTCTATGGGGCATTGTCAATAGGGTTGATGTGAATGTCTCAGATCGTATTTGGGAAGAATTTTCCTTATCAATGAACACATTCATATCTGATAGAACAAATTTTCAGAACAAAGCTCAAGGCCGAAAGAAACAGAACAAGCTTGTGATTCCCAGCATCCGATTTTCAAAGCTTGTTATCCAGTTCTTGCAACAAAATCACAACTTCAATCCTAGGACTGAATCAACTATACACAAAGCAGAAGATGAATTTGTTTTAGGAAACCTGAAATATGTTCCTAGAGGTATGGATAAAGAAATATTTGGACTGCCAATTCCTGATATTCTACTCACGGATGATATCAAGAAAAAGGACTACTTCAAACAGTTCATGAAAATTGCTGCAAGATCATCTGTTAATGTCACACCCACTCCCTCACAACCCAATGCTCCCAAGACCATCTCTGGCTCTAAAGCGTCTTATGCCTCTCTTCCTAAAAAGAGACGCGAAAGATCTCAACAGTCAGACTCCTCATCCAAAAAGCATAAAGAAAAGAAGAAGAAGGTGGAAAAAGAAATTGGTGACAATGCTGAGGTAGCAAGGGATAGCTCCAAGGTAGTTGATGAAGATGATGCTGCTCTGCAAATGGGGATCCAGCAAAGCCTAGAGAGTCAGAATATAAAAGCCCCAGTTGGAGGAATCGTATTAAGAGAACCTGATCAAGTGCCTCGACAATCCACCTCAACCATAAAAGACAAAGGAAAAGGGGTTGCTAGTGTTGAAACAGAACAAGCAGCTCACATGCTTCTAACAATCTCATCATCTCCATCAAGCACCACCGATCAATATGAGCTGAAGAGAAGAACATAATCATCTCCTGCTAAAGAACAATCTGGAGTGGACAAAGTGCCTGAAACGTTTAAAGAAAACCTTACACTTAGTGAGACTCAATCTGGCCAGAATGTTGACGCTCTGTTGCAAAAAGGCTCGCAGGAGAATCTTGAGACAAGATCTGATGAGACCTTGCAGATGAATGAACCAAATCTGTCTACCAACTCTCTATCTTCACTCAAGGACTTCGATACAGACTTCACTTTCGGAGATCAATACATAAATGACAAACCCTTAGATACTGCACAATCCATGGTTACGGTCAACATTCAGCAAGATACATCAACAATTCCTCCGATGTCAGCATCTTCACTCACAACTGAACTTCCACCTCCCAAACCTGCTCAATCAACTGTACGAACACTACCTACATCGTCACCAACCCCTGAACCTGTCATTACAGTTGTTGATGTGGATGCTCCACCAGCTTCACCACCTCAGATCCTTACCTCAGATCAACTACTGGACAAAGCTGTAAAAAGGATAGAAGCCCTTGAAAGGAAACTTCCTAAATCTGTTGATTCCCCTGTGGATCGTGTCTATAGATTGGAGCACCTCAACTTCAATGAAGGGGTTGCTGCCGCCATTGAAGGGGAAGTCAAGGATGTTGTGGAATGGGCAATGGAGGCCCCACTTCTTAGATGATTCAAGGACCTACCTATCACCGATATGAGAGCAGCTCTGTGTGAAAAGATGTATGAAGCTGAAGAGGACAAGCATGAGGTTCACAAGAAACTCTATGAGGCACTTGAAGAATCCATTAAGTTCGACAATTATGAGCAGTATATGATTGACATCAAGGAAAAGGAAGCTAAAAGGAAAAGGAGAGCTATTGTGTTGGAAACATTGAAGAAAGACCGTAAAGATCCTCCTCCACCTCCACCACCAACGGGGGGCGCTGGAACTTCTGGAGCTGGTGAACCTTCTATGACAACCAACACACCTCCACCACAACCACCATCATCACCGCCAAAACCTTCCAATCAATCAAGTCCTACAAGTAAACAAGGCACTCATAAGAAATCTGCTGCTTGGACGACGGTTGATTCAAGGTTCACATCCACACCCACCTCCTTTCCTGATGCTCAAATGGTTCACGAAGAGTCGCATGTCATGACAGAGTCAGAATCTGATGAAGATGATGCATCAACTAAGCATATTCCTAAGCCATCAGAAGAAGATTGGTTTGATGATTACCTGGCAGGTAAACGCCCCAGCACATCCAGAGTTGCACCGTCAAGGGACACAATTCAAAGTTGTATCGTTGAAGATAGACCTCCTTCTCCAGAACCTACATGGTCCATCCCTGAGTCCGACTCAATGATACCCGACAACAATTGGGTATCTACTATCACCAGCAATTATGAAGAACCTGCTGAAGACTCTCTTCTTCACTTTACTGGTGATATAGGAAGCTTCATTAAATGGTTTTGTAAACGGAAGAGTATCTCATCCTTAACTCCAAGAGATCTTGAAGGACCTGCTTATGAAATTGTTAAGGTCTTCCATTCAGATGCCAATCAACTTCAATACCAAATGGAAGAATGCCATAAGATGCTCAATGACCAAGTCAG
Source organism: Chrysanthemum seticuspe (assembly GCA_019973895.1). Classification (NCBI taxonomy): domain Eukaryota; kingdom Viridiplantae; phylum Streptophyta; class Magnoliopsida; order Asterales; family Asteraceae; genus Chrysanthemum; species Chrysanthemum seticuspe. Next base: position 211,728,367 of record BPTQ01000004.1, read on the forward strand.
TGAGCAAATTAGCCGCTTCAATGTTCACAAATCTCTTCCTCTTGGTGGTGAACCTGGTCAGATGACCATTCAGGCTGAATTCTTCTTCAACCATGACTTGGACTATCTTTGTGGTTACTCTGCTGAAAGAATACCTGCACTATCAATATCCAAGATGAAAGCTGCTACCTACTCTGATCAGGGGCTTGAACAGATGGTTCCTGATCATTTCTGGGTCAATGAAGAACTTAAATATGACATTGCCGCATCATATGGTATTTCACACTGGTGGTACAAAAAGAAGAACTTCTATATTGAAAGACATAGTGCTGACAAAAGACGCAAGAATGTTAGATCCGAGCTCCGTATCTTAAGTGTGGTTCGTGTAGAGATCTTCCCGATATATGGATATGAGTATTTGATGAAGATTGTCCTTAAGAGATCAGATTTGAAAGAATATACTATTGAAGAAAACGACTTCAAACATCTTCTGCCGAATGATTTCGAAGATCTCTACCTTCTGAATATTCAAGGACACCTTGAGCATTTGCCTGTCCGTGAGAAAAAGGCCCTATCTGCTGCTGTTACTCTTTGGATTCGAGGCTTAGTCATTCGAAAACGAGTTGAGGACTTCCAACTCGGCATGGAAAGCTACCAAACCAGGATAAACCTTACATGTCCTCAATGGAGTGCCACAGGGCATGAATTTCATCATGAATACAAAGTCCTCGACACCCCGAGAGCCGTCATCTTTACTGACAGATATGGGACTCGCATGCTTATGAGACTATGTGAGCTCTACAAGTTTAGTGATGGTACGCTCAAATTGGTCGAAGAAGAACTTGACACCAGAGTGAGAGAAGTCAAAATTGATATGAAATCTTGGGTTAAGACTACTTTTTTGACTGATGATGACTTGAAGAGGTGTGAACATTTCATTGCTGCAATCAGACGAAGACTCAAGACACGAAGGATCTTCCGCAGCCTTGAAAGTTTTGTTGGTGGAAGGCTTCGGGATGGTCACTACAAACTTCTTCAGAGAACGGAATAAAGACATCTTTGGGAATCCATCTCTTATGTATTAAATTTGTGTATTATGTGGTGTACTAACTTTGAACTACTGTAATGCATGTAATAGCGATAGGTTTTGTACTGTGGATTCCTCTTATTTCAAAAAAGGGGAACTTCAGTGGTGTCTTCTTCTTTTCATATAAAACCGGACACATTTTTCTCCAACAAATGTTTTTGTCTCATACATATTTAAATCACTTGAGATCCAAAATCTCAAAGGATTTGAAATTTTTGATCGGGGGAGAAAATGTGATATAAATATGAAAGATGATTAAAAGATGACCAGTTTTGTGCATACCGCTCTCTAATATGTGCTAAACAATTTTCGAATCTCGAAGCATATATTAAGGGGGATCATTTTTCTTTTAACAAATTCATGACTTCAGGGTACACAATTTTCCAGTTTTCTAAGGTACCTTGATTGTATGTTAAATGGCTTCTAATCGCTTGGTGATCATGCCTGCACTTCAATATAAAGGGTTCCCTATAGTATGTGCAAAACTCTTTTCAAACCTAGAAGCACATATTGAGGGGGAGCAAAATCATGAAAACCTCATCCTTCCCCTAAAATGCTCTATCAACCTGATTCGATTTGGGAAGTGATGTTGATATCTTTTAGAAAATGGTAATCAAAGAAGTTAATTCTTTCTCTTGCCTCCATGTGCAAAACATTTTCAAATACTTGATGCACATGTTGAGGGGGATTTCTCGTTCTAAAAATATCAAAAACAATTTCAGGTACAAAATGCTTTGATAATATATCATAAGTATCTGAATTGATTTTCAAATGGTTTTCAATTGGTTCCATATGGCAGATGAACAATACCAAAAAGACCGACCAACTTTACTTTATGTATGGTGATATAAGGATGATAAGGTTAGGTTTTTGTTCCCATGATCCGCCAGAACCGGAGGGATCTACCCAGGGACTATCCACTAGTTAGTGTAGAGTTCTTAGGTATAATGATAAAAGGAGAAAAATGAGATAAGGGAAGAGTGCGGACTGAGACTGAGCTAGTACCGGAATAAACCCAACAAGGTTCTAGCTATGAAGTCTTGGTATGCACTGAAGGGGTTGAAGAATCAAAAAGAATTGAATGAGAAAAGGGTGAAAACAAATAGCCCTCCATTGATTCAACCCTAGGGCAGAAACCGGGTTCAATTCATTTGCTACTGGCTGTTACCAAGGTAACACCGGTATTGAAGACAAGACGTCATGGACCCAGTGACGCACTGCACTAAACTTCCCAAACCACTCAAGTTCCTCTTAAAAGGGCTTGTTTCATTCTCACGGGGAACCGACATTATCTATCGACTTTCTCTTAGAGATTGTTGATATTGAAGAAGGAGACCCTCTCCCTAGTCTCCGGCACAGGATCCAAATTATGCACAAATTGAGTCTAGAGCCACGAGATCATCAATAAATCTCGTTAGGACACTTTCAATGAAGACTCTCTGTTTCACACAATGTGGAAAGAGAGATTATATCTTGAGTCCTACGCATTATCCTTGTGGTTTTGCCTGAACATCCGAGTGATATGTGAACATATTCACAGTGAAGATGGAAAACCTTCTGGAGCCAACATCAAACAAGCTCCTGGTAGGTGGCATGTGAGATCTATTATATAGATCAACCATGTGACAACTGAACAGAAACAATGGGGCGATTCAATCTCTTGAATCAATCCTGGTTCAGGTTATGGATTGACGGATACCTTTGAAAAACCGGTCTTTGTGCTTAACAACTCTTTTCTTTAGCACATCGACCGTGTACTCATTTTTCAAACCAAAAGGTGTTTTTATGATTGATAATTGATTTTCAATAAAACCTTCATTGTATTGCAAAAACAATTTCTATTGAGCAATACATGATTGTTTTTCAAATCTCTTTTCATCAATCAGTGGACTTAAAATTCGCTGGTTCACTCACTCCGTGTTGTCTTCTTTGAGATGTTCCGGTTTGAGAACAGCTAGAGCAGCTGCGAAACCCTGTCAAGGAAATTCTTCGGAATTATACCTGATCACAGGCAGTACATGTACTGATCAACGGGGAACCGTGGGCCGTGTACCTCAATTCAACGAAAGTGATCAAAGACACTTTTGTGCAATTTATTGCTAACTGTTGTATGCAGGTACACCCGACGTTTGCAGCTGATCAGAATGAAGCGGTCAATCCATAGCCGCATGCTCACTTAACACATTCATCTCAAAAGAAATCATGATTAGTGCATCAATGACTCTGATATTTTCACTCCATGCTTCTGCTACGCTGCTGCCAATATCATGAATCAACTAAAGCTTCCGCTACTCTGATGAGAAGATATCATAATCCAGAATGTGAGCATGTCGGTCCGAATGTCACAACATCACAGTAAACCAACACCACAATGGATGTCTTAGAGAATTTTTCATAGCTGATGATCTCAAAGGATGGCTCATAATTATTATCTCATGGATCATTAAAGACCTCCACTTTAAAGTACAAATCTATGCAGACTTTGAAGTTGCACTACTTATGCACAAAGATTGCGAAGTTGAAGTATTAAAGTCTACGAGCTCAAGAACAAAGTCAAGAATAGAATGCTAGGATTTGAAGTGTAAAACATGGGGTGACCTCCCTTAGGGGGAGATTGTTAGGAATTAGAAAATTCCATAGTGAAGAGTCGGTCACCCCAACTATTATCTAGCATAAAGTAGCTCGTAGATTTGTCGTTAGTTTCGTTATTTTAGGAGTTTATTAGTTAGTTTGCAGCATAGTTTAGTTTAGTGCAACACCGTGGAGGAAGGACGGGTCTTTACCCACTGTATCCCTGATCCACAGGCCGTCAGGAGGTCGTTTAGTTTGTAACCTATAAATACCCTCTACCTTGCAAGGTAGAGGGTTGGATGTTCTTTGGTAATCTAATATTCTACAAGTTTCTCTTACTAGAATATCCCACTTTCTCTCTCTCTAAAATCATCTATATGCTCATTGTGTTAATGTTATGATACGTAAGTGAAATCCAATAGATAAAAGCTCCCCCTCAACATGTGCATCGTGTATTTGAAATCGTTTTGGCACACGGAGGCAAGAGGAAGGATTCACTTCTTTGATTACCATTTTTTAAAAGATATCAACATCACTTTCCTGATCAAAATTAGTATTTTTCATACTTTGTTAAGGTTATTTTTCGAAAGGATGTGGTTTTCAAAAAGTTGATCCCCCTCAATATGTGCATAGAGATTTGAAAGTGTCTTGCACATATTAGGGAAAACCTGCACATTGAAACAAATCAATCACGTTTCAATCCTTTTTGGTTTGAAATAGATGCTCCCCCTCAACATGTGCATGGAAAATTTGAAATCGTTTGGCACATGTGGGGAGGAGAGCTTGTAGATCACTATAAAACCATTTATCAAATTATCAGTTTAAATCCAATTTAAATCACAAATTCTCCCCCGATCATAATTTTCAAATCATTTGAGATTTGTGATCTCTGTAGATTTAAATTGATTTTGAAAGCTTTTGAGGAGAATTGTGACTTGATTATGAAAACATTTAACCAATAAGGATCAAATATGAGACTTTAAACTCCAAAGATTAAACATGCTTAAATATCTTTTGAAAACATGACATAAACTTTGGTCTGAACCAATTGTATGACAAATAACCTTTTGATTTTAATGAAATCATTCTCCCCCTCAATCAATGATATAAGATGTTGATTGAGAGATAGATATTTTGACAAATGTCAAGTTCAGATGATTTTCAAAGATTGAGACCGAGTTATTTTTATTAGTTTTCATTAAGATAATAAATATTTTTCAAAAGAATTTATAGAAGGAAAAATATTTGTGAGGGGAACATTTGTCTTTTTAAGTGACAAACATTTGTTTTAAGAATCAGAGCACGAGATTTGAAAAATAAGATAAAGCATGGCTCTGTTCTTTCTTTAAAAAATGGGTTATAGACTGAAATGACTATAAGCCTTTTGTTTTTCTTTCTCTCAATTTTTTTTTATATATATGTACATTCGAACAACATCTAAAGACCCGTGTCACTCTTTGAATGACAGCACAAAGACCGTAGATATTATCGAATCAAGAAAAATATGATAAAATGACAATATTTTTGAAATTTTTCGAGTTTTTCAAATTTTTATGGTTTTTTGAAAGTTTTATATTTTTCTATTTGCTTTTTGTTGGTTTTGTAATTTTGTATTTTGCTTTTTGAATAAATATTAACAAGAGATGGATGAAGAAAAACTTTTACTCCTCGTCTTCCTCTTCAACACACAACAATCAGAGAACATGGGAAAAAGCTCAAGGCATATCTAGAGGAGCATACGGAGTTGTCCTCAAGGGAGAAATCACTCCCCTACGATAAGCATTAGCATTTTATATTTTCTTTACTTTCAATTCATGTATTTCGTACATTTGAATATTGAATTGGTTTGTATAATTAATATGAGCGGCTAAGCACCTCTTGGTGCTGGCCTAGTTGTGATTCCTTAATTGTTTTGTTTGCGTTTACATTACTTCCGTACAATTATTTCTAAGTGTATGCATGCATAGTTTATTGGTAGCCACCCTTGGTTCGATAGTTTTGAATGGCGGTAGAGGCCAATTGCATAGGAGATATGACCAACTGACCCTAGGTGAGCGGACTGAGACGGGAAGGGTAAGATATGACCAACTGACGACCCTTTCTACTTGTGCGATTTGACCAACTGATCACCTACCATTTGGATGAACTTAAGAATTAGGGGGTGAGTGTTTAAGTTGCTAACGCCCGGGCACTCACTATTATAGATCTAGCATGTAGCGGTACTTAATGACTTGGCTTAGGGGACCAGGAACAACAGGACTTATGAGGGGACACCTGACTTCTCCTGTGGTGGCATCTTTGCTGATAGGTTAGGGCGAATTGACCAAATGTTGTCCTCTCGACTTTGACCCCACCTGAAGTAATTGGAAGTAAGTAGACGTAGACATAACTAGCTAGGAGGATTAACTAGGTTAGCACCACTCTCCTCTATTGATTTACCATTTACCTTTTATTTGCTTTATTCTGCTTTAGTAGTTTAATTAATTAATTCCCTATCGAAACCATTATTAATCTGTGACACCTAGACTTAGTAATAATCCAACACACATAGCTCTTGGGACGACCTCGGCTTTATCGATTACTACACTACAAGCGACCGGGTACACTGCCCGTTAGTGCATTAGGGTAGACCATAGGTATAACGAGACTTTATAAATATTAAAACCTGGTTAGTAAAACCTGCATCAAGTTTTTGGCGCCGCTGTCGGGGAGTTATATTAGGATTAATATTTAAGTATTTCATTTCGTTTTAAACTTTTCTACTATTCTCACGATCATTATTCAAGTTTTCAGGTACCATGGAAGTTGTTAACATCGATGACCTCACTCTTGAGGAATACTTGGCGTTGACAAGAGCGGAACAAGGGTCGGGTCTCGTAAGATCGGCAATTGGAGCAGATGTCCGTTTCGAAATCAAAGACCAATTTATGAGGGAGCTTCGTGCTAACCGTTTTTCAGGAAACAGGGACGAAGATGCATATGAGCACGTTGAAAATGTCTTATACATCGCTAGCCTTTTCAACATTCCGAGCGTGTCTCATGATGTTGTTATGCTAAGGGTATTCCCAATGACTCTTACTGGAGCTGCCAGAAGATGGATCGAAAGATTGCCCGCCGGGGCAATTAATACTTGGGCTCTACTTAAGAAGCACTTTATTCAGAGATATTGTTCGCCATCGAAGATTTCTAACCAGCTTTTGGAGATCCATAATTTTAAACAAGAAGACGACGAAACATGGTATCAAGCCTGGGATAGATACAACGATCTCCTTTACAAGTGTCCTACACATGATCTGAACAACCAGCAGAAGGTCAACATTTTCTACAAAGGAATTAACGTAACTACAAGACAAATGTTGGACTATCAAGGACCTATCCCGAACATGACTCCTACTCTTGCAATTGAAGCCATTCAAAAAATGGCTGATCACTCTAAAAAATGGCACGACGGAAGAAGTAAAAGATACCAAGGCGGAAATTTTGACGGAATTGCAGCAATCGTTAGTAAAATTGAAAATCTTAGTCGAGATATGTTGAAGGTCAGAGAAACCGTTCATGCCATCCAAGTGGGTTGTGAAAGCTGTGGAGGAGGACATCTCACAAAAAATTGTCCTCATAACGACGAAGAAATTGAAGAAGCCAAGTATGGAGAAAATCGACCGTTTTACGGAGATAATCGAAATAGTAACGGGTATCGTGGAAATTACAACCGTGGGCCTTATGGAGAAAGAAAGCCCAGTCTTGAAGAAACAATTAACAAGTTCCTGGAAACTTCAGCCCAGAAACAAAAAGAACAAGATACATGGTTAAGGGGTTTCCAGGAGAACACTAATAAAAATCTTTCCAGGCACGACGAAACCCTAAAAAATCTTGGAGCAATGATTGAAAAACTCAGTATTGAGATAGATGAAATTGAACTTAATGAAACCAAGCACATGGTGGAATGCAACGCTATTTTCGCCAATAATTCTCAGGAGGTGGTTGAGGAACGCAAATCCACAACCGATGAATTAGAGATGACGGTTGCCGACATGCAGGTAGGGTTACGCCGTAACCAATTCCCTGAGTTACGACGTAACCATAATTCATAAAGCGTATCCAGGTCAGGAACGAGTTTATTTTCAGTTAAGGATATTAGCGCGGACGGGTTAATCATTCCATGTTCTGCTGGGAGTATTAATATTTTGGGGGTAGTTGATTTTGGATCTTGTATAAACATCATGCCGCTTTCCATATTCCTAAAACTTAAGATAATCCATCTTTGGGAAACGAAAATCTTGATTAAACCAGTGACAGACACCAAAGTTACCCCTTTAGGAATTACAGGTGGTACTTGTATCAAGGTCGATAAATTTGTTTCAGCCCCAGAATTTGTAGTCGTCGACATGGGGAAAAACAAAAAGGAACATTTGATTATCGGTAAACCGTTCCTGGACACATTAGCATATTACGGTGGATACTGTGGCGATATAGTAGAGTTTAAATTGGATAAAACCTTAAGCCTTGAACCAGACAAAATTGTTACGACTAAGGATTCACCAAGGATTGAATTAGATGATTCTGATAGATTTCCGCCTTCATCTTTTGGCCATTTGCAGGGCACCAAATCAAGTGACGATGAAAGAGATGAGGAAGAGATCCCATTTTTTGTACCCAGTTACGTTGTTAAAGGAAGAGTTCACTGTTGTGTTCCTGATACTTGTTTAATTGATGGGACCAAAGTAACTCTACCCACGTGTTCTCCTTTTCAAAAACGATGCAATGGAGGAGGTCAGCACCTCATTCGAATGATTAAAGCGAACCTACTTCTACTTCTTAGATGGAATTAATTCAATAAGATCAGGACTAGTCTTTCACTTCACAGATCAGATAGAGATCGACTTTTTATCCCATGGCCAGCTCAAGAAAGAGGCAGGCTAGAAGGCATACGATCTGAGACCCTTACCTAAAGCCATTTCCCATCACACGGCTCATCAACTTGATCTTCCGGGGGAACCGTATGTCCGAACATGCCTGGAAAAAGAGGTAAGAGTGCTGCTAGATGAGATAAAGCATATCAGTAAGCGATTGAGGGACGGCGAATGCCTACCCTCAGAATAGTATACCTTCTAGTGATTCGACCTGAAGTTACAGACTTATCTTATATATAGAAAGAGGTTGGATTCCTTGTCCGACCATCCTATCCTCAAAGACAGCCTTCTGGCTCTTACCCTTCTGCCTTTCGAATATCCCTCAACAAAGAAAAGAAAAAGGGTCAACATCTTAATGTGTATTTGAGAGATTGTCCTCGGGCTGAGGAGTGTCCACATCTAAATAAAGTATGAAAAAAATTAGAAAAATCAGCGAGAACTTCTTTTGCATTTTGGCAAAAAAAAAAAGAAAGCTAAATATAGGAATTTTTTTTTGGGGGGGTGGTCCACCGACAGGGGCTGCAGAAGTTTGGTGGTGCTGGGAAGACGAGAAACTTATCAGGAAAAAGTGGTTACAAGGACATAATGTTTTTAGCGAATGGTTCACTGATATTGATTGGACCATTCATTTTTGTGAACCAGTTATCATGCATGATGACTACACCATGGCATGGCCTACTTGCAACCCCAATCACAAGATCTGCGATGGAGGAGAATACCCTGAACCTAAATGGCTCAAACGCAAGGAATGGGCGCGTTTTGACGAAGATAAAAGAAGCAAAGTAGGATACAGGGGGATCTCATTTGAAAATTGGTTACGAGTAAAGTTTGGGTATGATAAAATAAAAGACGAAGAAGAGGTTGAATTTCGTTACGAATGGGCACGAGCTAATTTTCTGCAGAAAAGATACACCGTGACGCGGTTTGTTTCTCCACATGTTTGGGACCAGACTTCTTCAAATAAAATAGACACGGAAGAGGTCGGGGAAGTCCAAAGGCCCCCATAGTAGCCCCGCAGCTCTGAGTCTAACTTAAAGACTTGTAAATAAAGAAAAGTGCTCTTTCGGGAGACAACCCGAATTATCCCTTTCTCTTATTTTATTTCCATTTCTGTAGGGTTTTGTGTTTTCTAACCATTTTTGCAAGAAATGATGAAGTAATTGTTGCTGCAGTTTGCTGATCTGACCAGAGTTACGGCGTAACTCATCTAAGTGATTACGCCGTAACCAACCTTTTTGCAGCAGAATTCTTGACGCATTAATCATTACGGCGTAATACCATATCTGTGGTTACGCCGTAACCACTCGCTTTGCAGCTTATGTCAGGTTTTGACAGTTACGGCGTAACTCCCTCAAAAGAGTTACGACGTAACCACAGAGATGGTATTACGACGTAACCACAGAGAGTTACGACGTAACCTTCCTCTGCTTTAATTCTTTCATTTTAAAACACAGTAACCTTGTATTAGTATTTTAAATGAACTTTGTGGGTGTGTTCTCTGTAAACCCTCACGAGACTTCACTCGTCCACTTGGGACACCAAGTGGTTTAAAAGGCTTGTTGCATATGCTAAATGCAACCGTGATTCCTACGAAAGTGAGTTAGGTTTGTTTTTCATTTTTCATTTTTCATTTTTTTCTTTTTAGAATTATGCTTGTCGGTAGTGTGATTTCAGGGATTGAAGTTTGTTCATGATGCTTATACGAAGGCACGTCTCTTTTTCGTGGGCCTTCTTTCTTTATGGAGCAAATTTCAGGGAAGTTCTCGCTCTAATTCTACTTTTCTCTTCACCTTTATTTAATGCTTAGTACAAAAGGGACTTTGTACAATTCAAGTGGGGGGGGGGGACGGGAGTAGAATTATCTCTTGAACATTATTTTGCCCTCGTTTTTCTAGTCTATTTTGAAAAATTATGCCATTTTTAAAATTTTTGACATGTTTTTCTTAACCTAACTAGATTAGACCTTAGCCGAGCACATACAACCCTTGATTTATTATGGTGAGATTAGCCTTATCTGTTTCCAATATTTTACCCCAAATCCACCAAATTATGAGTGTGCCGGTAGCTTGTAAACTTTAGAACTTGGCCTTTGCATCATTTCGAGACCATAGACGAGGTATGTTGAGTTAGCTCGATGTATTTGGACTTTTCAGTTTTAGAAGGCAATATTATAGGATTATCACCCAAATAGCCTACCATTGTGTGTCTATCGATTAGTCACCTCGACTTCTCGACCCCCATGTGAAACCCTTTTGTTGCACTCACCTTTAGTGCAAGATACCCCTAGATACATCCATCTGAGCCATTCATTTCATTTTGTTAACCCGATATATTGTTTCGATACACCTATACACCTTAGCCTACCCTGTAGTCTTTATTTGTGATTGGGAAGTCATCATTTTCCTAAGTTTAAGGTTCGAGTGGAAAGGTTCGGAAATCACGCTTTCATCGACAACAGTCCTGAAGATCATTGAAGACCCCCCGAAGTCCTATTGTTCATCTCAAGTGGGGGGATATTATGTTTAGTTATTATTGTTAGGTTGATTAAAAAAACAAAAAATTTAGTAGTTGTTATATTGTAAAGTGCAAAGTTATAAGCACTATGTTATGAGCTTTATAGATTTAGTATCGAGGAGGCCACCTCGGTCACATTTGAAGATTGGAGTTGGTGATTATGCCAACAGTTGGAGAAAATGTGGTGTGCCCATCACGACGTCCTCTAATGACACATCTACCTTATATTTCATGATCCGGTTTCTTGACTTCAAAGCTTGAACTTTAGGCGGACGGTAAGTGGTGATGACTTGGTTATAGATTTAGACTACCTGCTTGTTTTTTATTTTACACCATTTATACATCCCATGTCTTATCCTACCCTTTAGTCATGAAGCGTGTTTAGGTGATGCAGCGAGCAATCTTTGGTGTCTTGGCCATGGATTTGGTCATGTATCATTGATTTTGTCCACTTCGCCGTGACATGTTAGTAATGACGAATCACCCCTTAACCTTTGTCGTGTCTACCCATATTGCCTTCGAGAATTGTTTAGCCCTTAACTCTAGTGGTGGAGATTTGTGTAACCGCCAAGCTTATGATAGAATACATGTTATGACTGTGCGATTGAGTAATCACCCCGAAATTGACACTTAGAATAGTTGAGAGATTTGAGTGTTTTGTTCCCCTTTCGTGAGGTGTTCGGCTTTGTTTTATTCTAGCATAAGGGATTTGTAAACTTATATTTTCTAGGTTATGGGAGATATCTTTTTAGGAATCTTTCTAATAAGGTCTACTTGAGGGCAAGTAGAGTTCAAGTGGGGGGATATTTGATAACATCAAATAGTCATGAATATTAAGTGTCAATTTCCCCTGATAATGCTTGTAATTTATATCATTTATATGGATTTATGCTTGTTTTCCATTGTTTTCCACTTTCAGGTTAATTACGAGCATTAGAGCTAAAGAGACGCGGAACTGGAGAAATATCAAAAAATTTATCACAGTATGCTACTTTGAAGAAGTTACGGCGTAACTCATCTCTCACATTACGCCGTAACTATTGCGTGACTCAGAAAATCAACTTATCAGAAGGTTACGGCGTAACTCTTCCCAAAGGATACGACACAACTATATTAGGTCAAATGAGGTTCCACGCCGTTGATACTTACGCCGTAACTATTTCATCAACTACGTCGTAACCAAGTTTATTGAAGACTACGGCGTAACCACTTATAAGGTTACGCCGTAACTAGCAGATCTAGTGCAAAATACGGAGGAATTGAAGGTTACGGCGTAACTCTTGTTATGGTTACGTCGTAACCCATATCTGCCTATAAATACCCCACGAATTCCAGCATTTCTAATCATCCCATTCCACACACAACAATCATAGAACGTGGGGAAAATCTCAAGGCAGGTCTAGAGGAGCATACGGAGTTGTCTCCAAGGGAGAAATCACTCCCCTACGATAAGCATTAGCATTTTATATTTTATTTACTTTCAATTCATGTATTTCGTACCTTTGAATATTGAATTGGTTTGTATGATTAATATGAGCTGCTAAGCACCTCTTGGTGCTGGCCTAGTTATGATTCCTTAATTGTTTTGTTTGCGTTTACATTACTTCCGTACAATTATTTCTAAGTGTATGCATGCATAGTTTATTGGTAGCCACCCTTGGTTCGATAGTTTTGAATGGCGGTAGAGGCCAATTGCATAGGAGATATGACCAACTGACCCTAGGTGAGCGGACTGAGACGGGAAGGGTAAGATATGACCAACTGACGACCCTTTCTACATGTGCGATTTGACCAACTGATCACCTACCATTTGGATGAACTTAAGAATTAGGGGGTGAGTGTTTAAGTTGCTAACGCCCGGGCACTCACTATTATAGATCTAGCATGTAGCGGTACTTAATGACTTGGCTTAGGGGACCAGGAACAACAGGACTTATGAGGGGACACCTGACTTCTCCTGTGGTAGCATCTTTGCGGATAGGTTAGGGCGAATTGACCAAATGTTGTCCTCTCGACTTTGACCCCACCTGAAGTAATTGGAAGTAAGTAGACGTAGACATAACTAGCTAGGAGGACTAACTAGGTTAGCACCACTCTCCTCTATTGATTTACCATTTACCTTTTATTTGCTTTATTCTGTTTTAGTAGTTTAATTAATTAATTCCCTATCGAAACCATTATTAATCTGTGACACTTAGACTTAGTAATAATCTAACACACATAGCTCTTGGGACGACCTCGGCTTTACCGATTACTACACTACAAGCGACCGGGTACACTGCCAGTTAGTGCATTAGGGTAGACCATAGGTATAACGAGACTTTATAAATATTAAAACCTGGTCAGTAAAACCTGCATCAGGACTCAATTGAGGCACACACTTCTTTGCCATTCTTAGTATGAGTCGACAATGCGATAGCTTGAAATTCATGAGGAAACGTCAACGACACATTAAGAAAACATCAAACCTCCCGGTCTCTTTGCTTTGTTTTTGCCGCAAATTTGCTTTCTTTTTCAAGAGGATGTGCTGACCATTTGAAAAGAGATACAAGTGTGTTGTGCGTGTGCATGTGTTTTTAGGTATGAGTATCAGGGAATGATTTACATTCACACTGTAACTGTGTGGTTAGTGGGTCTGGTAATTGAAAAGGAGTATCAAACCCTAAAAAATAGTCACGTTCTAAACCACTAAGCGTGGTTAGTTTACAAACTCATTCCAATTATCATTCGCAAATCATATCAATCTACAAACCAAACACTAAAATAACAAGGTTCTCACAACTAGTCATATTCAGTGTTGCAAAAATGAGCCCAGGCGGTCGATTAATAGGCGCCTAGGCACTAATCAGCCAACTCGAGATTAATTTTTACCTACCCGAATTATTTACTCAGATCTGGTCAAAGACTGGTCAGCAAGTAAACGTAACATTATGTTTAATTCTTACATACAATTCTAAAATTCATAACTTCATATAAAAAAAATTCAATCTAAATAATACCGATTATGTAATTAATCGCTACGTGGTACCCAACCGCTCTCGTGGCTGAGTAAGAGCACTCCCAATGGTAACGCCATAACGGCGTTAAACCATCAATAACGGCGTTATGGCCGTTATACCCATTGGGAGCTCGGCGTTAACACGGAGAATGGAGCCCGGCGTTGCTTTGGCAACGCGCGTTAAGGGGAGGAGAAAAAAAAAAAAAAAAAAATTGAAAAACTTACACAATTAGTCCCTCAACGTCTAGAAATTCAAAAAAATTTACAAAAAACCCCCTTAACGGCTAGTTTAAAAAAAAAAAAAAAAAACAACAACAAAAACATTTTTTTACCACTATAAATACCCAACCAAAACTCTATTTTTTTCACACTTCCATTCAAACTTTATATACTTCCTCTTTACACTTTCATATTTCAAAAATCAAATTCGTTCACAATGGATCCAAATCAAGCTGGTGATATTCCCCTGTCTTGGTCAGACGTTGATGACCAAGAGGACTTCCAATTTATGGCGGCCGCGTACGAGTATCACCTTCAGTTGGAACAACAAGAGGGTATTGAATCTCAACATCCTAGTCGTTCTCGTACCCATGTATATCGTGAACGTGAGCTTGCAGAAGAACGTCTGCGCAACGATTATTTCGTACAAGGTTGTAAGTATTCAAACCGGAATTTTCGTAGAAGATTTCGTATGAGCCGGAAACTATTCCTGCAAATAGTTGAAGGTATTGAATCTTATACTTCCGATAATATTCCAGATCATTTTACCTTTTTTAGACAAACACCCGATTGTACGGGTCGAATGAGTATAAGTGCTCTAATGAAGTGTACGTCTGCCATACGCCAATTGGCGTACGGCACCACACCTGATGCATTTGATGAATACTTGCAAATGGGTGAGAGTACTTCAAAGGTCTGCCTTGATAATTTTAACAAATGCATTATTGATTTGTTTATGCCGGAGTATTTAAGAAAACCAACATGGGCCGACATTCAAAAAATTTATCAACATCATGAAGAAAAACATGGTTTTCCGGGAATGCTTGGTAGCATTGACTGTATGCACTGGGAATGGAAAAATTGTCCAGTGGCTTGGCAAGGCCATTTTGCTAGGGGTGATAAAAAATACCCAACAATTATGCTTGAAGCTGTTGCTTCTCAAGATTTATGGATCTGGCATGTATTTTTTGGGATGGCGGGGGCAAATAACGATATCAATGTTTTAGATAACTCTCCGTTATTCGACGACCTTCTTGCTGACAATGCCCCAAAAGCACCTTATATGGTTAACGGAACTAGGTATGAACAGGGGTATTACTTGGCTGATGGAATTTATCCACAGTGGGCAACTTTCGTCAAATCCTTCACGGCAACAACTGATGCAAAACATACGTACTTTAAAAGGAGACAAGAAAGTGCCCGAAAGGATATTGAACGTGCTTTTGGTGTTCTTCAAGGCCGTTGGGGTATACTACAACAACCGGCACGTCAATTTGAAATTGCCACGATACGTAGAATCATGTATTGTTGCATTATTATGCATAACATGATTATAAAAGATCAAAAATTTGCTTTACGTGACTATAACGAACTGTGGGTGGATCCGTCAGCAAATTTGAGGCAACGAAGATGGGTTGAAAGATGTGATACGCACAGTCGTAAGGCAAAAGAAATACACGACCGACAAACGCATACCCAACTCCAACAGGACCTTATAGAGCATGTTTGGCAGAAGAATCTTGAACGACATGGACAACAACAAGAGAGCGACGACGATGAATAAGTATTTGCTATGTTTTTTTTAATTGCAGTGTGAGTGTGTGTGTGTGTGTTTTTTTTTTATCTCGTTGTATTTTTTTTTTATTTCGTTGTATTTTTTTTTAGTCTCCTATTGTAATATGTTTTAAGTTTTAATGAAATGTTTGTTTTAGTTTAAAAAATGAAGTGTATGATTTAGTTTAGGGGTTGAAATTGAAAATATGAAATATTAGTGGTGTTATGGTGTTATTGGGATGTTATTGTTGTGGGTGTTTTTTGGGATGTTAATGTTAAATGTTAAAGCTGATGTGGCGCTGACGTGGACGGTGTTATTGGTGTTATGGTGTTATTGTTGGGAGTGCTCTAAGAGCACAAGGTATGGTCTTTATTTAACATGCCAAACACAAATTTTTTTACAAATAACATGCCAACTACCATACCATGCAATAAGCCATTTACATGCCAAATGGTTTTGAGTTACTAGAGTGGCTCAAGCCAAATGAAACTTATGTGTGTGTTTTTTTGTCTTTTTTGTTTTTGTATTGTGAGTGGGTGGGTATTTTTAGTGGGGTATTTGCGGGACCCAATAACATGTTAGTGGTGTGTTATGAGGGAGGGTGTTTGAGTTATTGGTGTGTTATTTGGAAGTGTATGATGTGGCGCTGAGGTGGCATACCAATAACGTGTTATTGGTATTGCCCATACCTTGTGCTCTAAGGGTATGTTTGGCGACAAGTAGCAGTAGCAGTAAGCAGTAGCAGTAGCAGTAGCAGTAAGCAGTAGTAGCAAGTAGTAGCAGTAAGCAGTAGTTGTTTGTTTGAAAAACGTGTTTGGTAACGTAGTTGTAGCTGTAATTATATAGTGTAAAATTACAAAAAAGGGCATATACATATTAAACAAAAAAAAAAGTGATTAAACAAATAATAAAGTTATTATTTATAAGGTACTCATTACTTTTACATATTTGACGCTAGTTATAACTTATTTGCGATGTGTTTTCCATAGTAAAGTTATTATTCATAAGGAACTCATTACTTTTACATATTTGATATTACAAAAACACTATGATACTTTAGTTATAACTTATCTGCGACGTGCGTTTTATATCGATGTGCCAATATTATAACAAATTTGTTTCATCTTATTAGATGTTCCATTAAATATAGAATAACACAAATCCAATCCATATTTATACAATTTAAAATATAATATTAAGAGGCATCAATATTATACAAAAAGTGAAATGAACTACATGTACGTACTTTGTGAATTGAATATTATGAGGCATCAATATTACAAAAAGTGAATTGAATCAACAGGTACATACTTGTATTTATTAGAGGGTATTAAGGTAATTTAAGAAACTAAACGCTAGTGAATGATTGAAATGCTTCCTCATCAAGCATTTTAAGTAGAAGCAGTTAGACAATATGCAAACTCTTGCTGCTTTGTTGCCAAACAAGATTAAAAACCTTACCGCTTACCGCTTGTCGCTTATCGCTCCTAAACGCTTTCAAAACGGTGTTGCCAAACATGACCTAAAGCTTTTTGCAAGTTGCAACGTTGGTCATGTACAAAATTTAAGCGGCATTTCAAAATTTCAAAATCATCACATTCCCACTCACTCTCAAACCCCAAAAACCCAACTCCACAGCTCACCGGAAAATCAAACTACCAAATGGAAAAACGTCTCCGGTCATCCCTCACCTCATCCGCAGACGAATTCCTTAAATCCATAACCAAACAACCCTTCCGTACAATCAAACCCTCACTCAAATCCTTAATCCACTCCCTCAAACCCTCCTCATCCGACGACATCGTTTCGTCTCTCCCGATCTCCCTCCACTCTCGCATCACTCTCCTAATCGCCAGTTTCAAACACACAAACCCCGTAAACTCCCCGCCATCCACACCGCCCACTAAGCGTGCCCGCAAATCCAATCGCCAAAACGACACCGTTCCAGACGATAAAAACGACACCTCAAAAACCGGCTTAGTAGAGAATCTACAGATCTATGCTTACGTGGCGTTAATGTGTGTCACACATCCTGAAAATGTGTTTGGTGCTAATGTTAATGAGCTGTTGGTTAGTGTGCAAGTGTTACATGATAATTTAGTATTGTTTGAAAATGAAGCGGGTTTGTTGTCGGATATAGCGTTGTTATGTGAGGAATGGTGGAGGAGGGATTTAGTAGGTAAAGACGCGTTGATTTCGCAAATGTTGCCTTTTTTATTGTCCAAAGCGTTGACTATGAAAAAGAAGGTTGATGTGAAGAGGGTTTATGGGATGAGGGAAGCGTTTGCGTTGTTTGATTTTGAAGACGAGAGTATTGAGGATTTGAAGCTGTTGTTGATACGGTGTTTGATAAGTCCGTTGTTTTTGAAAATGGATGAGGGACGGAAGTTTTTAGCGTTTTTGTTTGGGTTGTCGAGGCAGTTGGTGAAGGAGCTGTTGGCGATGGTGAGGAGTCAGATTGCGTTTGGGAGGAAGTCAATGTTGGAGGCGTATGGGGAAATTGTGTTTAGAGGGTGGAAGGGTGTGGACGGGGGGTTGAAGGAGGAGATTGAGAACGAGTTTTTGTTGCAGTTGGTTGACGGATCGATTCATGCGAGTAGTGGGGTGTTTGGGGCGTCGATTAGGAGGGTTTTGGGTGGGTTTGTTAGTCAGAGGACGGTTGATGGCGTGGAGAAGGTTCTGTATAAGCTTGCTGAGCCTGTTATATTCCGATCATTGCAGGTAGCTTGTCTTTCTTGTTACCTATTTGTTTGTTTGGAATTTTTTTGGTAGGATTGACTAGTTATTGAAATACTAAGCGTGTCGATCTTGTAACCTAGGCTGTGTTTGTTTTAGCTTATCTAGCTTATTTAGCAAAAATAAGCCCATTTTATTGCCGCTGTTCTAAAAACAGAAGAGCCCATTTTAATGTTTGGATAAGCTCATAAGCTTTGTCTTATGAGCTTATTTAGGGGGTATTTTCATAAGCTGTTTTTTTTTGTGGCTTATTTAAATAGTGATTGGGCTTATTTAACTTTTTGGTTATTTTACACGCATATGTCATTCCAAACAACTTAGTTTATTAGCTTATTATCATAAGCTAATACAAACACTTGCCAAACGCTTATTAGCTTGTTGATTGTTAGCTATACTATGCTTATTGTAAATAAGCTTAAGCAGCTTACACAAACACGCTCTAGTCATTCAGATATTTCATGGAAAATGTGTCCATCGTTTAATCATGGTCTTAATTGCTTAATTTCTAGATTTGAACAATGTCTTGCAAATGGTGATACTTTGTGCAAATGAAAAACATATTATGGCAAAAAGAATTAGAAATCCTCGGTTGGGTTTAAGAAATGGAATTAGATCGTTGCTTATAACAATGTGCAAGGATAGATTGAAATGAAAGCTATGTCGTACCCTTACTCTATGAGATTTGGAAGCTAGGATCTTTAGTGTTGTTAGAATAGATAAACAAAACAAAAACAACATCATATGATAGTGGTATGCACAACTTTATTAACAAACATTGCATACATGCTTAAATTGATAACTCAGAGGAGCGTCAACAGGCCGTGGAGACTTTGACCGAATGAATAGGGATCAATTGATAGACATTTTTTTTGAGGAAGAGAATCTTTCCATTCTGTCAGGTTTAAAACTTACTATGTTTGCTACTGTTTCTTTGGCAGGCTGCAAACTCAAACGTTCGCCTAAATGCTCTGCACCTACTGATAGATGTATTCCCTCTTGAAGATCCTGATGCAACAAGGGAAGCCAAAGATACATTGCTACAAAAACAATTTTTCTTAATAGAGAAATTAATAGTGGATGATTGCCCTGATATAAGAGCTGTGGCTGTAGAAGGTTCTTGTCGTATTCTTCATATGTTTTGGGAGGTAATACCATCTTCAGTCATTACCAAACTTATCACCAAGATAATAGATGATATGGCCCATGATGTGAGCAACATGGTCAGGCTTTCAACAGTAAATGGTATCATTTATTTGCTTGGTAATCCTCAGTCCCATGAGATTCTCAAAGTGCTTTTGCCAAGATTAGGGCATTTGATTCTGGATTCAACACTTTCAATACGCAGTGCTATTTTGGATCTCCTCCTTCTTTTGAAGGGTATTCATAATTTTCAGTTCCATAAGGTATAAATTCTTTAAATAATACCACTTTAAATAAAATGCCACCGCTCTCAGTACTGATGGGAATTGTTTATATATTTGTTGTGTAGGTGGTGAAGCTTGATGTTTTATTATCAGCACTTGCAAATGATCAGTCACTTGTTGCACAAAAAATCACTAAGCTTCTGCAACCTTCTTATTTTCCTACAACTGTAACTCCTGAAGAAGCATGCAATCGATGTGTGACACTTATAAAAAGGTCACCACTTGCTGGTGCAAGGTTCTGTGAATTTGCTTTATCAGAAGGGGCGTCTCCGCAGTTCCTCAATAAACTATTCAAAATTCTCATCAATTTGGCTCTCTCACCTGACAATTTGGTTAAAGATCAGATTGATGGCATACTTATGGCTGCGGCCAACATTTGCAGTAATCTATCTGCTGATACCAAATTTAAAGCCGCCCTTAAGGATGAGTTGACTACTAAAAAACTTGTGTGCTTATTTTCTTCTGCCAATTCGGGTCGTGCTCAAGCGTCTGTTTGCAACATTGTTGCAACTGTTCATCCTGAAGCTGCTTGTACTCTTCGCCAAGAATGCATGGCACTTGTCACAAGATGCACCGGTTTATCTGATAATAAGGAAAAACAAGTACAAGTGAGGGAGGTTCATAAAATGATGATGTCATGTGGTTGGATCGACTACATGCTTGACGAAATGACAAAGCTTTTGCAAAACACTGCGGATGGATGTGTTAGCAAATATGCCACAGAAAGAACAAGCAACAATTCTTCCTCCGGAAAGAAGAGAAAAACCAAACATGCTACTAAAGATTCGGGAAAATCTAAGCGGACGAGTGGAAAGAAGAGTTCTGATGCTAAAAGTAGTTTTTATGAAGATTACATTGTTTCTGTAGGCATAGCTTGGCAATTAAAGGATTTGCTCACACACAGCAACACACAGAAAGCAGTGTTAGGGTGTAAAAGTCTTGAATCTGCATTTCACGCTTTAAAGGTTCTATCTGAGTTCAACATTAAGGAGTGTATGCAGTGTGATTACATAAACAGTCTTCACGTGTCAGCATATACCTCACTCAGTCTTCACATGTCTGTTCTGTCAAATAATACCGATAATCATGGTTCAACAAGATCATCTTCCGAGGTAAAGTTCGAAGCACATTACTTATCCGTTTTTTTTTTCTTTTTTTCTCGTGTTTTGTAGATCAGACGTGCCTTGTTCTTTACGAGTCCTTTTGAGCTGATCATTAAAGCGTTTTCGCTCTCCTCTCACATGCTTTCATAATTAACGAGTATATGCTATGAATATTATGCTTGGTTGTATGTTACATGACAAAATCTATATGGTCAACGATAAATTAGGAAGTTCAAAGCACGCATCTCATTTACCTTCTACTCCGTATAAAATTATTTGTGTATCTATCAGGTATACACTGCACTATACAAGTTTACACAAAAAAATTATAGGCATGTTCAGCTCTGCTCTGTCCAATTATCCGATAGTTAACAAGTATATTATAAGTTTAATGATGTATAAATGCCTTAAAAAACATTTAAATATCCATATGATTAACAATAAACCTCAACACATGCATTAAGTATGGGTGTATGACAATCTTTAAAAGAATGTTTCTTAATAACATCCTCATTCTTTAGTAGATATTTTAGCATCAATTAATCTGTAACTTGAAACCCGTCATGAATCTGTGGCTTTCATTACGCTCCTTCCAAGCCTACTAAACACTTTTTTTTTTTTTTTTTTTGCCATATTAGTTTTAAATTTAGTATTCTATAAGTAGCTGCAAGATTAAATTATGATCTGTATACATTATAATCAGTCTTTGCCTGGGTTTTTTTAATCAGCTAATTAGCAATGTTATAAGCCCATAATGTTATCATTGCTTGATGCTTGTGACTCTTCTGTGATGATGATTTTTTTGTTATTTGTTCTATTGGTTTTGGTTTTCGTCTTACGGATATTGGTGTTAGCATTATGACTTATTACTATAAATAGTGTAGACCCTTTATATCCAGGTTAAATATCTATGAATAATAATAGCTTGGTCGGTAAAAGATATATGACTTGTGAGGGCTTTTATTAAACATATTACAATTGTTAATTTGTTATTGAAAGATCTTACATGGTTCATACAACTTAATTATATGAGATATTTGTGTGTGCCCCACATTATTTCTTGTCTATTTTCTTGTAAAACCTTAGACACTTTGTTGGGAATGTTTGTCCCTTTTTTGGATAATGATGATAAGTTACTTGCATCCGGTATTACACCTGACCCTCCTTTTTTGGCTGCAGCTAAGTTTGGTTGAGCAGGCAATTGATCATCTTCTCCAATGTACAGAAAAGGTGTACAGAAAAAGTGCTTCTAAAAAGTCTTGCACAGAGACACCTCGTTCTATTCATGCAGGAAATAAGCACATAGAACCATATCAGGAACAAAAGCGGATATCAAACATGGTGAAACTGTCAACATCGATTCTTAAGTTTATTATTGATTCAAGTAGTGTGGATCGTATCCATGATGACCAAGAAAGATGTTTGAGTTTTACAAGGCAATATGTAGAATTTGTAATCGTTAGCTTAAGGCAGCATTCACATGGCCTGCTTGAGTTTAAGGAAGAAGACTTGAAAGAAACATTTTTGTGTCTCAAGAGCTCTTTTACCTATGCAGCCAAGTTGCTAAATCTAGTCCTCACAAGTTCTTCAGAATCTACCCCACCATCAATTGAGGCACACAATCTTGCTAATGACCTCTTTGATCTCATCATTTCAGTTGAAGAGCATCTGGGACCTCGATATGGATCACTTGTTCTTTCTGCAGCAAAGCTATGGCTGCCTGATTTGATCCTTGCATTGGGTTCTTTACAAATACATACATCATCCTCAACAGCAGCATCATCGTCTTCAAGTGCATTTGCTGAAACAACGTTGGGTTTTCCTTCTTGGCTCTTGATCTTGGCAAAGATTGAGATCTTTGACCAACAGGACGCAGATGTGGATGAGAATAATGACGAGAAAGTTGTTTTACCATCCAAATACTCTACTTTCAGAAAAGTCGTTGAAGTGATGACTGAGCTCCTCAGAGCTAATCAGAGCGTGCTAGATGCGGTTGGGGTGTTTCTATTGGATGGTTCGATGGCTGGTTTAAACAAGAAAAACTTTGAATTGATATCTGGAGTCTTACATTTTGTTTGCACGAAACTAGTGAAGCATGACAATGGAGAGTGGACAGACCGGAAACTGATGTTGGAATCTCTTGGAAAAATGTACCCTCAGATGGAAAGAACGGCAGAAGAGCTTAGAAATGGGCACGAAAAAGAGCTGTTGGAAAGAGCACGCTCGTTGGTTGAACCTGTTTGGAGATGTTACATTGATGTAGCGACCAAGGAACCAATGGAAACTGGTTTTTCTGACTCTTGATGTGTAAATCACATTTTCTGAACTAAACATACTCTTTAGACAAGTTAGTGCATTCCTAATTCCCTTATGTTAACATAGTTGAATTACAATTCGACTATTGTGACTGTATTTTCACTATAATATAAAAACTTATCTATTTTGGTAGTCTTTGCTATATGCAGAAAAATGCAACGAAGTTGTAATATTTTGGTATCTACGTTTTAGTTATTGTTTTTATAGTTAAATATATATAGACTGATAAGATTCATCTATTGAATAGATAGATACTATTGGCTATTTAGGAATTTGACAGTGACTGATGAATCGATCTTATACAAGCATAGTGACAAGTATGCTATTTGATGAATCAGTTCTACAGATTTTTTGTAAATTAACTAATTTTTATTGGTGTTAGATTGCTAATCTAGAACCCTTGTGTGTACCCATCTGACATGGCAAGTTTTACTACTTCACAGCCAGTTTTGTGTGTTGGATCTGTTAGTTTGATGACAACTATGACTAAAATAGGTGAATTCAGTGTTAAGTTTGCGAACAGCCCAAAACTGATTCAACATATGCTTTTTGGGTGATTAATAGCAAATAATAGAATTTTGTGAACCAAAATAGCCTCTTTCTAATAAAGTTGAACAAAATAAGCACTGCTAAGTAGAAGATTTCTCATCACGTATCCAATTGCAGTCAAAGTAACAACCCAGAATTCATTTTATTGGAACCAAAAAGAAGTAAAGCTTTACAAAATATTAAATCAACGATTAAAAGAACCTGCATACTTACCCAATATCATACTTACACAGATACTGTACAAAATCAAAGACAAGACACATTTACTTAAGTTCCAAAACCATGGAAAAAAGAAAATGAATTCTGGGATCGCACAAAAACCGTCAGTAAGATCCCAGGCTTCAATTTATTTTTTCGACAGGTTTCTTACCAGGTTAATGGCATGACCATCTCAGTACTCTGAGAAACAGAATTGGATGCAAAGTTAAATCTAACTACTTTTTAACAAGAAAAAACAAATGATTTAGGGTTTAGGGTTCAAGCAGCTGCTTAGCCTGGCTTGCTTCATGTAGCCTCAAACAGGGATCTTCTTCAGGAACACAGCAATCGGCATGCTTAAAAATCCCGTGAAAATGCTAAACAACCATTGGGTGGGTGTAAGCGGTGATGTATTTGCAAAGGTACCCAGGTACTCGATTATGATGACCTGAAAAATAACAGTTGCAGCGATAACGCTCACAAAAACCTTGTTCTTCCATATGCCGTCCAACACATTTTCTTTCTCCATTTCCCTTGAGTTAACCTCGTTGAAGAGCTGTAGAATTTACAGCCATATATTAGCACTTTATTATCTGAATTGGGTTCACTCAAAAGAATATAACTTTTGTAAGTGAAGAAATTACCTGACAGAAGACAAAGCAATTGAAAATAAGGGTGTTGAGGATGAGATCAGAATCATCTCCATCAAGGCCGAAAAATGATTTTCCTTTGGATTGAAGTAACCAAATGACTGCAAACTGGTACACAGCCTGACCAAAGATGTTCCTCCACATGACATTGCTAATAAAATTTCCCTTTCTTCCAACAGGAGCTCTTTTCATTAGCTCATCATTTGGAGGCTCGGTTGCAAGTGCCAGTGCCCCCAATGTATCCATGATCATGTTGACCCACAAAAGTTGAACAGCCGTGAGGGGAGCGCTCCCTGCAGAAGTAATAAAAAACAATAAGTATATATTTTTAAGTAATTCGTTGAAATTTACAGTTTGAACCAGCGAAGCAAGATAGATAATGTAACGATTTGTACCTGTCAAACAAGCTGAAGTGAAGTTGACTATTAAAGCAACGATGTTGACAGTGAGCTGAAACTGCACAAATTTTTGAATGTTAACGTAGACTGATCGTCCCCATTTGGCCACAGTGACAATTGTGGAGAAGTTGTCGTCCAGAATAATAACATCTGCACTCTCTTTGGCTACCTGAAATTTAAGGATATCAAAACATCAGATAATGTGTATATAAGAACACTATTATTTGATTAATGAGTAACAGGTTCGTTTTGCTTACCTCAGTTCCAGCAATGCCCATGGCAAGGCCTATGTCAGCTTCATGAAGCGCTGGGGCATCATTAGTTCCATCTCCAGTGACTGCCACAACCTCACCAAATGTGGTACGTAAATGTTTCACCAACATATGCTTATCTAGAGGTGAAGATCGAGCCATAACCTACACAAATTGAAAAAAAGATTATCTTTTGATTAACAAATTGTCACGAAGCTTACAGACGTCACACATGAGATATAGTAAGAACACGAACCTGAATCTTGGGAATTATTACGAGCAACTCTTCCAGACTCTTCTCACGGAAATCTGGACCTTCAATTGCAATACCATCATCTGTAAGTATTCCACATTCCCTGGCTATGGCTTTAGCAGTAGTTATGTTGTCTCCTGTAACCATACGCACAGTTATACCAGCTGATCTACAAAGAGCCACTGACTCCTTGACACCTGGACGGACAGGATCTTTAATACCAACAATCCCAATACAAGTATAACTCGAAGATGGAATGGGAGTTTCAGCTGAGACACCACTTTCCAGGTCTATGTATGCAAGACATAGAGTTCGAAGAGCTTCACCAGCAAATGAGTCAATTGTACTCTTTAAATAAGTAAGCTTTTCATCATCAAGAGCAACGACTTCGCCGTTTTTGTTAATCACTTTGTCACAAGCAGCCAAAACTATTTCTGAAGCACCTTTACAGTGAGCTCTTACACCACCTCCAGGAAGCTCAAGCACCACTCCCATTTGCTTCTTGGTAGAGTTGAATGGTTCGACCCTGAGGACTTTGGTTGCCTTGCGTTCAACCTGGAAATCACCACCAAGTGACAACCCAAACTCCAATATGGCTGTGTCTGTTGGTGAACCGAGTATCTCACGTTTTCCTTCTTTGTTGCTCACAACTTCTCCTCCTGTATTAGTGAATATCGATTGTACAAGAATCTTCTTAGCACTATCTGGAATGTGTTCAGCAGTGCCTACATTCATACAAATGCATGATTTGACCACAGTCATGTGGTTGGTAGTCAACGTCCCCGTTTTGTCACTGCATATAGTTGTTGCAGACCCCATGGTTTCACATGCAGCCAGATTGCGGACAAGTGCTTTGTCATTCATCATCTTCTTCATGGCAAATGCAAGGCTCAATGTGACGGCCAAAGGTAGACCTTCTGGAACCGCAACCACAACGATGGTAACAGCAATAGCAAAGTATTCCAACAACAATAACGCATCATCACCAGACCAGCTCCATTGAGTTCCTTCTATGATCTTGCTGGCAAATAACTTTTGCACCAAAACTGCAAACGTCACTATAGCGAATATAAGACCTATCTTTCCAATAATAGTTGCCACTCCATTCAGCTTAACCTGCAACGGGGTTTCATCATCTCCGCCTTCAGTAAGAGTTGCCATCAGTTTTCCCCATTGGGTTCTCATGCCGACTGTTACAACTAACATCTTACATGAACCATCTTGAACCTTAGTTCCAGACAACAAGTAAGGATTTTCAGTATTGACCTTTACTGGCTCGCTCTCTCCGGTCAAACTAGATTCATCAATAGAGAGTGCAAATCCTGAAAGAAAAAGTCCATCTGCAGGAACTTGATCTCCGATACCAAGGTGTACAATATCACCAGGAAGCAACTCATATATTGATAGCTTTTGCCTGTATCCCTTCCTGGTAACTTGAATTGATATCTTCTTTTTCTCTTTATCCAAATCCCTGAACTGCAAAGACTGACGATAATCACTTGTCGCTGTTACAAAGACTACCAACAAGATACTAGCCACGATTCCAAGACCATCATGAGATCCTTTTGGCCATCCTTCTGTCGCAATGCCAACAATCAAGGACACAAAGGCACACACAGCAAGGACCATAAGAGTCATATCCTGGAGTGCTTCCCATACAAACACCCAAAAGCCTCGTTGCTCACGTTCAGTGAACTCATTTGTCCCAAAGAGTTCCTGTCTGATAGCCAACTCTTTGTCATCCATAGCAAGTCCATTGGTGGTACATGTTTTAAGCTTGGTCGCAAGACCATCTACCCCGCCATGTAATTTTAGCTTTTCGGGGTTATGGCCTTCAACAATGGTACCTGCATCATCAGCACTGATCCCAAAACCAGCTGCCTTGAATTCTTCGGGTAGTGTGGTATCCCTTTTAGCTTCAGCGGCTGCATGCATCACATTGTTCATATCAAGACATTGCATAATTTACATGATCCAAAACTACAGACATAGATTTTCAAAGAACTTACAGTGTAGCAGATGAAGTGCTGCCTTCGACACCAAGACCGCAACTCTCAACTTCTGTAATCATAAAAAATATGATCAGGTATAAACTATTACAGAACATATAACATATACAAGCTTTGAAAAACATAAAAAATAAATATAAAAAAAATTAAGTGGCATAAAGACGATAACTCGTTACTGTAATCTATATACTTGATCACAGCTTCTTATTAGCGTGCCGAACCTACAACTAATAGAATTTTAAGTCTTATGACATAGCAAATTACCCATAATTACAAACATAGGCTACAATGCAAAGAAAAAAAATCATACTTTCTTAACAGAATCAAATTCTCCATCCGTCCCAAATTTACTGTCCACATTTTTTTTAGTTGTCCTAAATTAATTGGTTGGGAATTTAGATCAAGTTTACAACCTTTAATAAAGTTATAAATTAATTAGCTAAGGGTGTTGTCATTCTGTAAAAGGTAACAAAACGAAAGTTATAAATAATGCTATGTTTTGGTGAGAGTAAACCATCATAATCATACCCAAAATGTTCTTCTTACACCAATAAAAAATATCTTTTTCCTTTCTTATAAAACAATAATAGCTGCACAAACTTATAACCGAACCCACAACTTTTTAGTTGGCGGACCATGGACCATGGTGATATAGTCAGCGTTGCCAGTTATGAAACTTTTTCTCAAAAAATTAGGTGCAAAAACAAGAAAAGTCAAAGCTTGGTCAACATTAGTTATTACAAAATTCAATATTTGACGACAGACCATAACCTAAAACCAAACAAAGTGAATGAAAAGACTCACATGATTAGTACGTCGCATAGCAGCAGCCTCATTCCGCTTCTCGATATTAGCCGTAAAGCGAAACCTTCTTTTGGGATTCTTAACGAGGCCACACATGTCTCTCCACTTTTGCAACACTTCATCCGACGAGTGCTTAGGCTTCACTCCACCAAAATTCTCATTCAAATAATTCTCCATATCTTTTTTTTCTTACGACTTAGAATATTTTTTTATGAAAAGACTATTAAACAATCTGGGTATATATACACACACAAAGTCACAAACTATAACCTAAGAAAACGCTGAGAAAAATTCAAATACGGAATGCGACAAATATTGAAAAAGGAACTGCGTGTTAATTAAATTTTTAGAAATTTCTAGGAAGGTTCTTTAGACTTTAGAATATGGTACTTTAAATGAAGGACCTGCAAAAGTATAGATGCTGCTGCATAAGATTTGTAGAGATATAAAAGAAAAGTATGTTTTGATGAAGGAAAGTGGCGCGAAGTTTCTTTTGATTTATAAAGACGTTGGTGTGGGGTCCCTCTCAACGTGTGAAAGACCGAGTAAACGCGTTTGGTAGTTGCTCTTTATTTGAAACTATAACTTACTTTAATAATGGTCGTTATAAATAGACCAAATTGCTTAACGTTTACTCGCTTAATTTCAAAATTTCAAAATTATTGTTAGAAGTAAAAAATTACACAGTGTAATAAAAGTGACTATTATAATTCTCAATCATTTAAATAAGGGATTAAGTCGTATAATAACAATGTACTTTTCAAAGTGTCCTATTATTATACGTGTATTTTTTTTAAGTTGTAGAATAACAATGTACTTCCATAAGTGTCCTGTTTTGGTACGTATATTTTTTTTAGCTTTGGTCAAGTTGTGGAATAACAATGTACTTTCTATAAGTGTTTCAATTTGATACGTCATCCACGTACCAAATTGGAACACTTATGGAAAGTACATTGCTATTCTACAACTTTTATAAAGTTAAAAAAAGTACACGTACCAAAACGGGACACTTTGAAAAGTACATTGCTATTCTACGACTTAATCCCTTTAAATAAAAGCTAAATTCTTTTTTTATTACTTAAAAAAATAACAATTATTTTAAAATATTTAAAAAATTAAGTATTAACTATAATTTTAAGACGAAAAGAGTACTTGTTTAAGGAGCTAGGCAATCAAAGTTACAGTTGTTTTGTAGTTTATACTTTATACCTCATTGAGATAATAACATGATTTTTTTTTTTTTTTTTTTTTTTTTTTTTTTTTCTTTTTTTTCGTTATTTTTACTTGGGAAATTATATATTTTATGTTTCGTATTTTTTTCGGCTGTTGTATCTACTTTATTAACATGACAAGACAACTTATTTTTATGGTTTTATGCTCCGTATCTTTTATCTTTTACCTTTTACCACCTCTAAATTGTTAAACTTTATATTTTCTGTTTCGTATTTTTTGTTTCACAGTTGTGTAATAAACACAAAATTATAAAAAAATAATAAAAAAAAGAGGGTTAATCCCATGTTTTATACATCTCACGTCAGGCGTCAGCTTTTGGTTTATAACACCTTTGTAACATATAATTAAAAAATACATTTTCGTTAGTATAACCCATATAACTAAAAAGCCACTCTCACTCGTTTAACCTCTTATAGGTTCTTGTGACCCACAAGTATTATCTATTTTACATTTAAAAATGAAAAAAAAAAATAAAAAAAAAAAAAAAAAAAAAAAAAAAAAAGTTACCCACAAGTGCTCTCTTATTATTAACCATCGCAAAGATAACCTAGTGTCTGATCATCTTGATAGACTCGCGCACAGTTAGAGGTTTAAAACTTATTAGGTACAAATTAAGAGTGATTAAACAAATTACTAGAAACACTTACGAGAATATCACGGTTAACTTGTCTACATCTGAATTAATGACCCATATTTCCTAAATAACCTGGACGGAAGAAACTTTATCCGTCTAATATTTTTTAGTTTATTGTTTCATAAGTAGTTGATGATAACATACCATTTGGCATAGATTATACACTAGTTGACATATAAGTAGGTTTTAAGGGTTTATAGTTTATAAGTCAAATCAACAAAGTGTCACGCCACTAAGATATTTACTCCTAGCAACTCTCGTACATGGGCAGACATGCATTTTTTAATTGGTTACTGATCACCATCAATGCTCGACGTGGACAACTCAACGATGGCTCAATAATTTGATCCAAAAAAATAGAGGACAAAGGATGTTAATATATCATGTTGGTGATTGTGTTTGAATCTTCTATATGCACAATTTACATAAAGGAATACATTAGCCACAATTATTTGTAGCCAATTGGTTATAATTTTGTGCTAAAATATGGGTTTCTGATTATTTTTGTGGATCCTGATTTTTTTTTGTGAGTCCCTGAATCATTGCTAGTGTATTTTTTATGAAGGATTGTAGCCAATTGGCTACAAAAGTTGTAGTCAAGCTATCCCTTTTACATAATAAGTTTATGAAATTCTAAGTGTGTAATTTGTAAAAGATGATCAAATTATCTATATAGGCTCATTGTGAGGAGGAGAAAACTCTATCTTATTCACCGCATGAACTCGAAACATGATGCAACTACCTTATCTCACAAAAGATTTATGAATTTGTATGTGGAAAATCTCATGGTCCCCTTTCAATGCGATCAAATATGCCAAAACCACATTCATCTTTTATGTTCGAGGTATGAAAGATTCAATCAGGACCGAGTATTTTGTACCACGGTGGGGGCAAAAATGAGTTATAAAACACCACAAAGGATATTCCAAGTCATAAAGATCCATTTTTCAAAAAGTATGACAAATGATAATCTTTTTGACAATGAATTGTGCATGCACATACGAAAATAACGTACTAATTAGTAATCTTGATTCAGTGCAATTAAATAAGGATTTTGATTTTTGATACATGGAAAAGGAAACATTTGTAAACAACAAAAACAATACTTAATATCGTCCTCGTTAACAACCAAATTAATGTAAAATAGCCCAAGAAAAATGTGCATATATTTTGAGGCACGGCTTTGCATAAGTATTGTTTGTCAATTACGTAGTACATGTCTAAGACTTACCGTTAAAGAGTCTGTAACAGTGAAAGAAGTTGAGGCAATCTGGGGTTTGAAACTGCAGAGGCCGACAATGGCTTGTACATGAATACTAAAGTTGTATAGTTTTTTCTCAGTATAGTGCAAATGTTATAGTTTAAGGATGATTGGCTTTGGTAGTAAGTTTTTTATTGATTAGGCCCAATGAGTATTGCAGAGTAAGGGTGTTCATGGCTTGGATAATATCCGAATAAACCGAAAACCGAAACCGAACCGAATCGAAAATAACCGAACCGAAACCGAACCGAACCGAAATAAAAGTTCGGTTTTCGGTTCGGTTATGGTTTTAACAATCCAAACCGAAAACCGAAATTAAATAAATATATATATATTTTTTATATATTTATATTAAAACTTTTTTATAATATATATATAATATTTTTAAGCTTGAAAATTATTTTTTTTTCAAAAAATATATATAAATAAATGAATAAATTATTAAATTCAGGTAATTGGTTATTCGGTTCGGTTTTCGGTTATTGGGGGTTCGGTTTAGTTAAATTTGAATTCGGTTCGGTTCGGTTCTCAGTTATACCCAAAAAAAAAAAATTAACTGAACAAACCGATAACCGAACCGATGAACACCCCTATTGCAGAGGACCTGTCTTTGCTTTACTATTGCAGTTGTAACTCTTTTGTGATTATATATAAATTCTCCTTTCACAAAAAAAAAAATTACATGTCTAAGACTAAACTGATTGTGAAGAATTGCTTCGGGTCTATATATTCGTGTTTGGACAATCATCCTCAATTAGCGTTGGGTCATAGAGTGTTTTGTGGTTTAAATTTGATGGTCAATACCCTTGGTCAATCCTTAATCTTGAATAAACAATTACTCAAAGTATAATTTAAAATAAGGAAAATAGTCTAAAAATGCATTCAACTTGTCATTTTTTTCTTTTGTAGACATCAAACTTTAATTTTCCTATAATAGCATCTAACTTTCTTAATTTTTCTATTGTAGCATTCAACTTTCTTAATCATCCTATTGTATGCATCCAACTTCCTTAATCTTTATATTCGTAGGCATCCAACATTCTTAATTTTCCAATTGTCACCTCACTTTTTTGCGCTACAGGCCTACAATAGGAAAATTAAGAAAGTTAGATGCTACAATAGGAAAATTAAAAGTTTGATGCCTAGAAAAAGAAAAAATGACAAGTTGGATGCTTTTTTAAACCACTTTCCCTTTAAAATATTATCTATATATATTAATCTGCATTGTCGTTCACAATAAAAATATTTAGTCGATGGCTATAAAATACTCCAAAGACCTCTTTGATATCTACTTATTTAATATTAAATTGGTTAGCCCAACAAAGTAGCCCAAAAATACTAAAACATTAGGCATGTTACTCTGATCCACTTTAGAATTGTGTATGCGATTCACTCATGGTTATTAACAAAGCGTTTCGCTTCCTTGCGTCTTTCAGAAGGGCAAAGAGATTTCCTCCATCAACAGGTAAGGGCTTGGGTGCATATTATATTACTATGTCATTTTTTTATTTTTTATTTTTTTTGGGATTTAATTTGACATGACATAGTGTATACATTATTGTATGTCGTTAGGTAGACAATATCACTGAAAACAATGACAAACACCCCCGCTGCAACGCGGCAGGTTACTCTCCCTTGTTCATAATAAAAAAAAGTTGTTGATGTTATTTTTTTTTATTGATTGTCTAACAACCATGTATATTAATATAAATATTGTTTTTTGTCATTAATCTAAGAGTTAATTACATATTTCGTCCATGTGGTTTACAATCGCACCTTTCGTCTTATTTTCAATTTTATTGCACTATTCGTCCCGTGGTTGCAAAATCTTGCATTGTTAGTCCTTTTGGCCAAAGGCCGTTCGTTTTTCTCGTTAAATCCCTCACGTGTTGAAAACGTGAGGGTATTTTGGTCGTTTTGCTTATCACCAAACATTATTGTGTGGGTTAACATTTACCTTGGTCTTGTTGTTCTCATTTACTCTTATCCAACTAAACACACACATCAACTTTACCAAATCTAGTCCAACATGAAATCCATGTAATTTGGCCTTTGATTAACACAATGGTTCAAGTAATGCAGCGTTGGTATGTTCGTGAAGAAGCTTCAGGTTTTGATTCCTAGATTTTTCCATGTTGACATTGTTGTTTTGGAAGTATATGATTAAAACTTCTTGTTTTAGCAATGTACATTGCTTTTTCTTTTGCGGATAATTATAAAAACTTGTTTGATAGTTCATCATGGTGATAGTTTTACTCAAAAACCTGGAAGGCAATATGTTCTTGGTAATATATCCTACACTGATTTGTTGGATATTGATGATTTTTCAGTTCATGTACTTGTTGACATTGTCAAAGAACTAGGATATAGTCCAACTGACCATATGTATTACCATTTCATGATATCCGAAACCAACCTAGATAATGGCATGTTAGCATTAGGTAGTGAGCAAGATGTGTTGGAGTTGTTAAAATATGTGCCAAACCATAAGGTTATTGATGTATACATAGAACATTATGTCACTACCTTAGACATAAAAGAACTTAATAAAGATAGACCTCCATCACCTAGTAAAATTGGTGAATGTCTTGAAGTAATTGAGCTACCAAGTCATGAAGTATCTATTAGCCGAATATATTATTGGATAGGCCCAAGTATCATTGTTTCGAGACATGTGCGATTTGACGAAGACGTCTTCCCTTTTGGTACAATAACTATAACACCCTAAAAATTGGAATAAATTTTTATTAAGATTTTGGATTATATCCTAAGTTGAATAAATAAATAAGTAATATGAAAACTATATGTTAAGAAATAAAATATAAAAATTTAAAACCCAAACAAACCCAAGCCCAACCCAAATTTTGTAAACCCATATTAGACAAAAAAAAAAAAAAAATCGGTCCATCCCTCCCCTCCAAAAACGTTTTACAAAAAAAATAATGAAAAGAAACCCCTAGCCTCCATAATTAGTAGTCATCAAGAACTCAAGATCAAGATTTGTAGTAATTCCGCGAAAGTTTGGTATGATTAATCGCCTATTTTCTTTAACATCTTTTGTTTTTAATTTTTTTTTGTAACTATAAATGATGGATATTATTAGGGTTTATCAAAATCTCAGTAATTAAGTATGTTTGATCATGAAAACATAATTAGGGATGTGTTAGAGGTTTTATCTTGCGTTGATTAGGGTTTAGGTGTTGCTGTTGGATCGGGACAATTTTGTAGTCAAATTTGTGTGTGTTATAGATCGAATTGTATAAGCGCAATATTCTGGGTTTTTGTTGAAAAAGCTTATTTTATGTCTTAGTTAAGTTTTCCAAGTGGTTTGGTCGAATTTGGAGTTGTCTAAGTCGTATTTTTGAATTTTACAAGATCAAGTGTCAAAGCTGAGAAAACGGGTCTGAAATTTAGTTGGATTGTTTGATTTTTCATTTTCAAACCATAAGGAATTAGGAGCTCTCCTTTTACAGGAGTGATATTTAGGATATAAATGAATTTCTGGGAATTTTGAGAATTTTTCCAAGGTGTCTAAACAGGTCTAATAAGCGTAAAATTTTGAGGTGTATTTTCTGAACACTTTTTGGACAGGTCTGGACTTATGATTTTCCATAGGCCATTTGACCTAGAAATAAAATCCCCCAATTTTTTGAGAGTCTCTTAACTCATATGGTACAAATTTTGAGGTGTATTTCCTTTATTTTATTTGAGCTAAGTATTTATTTTATAAAAATCGCTAAAGTCTGGTACAAATTTGAAATACTAAAAGACAGAAATTCATGAACTTGAAACTAAGTATAAATGGGAGATAAGTTAAACATGATTTATAAATGGAACACATATGTGATTTATGATATGTCCTAATATAGATTTAGTGAAGCGGGAACATTGAGATTTGCTTGTGGGCCTTACTCTTACGTACACACATTTGAGGTACATATATTCCGTCATTTTAGTAATGACACTTCTTTTCTCTCATGACTCTTGTCCATTTTGATATTCGATTCATATTCTCCTTGTTTTGATTTGATATAATCCTTTTGATATGATTCGTTTTGGTATGATCCTCTGATTTGATATTCGATTAGTTATTCGTTCGATATGTTATCCGTTTAAGATCCCTTATTGATATGATTCCATTATATGATCAGTTTGATATGATATGATTTGTTGTGTTTGGTTGCCCGAGCTAACTATCCATGGAGGTACCATGGCCATGTCATTGATGCACCAATGGCATGACACTATCTGGGGCGGTGTGATTAGTCCCCGTCTTTCCCTTTTGATATGATTATGATATGTGTGCACTTGGCCATTATGAATACGTATGTACAGTCTTGAACTGGCATATGTATATATGATTTGTTTTGTATGGAGCGTATGGATGCATCCTAGGTACTCAGTTCAGTTTTGGTGATGTGGTGCGTGTGTGCAATACACCCCCTCACATTTGGGAGCTAGCTACTCCATTTGGTACTTGAGAGGTCTCCCCTCCTTGTGCACTTATGATTTGACGGATTTGATATGATTTGACATATATGGGTTACGATATGTGATTTTGTAGATTTGGCTATTGGAGTATCTCCTTTAGTATTAGGTGCTCGTGGCAACATTCTGATTTTGGTTATTATGTGACTATCTGATATTCTGATTCATTCGTTTACTATGCCTATTCAGTCATTCGGTTGACTACTCATTCACTCAGTATTCTTATGTGATTCTTTTGATTATCGGACTCATGCTTCAGTTCAGTTGGTTATTATACTCAGTCTTCAGTTCATTTGATTTACTATTCTTTCACTCTATTTCGGTTGGTTGTCAAGCTTATACTTCAGATTACCACTTCACTCGTTTACCGAGGGGCAAATGGCACAAAAAGGTATCAAAGTTAGGGTCCATTTCCAATTAAGGTATTCTACTTTTTTTCTTGCATAAAAAGGTACCCAACTAAATTTTTTGGCGGATTTGGGTTTTTTACTAACGTCCGTTAACTCCCTTCGTTAGTATATTACATATTTGGTCCCTGATTTTGTAGAGTCTTTTTATGCATCATCCCTCCTCCTCCACCGTCCACCACCACCCTCCTCCTCCACCAACACCGTCCGCCACCATCACCCGCCAACACCACCACCGTCCACCACCACTACCACCCGCCACCACCAGAAAACTCACAAACCCCGTAATAACCCAAACCCAATTCCAATTCCGTACAATCACCCAATCCAAACCCAAACCCAAACCCAAACCCAAACCCAAGTCCAAAACCTCATTTCGTGAACTCAAATCCAATGGGAACTGGAGGAATGTGGGTCAGGATTGCTATGTTGTATTCCCAAGGTGGTATGGTTGATAATGCACTTAAGGTGTTTGATGAAATGCTTGAACGAAAACATCATTTAGGTTTGGAGGTGCGGAGTGCACACCTACTTGATTTTAACAGACGTGGCTAACAAACTACACCTTTAAGTTCCAGAAGCTAAAAACCAGAATTAAATCCAAATTCAAATGACTCAAACAATTGTGTAAGAACTGACAGAATGTGGTTCCATTGCTTCAACCCAGCAACTTTGCACCACTAGCAGCCCTACCAAAAGATTTTTTTGATTTTTTTCCTATTGACAAAAGTTAAATAAGCTAGTGAAATTGCTATTTTTATTTTTTTTAAATTTTTATAAGAACTTAAAATGACTTAAAAAGCTATGCTAAAACTGACAAAAACTACTTTTTGGGACATTTTGACTGCTGAAGTAACGAAGCAGAGTTCCTGCTGAAGTAGCGAAGCAGTGTTGCTGCTGAAGTGAAGCCGTGCTTCTGCTGAAGTAACGAAGCAGAGTTCCTGCTGAAGTAGCGAAGCAGTGTTGCTGCTGAAGTGAAGCCGTGCTTCTGCTGAAGTAATGTCCAAGGTAAGCATGGGCATGTTTATGGGCAAAACATATATTTTAGTTAGATGTTTGTAGGTTTTCCCAACCTCAGCATCACAACTTCAGAATCAAAACTTCAGCAGATTCACAACCTCAACAGATTCCGAAAATTGCTTTTCTGAGGAATTTTTGACATAGCAACTTAGTGGAAATAAAAAATTTCCAAGACCCCAGCCAGGGGCTGCCGCCCCTTGGACCCTGCTACCAGGGGCGCTGCCCCCGGACCCCCGTCCCTTATGATGAAATTGGTCAAAACAAGTTAATCCAATTACACTAAAATATCCAACAAATGATGTATTATTATGATGAAATTGGTCAAAACAAGTTAATCCATTTCAGAACTGACTATAGAATCAGCCAAAATCCCATGGTTTTCGTTCAAGCATTTCATCAAACACCTTAAGTGCATTATCAACCATACCACCTTGGGAATACAACATAGCAATCCTGACCCACATTCCTCCAGTTCCCATTGGATTTGAGTTCACGAAATGAGGTTTTGGACTTGGGTTTGGGTTTGGGTTTGGATTGGGTGATTGTACGGAATTGGAAATGGGTTTGGGTTATTACGGGGTTTGTGAGTTTTCTGGTGGTGGCGGGTGGTAGTGGTGGTGGACGGTGGTGGTGTTGGCGGGTGATGGTGGCGGACGGTGTTGGTGGAGGAGGAGGGTGGTGGTGGACGGTGGAGGAGGAGGGATGATGCATAAAAAGACTCTACAAAATCAGGGACCAAATATGTAATATACTAACGAAGGGAGTTAACGGACGTTAGTAAAAAACCCAAATCCGCCAAAAAATTTAGTTGGGTACCTTTTTATGCAAGAAAAAAAGTAGAATACCTTAATTGGAAATGGACCCTAACTTTGATACCTTTTTGTGCCATTTGCCCTTTACCGAGCTATTATATGATTATTGGATTCAAGTGTTGAATATGCTATTATATGATTATTTGGTCCATCTGTTTACCATGCTGATTATGATTACATGATTTCTCTGTCTACTATGTTAGTGTGTGGTTACCTGATTCATCTATTACCATGCTAATATATGATTATCCGCTTACGATGCTATTATGTGATATTTGATTCGTCTAGTTGCCATGCTAGTATGTAATCATTTGATTTAACCGTTTATCGTGCTATACTTCATTCAGTTATGTCGAGGGCTATCACTATCATTTAGTAATCTACCTGCTATTTGTGATTTCCATGTTTGTACTTCTGTCTGATATTTTCTGATACTTATGTTATCGGTTTAGCATAGTAATTAATGTTTACCTGACTTGTTGATCCGCCAGGTTTACACTTTTGTCCATGTTACTCGTTGATGAAGGAATATGGTATAACTTATGTTATCAGTCTAGTTGATTTGTTCAGTTTGCCATGTTGTATTCTTGTTCAGCTACTTCATTTAGTTATGATGTTCGCTCAGTATTTTCTACCTATACTTGTGACTGACATGCTTATACTTCTAGTAGTATCTCAGCTTGTTATGATATTTATTATGTTTATTAATTGTTGATTTTTCTGACTTGTGTGATTGCCATGCTTACATTCTATTCAGTTGATTTCGCCTGATTATATAATCCTGCTTAGCTTATGTATATCTGATTACCTAATTTGTTGTTTTGCCATATTCATGTTTTGTTGATCCGCTTATCGATATGCTTGTACATTGTTTGGTTGCTTATTTTAATTATGATATTGTTCATCAACTCCTATATGATTATGTTTTGATACTTGTATGTTTGGTTATTTATATGTGCTTATGTTTGTTCAATGATTTGCTGCTTTGCTTTGCTTTGGTCTTCTTTGATATCTGTTCCTTCTGGATATCTATTAATATTGTGTTCTGCAGGTTCCTCATTGACTCATAGACTCATTGTGCTCATTCGTTACGATTTGATATCAGTCTCTTTTGTTTCATTTTGTATTTTGATTCTGTTTAGCTTTTGTTTTGTTATATCTGTTCACTGGGCTTTTTAAGCTCAGCCGCATTTCTTTTCCATGCAGCAGGTACCAAGTAAGATGCTGGGCTTTGATGGGCTGAGATTAGGAGCTTTTGAGTGAACCGAACCTAGTTTCCCTTATTATTTTGGGCTCATTTGGAAGAACATTTATTTTGATATTTCGTATCTTTTAGACATGTTGGATTATGTATTTTTCCTTTTGTAAGTCATTCGTTTATATGACTTGGTATTTTATTGAATAAGACTTCCGCTAGCATTTTTAGTAGTATGTTCTGATATAATAACGCCTTCGCCTCAACCCACATACGACTTTCTTTTACCTCCACCCATCACCAATTTCCATCTGAATACTACCACCACTGGATCCTTACCTAACTTGTCAACTCCCGAATCACAACAGCCCACTACTAATCCCCATGCCCAAACATTACTACTGAAGCCCAAAATTCACCTACCCCACTTTCACATGTTTCACCTCAGTCCACTATACCTCCATTCACTGGCCCAACAAACTTTTTGGCCAGCCTATTCCCAAAACTGAGCAAATTATTACCCAACCTACCATTCCAACAGATAACCAAGCTCAAACCGTGTCTACACATCCCATGGTCACCCGTGCTAAAGCTGGCCTTTTTAAACCGCTTGCACATATGAATTGTCATGTTACCACTAATTTGTCGTTTCCTCGCTCTCTTGTTCATGCTCTTCGTGACCCTAACTGGAAAGAAGCTATGTTATATGAATATAATGCTTTAATTACTAATGGAACGTGGGTTCTTGTACCCCGTCCAACTAACGTTAATGTTGTCCGTCTATGTGGCTTTTCAAACATAAATTTCATGCAAATGGCTCATTAAGCAAGTATAAGGCTCGTCTTGTTGCCAACAGACGTAGTCAATAACAGGGTATTGATTGTGATGAGACATTTAGTCCGGTGGTTAAACTGACTACCAGTACCATTCGTACTGTTTTGAGTCTTGCGGTTTCTCGTGAGTGCCTCATTCATCAGCTTGACGTGAAGAATGATTTTCTTCATAGTCACTTATCTGAGAATATTTATATGCACCAGCCTCCAAGGTTTGTTGATACTGCTCACCTTAATTATGTTTGTCACTTATAGCGGTCATTATATGGGCTTAAGCAAGCCTCGTGCGCATGGTTTCAGCGCTTTGCCTCTTATGCTACCAGAGTCGATTTTCAGCACAACAAAACCAACTCCTCTTTGTTTATTTTCATTGCGGGGTTGATATTGCTTATTTATTATCATATGTCAATGATATAATTGTTACAACATCTTTTGCAACATTTCTACAGTGGATCATTAGCTCGTTACATGCCGAGTTTTCTATGACCGATCCTGGAGCTCTTAATTATTTCCTTGGCATCTCGGCTCTACGAACTTCGGCAGACATGTTTCTATCGCAATCTATATATGCTAAGGAAATACTTGAGAAAGCCCACATGCAACATTGCAATCCTTGCATGACTCCGATTGATACTGAATCCAAGTTGGGTCCTGATGGTGACCCAGTTTCTGATCCGTCTTTGTATCGTAGCTAGGCAGGTGCTCTTCAGTATCTTACTTTCACGCGGCCGAATATTTCTTATGTTGTTCAACACGTTTGTCTCTATATGCATGATACCCGTGAGCCTCATCTTGCTGCTTTGAAGTGGATTCTTCGGTATGTTTGTGGTACTATTGATTATGGTTTACAACTGCATGTTTCTACTACTGCTCAACTAACTGCTTACACGGATGCTGACTGGGCTGGTTGCCCTGTCACTCGACGTTCCACATATGGCTATTGTGTTTTTCTTGAGGAGAACTTGCTTTCTTAGTCTGCTAAGCGCCAAGCTACATTATCTAGATCGAGTGTTGAGGCTGAATATCGAGGCGTTGCCAATGTTGTTGTCGAAACTGCTTGGGTTCGTAACCTCTTGTGTGAGTTACATGCAACTGTTTTTACTGCTAATTTAGTTTATTGTGATAATGTCAGCGGTATATCTCTATAGTAATCTGGTTTAACATTAGTGCACCAAACATATGGAGCTTGATATTCATTTTGTTCGTGATTCTATGGCAAAGGATCTTGTGCGCGTCATGCATGTTCCATCCAGATTTCAATATGCAGATAATTTTACTAAATGACTCCTTAGTGCACTGTTTCAAGATTTTCGCTCCATTGTGAATGTGCGAAGGCCTCCCGCTCCAACTGTGGGGGTGTATTAGCGGAATATATTATTGGATAGGCTCAATTATCATTGTTTTGAGGATTAGCCCATGTGTTAGCTTATTTATCAAGTTACCTTATATCCTATATATAGGGGACATTATTATTGATTTAATAAAGCATTTCATAAATAAGCTAACATACGGGCTAATCCTTAAAACAATGATACTTAGGCCTATCCAATAATATATTCGGCTAATAGTATCGAGTAAAGCTTTGTGTAAAACCCTGAAATCCGTAGTCATAAATTATTTAATAATTTGGAATTAACCTAAGTTGATAATAATTATTTGGACAAGTTAAAAGTATATGTTATAATTATATAATAAAAATCGACACAATGTATATATATACATAAATATTAAACGTGTAATATGATTCTTGGGATAATGACAACTTATGATCCTTCCCTTAATTATATAAACCGATTTCCAAGCTTGTACCTAGCCATATGGGCGTTTTTTTTAGATAAACACAACAAAATATCTTTTAAACTATGGCAAGTATCTCTTTTGATTCTATCCTAGCACAATATACGGTTTTTCCTTTTGATTATACACGACATTCCCTTTCTCAAAACTCAAAACATATTATAACTTCTCCTAAACCCTTAAACCTGGTCGCCATTTTTCTTTTACACACACACACCTTATTTCCTTTGGTTC
The DNA here is from genome assembly GCA_019973895.1 of Chrysanthemum seticuspe. Lineage (NCBI taxonomy): Eukaryota > Viridiplantae > Streptophyta > Magnoliopsida > Asterales > Asteraceae > Chrysanthemum > Chrysanthemum seticuspe. Next base: position 211,770,805 of record BPTQ01000004.1, read on the forward strand.
GAGGCTGGTAATCAAGAAGGAATACGTGATTCTTGAAGCTAGGAGACTTGGGTAATTCGTTGGTGAAAGATTGGATAGTGTACGATTGGTGTTGGTGATCCCTTTGTCTCGTTATTTTCTTTGTTAGTCGAATTGGTACACACATCTTTTCCTCCTTAATTCATACGGCTAATATGATCATAATACAATCTATATAACCTTTGATTATTGGCTTAAAAATGGTGTTATGATTTTATGTGGAATATTTGGTTAATTGATTCGTTAATTATATAAGTGTGTGTATAAAACTCATAAGCCAGAAAATATAAAGTGTTGGGCATGTTAAGATGCTATTAAAACTGAATATATGGCTTTCATGGGTCACGGGTACGTTTGGTTAAGTAAAACACATGTTATGTTAACTTTAGACGGGTCTTTGGTCGGGACTGTTTTGAAATCCGAATTTGGGAACCTTGTAATTTGAGTTTCATAAGGGTTAAAATCTGGGTTTTTGTTGGAAAAACTTATTTTATGTCTTAGTTAAGTTTACCAAGTGGTTTGGTCGAATTTGGAGTTGTCTAAGTCGTATTTTTGAATTTTACAAGATCAAGTGTCAAAGCTGAGAAAACGGGTCTGAAATTCAGTTGGATTGTTTGATTTTTCATTTTCTAACCATAGGGAATTTTGAGCTCTCCTTTTACAGGATTGATATTTAGGATATAAATGAATTTCTGGAATTTTTGGGAATTTTTCCAAGGTGTTTAAACAGGTCTAATAAACGTAAACTTTTGAGGTGTACTTCCTGAACACTTTCTGGACAGGTCTGGAAATATGGATTTTTAAACTATACTTAGACTCTGAGATAAAATCCACCAAAATTTGTGAAATTACTTAACTAATGTGGGAACCTCTGGGAATTTTCTTGTAACTTTTGGAATACTTTTGATGGGTTTAAAAATTCGTGTAAAACTGGTCCAGATGTGAGGTTAAGAAAATGAAAGGCAAAATGATGATATCAATAAGTAAAACACTTATAAATGCATAAGAAGCTTATAAAATGAATATGTTGGTAATATGTGAGTATCTTTACTATAGATCTTGTGAAGAGGGAGAGGTGATTTGCTTTGTGTGCTTTGCTCTCGAGCACACACTTTGAGGTACATATATTTCATCATTTCAGTAATGACACATCTTTTCTCTCATGACTCTTGTCCATTTTGATATTCGATTCGCACTACAACAAAATGAAATTAAAGCAACACCAATAAAGAGTTGTATTATTCCTTTAAAATGTTGCATTATCCATAATGCGACACTTTTCCAAGTGCTACATTATGTAACGTTGCCTTAGGTATATGCGACACTTATATTGGATTATGCAACATTTTTCAAAAGTGTTGCTCATGTTTAGCAATTGTGATACTTCATTGTGCAACACTTTTAAAATATAATGCAACACTTTTTATACTCAATTGCAACACTTATACACAAAGGTGCAACACTCTTAGATTCAATAACAACACTTTTCACATTGATGTGCAACACTTCTTCATTTGGAATAGGTAGACATACAACACTTTAATGTATCAAGTGCGACACTTTCGAGTGTTTTATCATATTTGTGCAACACTTTTTCTAATGATTTGTAGTACTTTTATTTCATGCTACACAAAATGTTGAATGTTTATAATACACAATTTTTTCAGCAAGTCTAATATACAAATTGATATTTCCATTCCATAATAGAAAAAGAAATAATGATATTGTACTTTGACCAAGTTATTTAATGTAAAATACATAATCTGATAGAAAAGTTATCTAATCAAAATTCCAAATCTTGACATCTTCTTTGCAACTCCCGACGTGCAACTTTTTTTTTGGTAAAGTACGTCAAAGCAATGTAGCCTGCAATACACGAAAACGATATAAGATTAGTTTTTTTCTACATATCTTGAAATTAAAAGGATAGCTACCATTAGTAAAATATATATATATAATTACAAAAATAAAAAATTCTTATAAATTTGTACAATATCATTCAAGTAGTTCTCTAAAAAACCCAATCAAAACAAAAATAAACCAGTAGACCTTATAGCATACATGAAGTTTTGGGTCCTTATGGGGATAAGGCATTCCATATCCTCTAATGTGTCAAATTAATGTGCGACTAATTTCAACAGATATATATTCTTTATGGTCAAACTAGCACTACAAAACCTCGATAATAACTCATGCTACTAAAACTCCATATGAAAGGTTTTCTATATGCTTTTACATGGCATTTTCAACTAACTTGTAACGCTTGTTGTCAACTTTTCTTTGCACCTTACATATAGTTCAAACATATTTCTTTCATGATAATCCTCTCCAATCTTTTCATTCCAACCAAGAGTGTTTTCAGCTTCTAAAGTAGCCAATAAGCTCCCCTGAACCAGATTTAATATCTCGTCACCATCCACTTTCCTTATCAGCTCACTACTACAAAAAAGCTCACATGGCTAGGTTGAAAAACGTCATAATATTCAGACGGGTCGTAAAGGGTGGGGACTCTATGTGAAACACCAATAGAGCCCTGTTTTAGAAATGGGATCTATACTCGGCTAGTCGGTTATGCAGCCCGAATTAACAACTTCTTTAACTTTTGACTTCAAATTCCAAAAAGCAACTGCAATGAATCACATACTAAATTAACACTCTTATAACTCTTTTAGAAAAACCTAGGGAACAACCACAAGTGATTGAATATAACATTAGAGCCAAGCTTGAGTTATCTTGTTCTTAAGCTTTATTTCTTTCCGATGCATCAAATATAGAGAAAATCTTTTAGAGTAAAGTTTAGACTTTATATCATGCATATATTAGGATTATTCATTAGCGCATAAATATCGATAATTACCTTAGTACAAATAAGAAACGAAGAATGCTCAACCTCCTGCATATACAAAGTCCATTCGCTTACTAAAAGAACATATACTACATATCTACATTAATGTATGAGTCAACATAACACAGAAGTGTAAACATATATGTTTTCCTTTTCAAAAGTCCAATCCAAACATAAAACTTTAGTTACCTGTATTTCAACAATGTCGGAAATAATTTCCTCCTAGTTTAGCTTTTCCTTCCCAAGCTGCAATAAAACATAACCAATTGAATCAGCAAATTCAAACAACCTCATATAACCAGGAAGTTTAGATTATCCAAACAGCCTTACGATATGCTTTCATCAACCGGTTGGAATTGTAAATAAGTCATTAAAGTACCTTTCTTTCTTGGTATACGCCTCGACATTGATGGCGTACATTTTTGTTGCCCATATATGATCACAAGTACGAACAAAAAGTACATATTTAAGATAAGTTAGTCTAACACCAATTTAATCAATATAACTTGGGCACTTACACCGAAAAACTAAGATGAGCAAATGTGAACTATGGATACATCTTTGCCTAAGGATTTCTTGTGTCTTCCTTTAATATTGTTTAAGTTTCTTCAAAACAAAGTATAACTGGACCAAAGCATATCCACACTAATTTCTAAGATTTAAAGAATGGGGAATTTCAAAGATGGAGGATTACCATGTTGTTTCAAGTTCTTACATAAAAACAATAAGTTATAAAATTTCAAACCATCAATTACCTCTCTGCAGTTAGATCTATAAATTTAACCCTAAATTCTAATTAAGGCTCCAATAAGGTAACACATATGCATACACAGATAAGCCTACAACTAACCCAAGAAAGTTACATATACATTAACCCTAAAATTAACACATACACATACATAGAGTAAGCCTAAAATTAAAATGAACTTTTTTAATTCATATGAAAATAAGATGAAATTTGCAATTTTACCTGATGCAAAACAATGTAATTGTGCGATAACCTCATTCGGTTGAGTGTTGGTTTTCTTTTATATTTTATTTTGAAAAATTTGAAGGAACAAGAGAGTGTTAATTATTATGTCACTTGGGTGATTACATATTCACATGGAGAAAAGGGAGATGCAGTTTTACTCATGGTTATACAAATTAACTTATCATATTTGTTTTTTTTATTTTATACATAATTTTATTTACGGTGAGTTAGGATCAAATCTGAAATATAATTAACACGAGAAGAAACTTATCATATTTGTTTTTTTTTAATTTTATACATAATTTTATTTACGGTGAGTTAGGATCAAATCTGAAATATAATTAACATGAGAAGAAACTTATCATATTTATTTTTTTTATTTTATACATAATTTTATTTACGGTGAGTTAGGATCAAATCTGAAATATAATTAACATGAGAAGAAACTTATCATATTTGTTTTTTTTATTTTATACATAATTTTATTTACGGTGAGTTAGGATCAAATATGAAATATAATTAGCATGAGAAGAATGAGAAGAAACAATAACCACAAATATTAGATGCATCCATAAAAATAAATGCATCTTATTATTATTTTTTTCTTATTTAAAATATATGGATACAATTGTTTCTCACTCTTCTCATTTTTGTTCTCTTTATAAGTTTAACTAGTGCATACATGGGTTTGATAATTAAATACGGCTAATATTATTATGAACAAGAATATAAATATCAAAATGAAGGCATGACCTCACGGGTTACTATTATATAAAGGTGGCAATTTGTGCAAAAAATAATAAAAAATGGGCTAAATGGGCAATTTTTTAAAAGATTTAGACACATTTACCCCCCCCCCCCTCTTTTTAAATGGGCATGTATTTGCCCATTTAGAAGTTAAATGGGCATAATGGGAATATGTTTTTCTCGAACATTAAATTGTTTTAATGAAAAACTTATAGATATAGTATATTTAGTTACTCAAATATAAATGAGGTGTTACGTTTGATAAAAAAATTGTCGGTTTAGGTCTTTTCTAAAGCGATTTGTATAACATAAACCCATTTGGCCCGTGCTCGTTTTTACCCGTGCCCATTGGGCTACTGCCCGTTTAGCTCGTTGCCCGTGCCCGCCCGGCCCACCCGTTTTGCCACCTCTACTATCAGATGTAAATAAATAGAGGAGGTTGTACACATAGCAAAGACACATATTTTTAAAGGTCGATCATTATGTGCTACTAAAGAAGCATAATGTCTAGAATATGATATCAATATTTAAATTTAAACAAGGTCATCTTCAACGTCATGCCAATTAAATAAATAAATTCATGCAATAAAAATGTATATAAAATATTAATCAATATTAATACATAATGAAAATTTTATGCGAACCCCGTCACGCGCAAGGTTATTGATTATGCGTTATATGTAACCACCCGCATTTTTAGGTTACTTTTCATTTTCGAGAATTTACTATTCACATTTACTATTCACTTTCACTATTCATCTCGTAAAATTTTTAATCCACATTCTCGTAAGATAAATTATTTTAGTAATAACCTGAGAGTTCGACCATCGTTAGATCATTTTCGCAAAAGTTATTAAGTAAACATCGTTTTAAAGTTTCGTTTTAGACGGTCCATCGATTAAACATCACGCGCACAACGAAAATCAACTCTGACAATTTTCCTCGCATCAGATGAATTTTTAGATCACTCATGATTAATTTGAGAATTTTTAAGATTTATTATTTTTAATATTACCAAATAAGCCCAGCGCAGAACAAAACTAAATTTACGTTTTAAACAATTCTACTTACATCCAAACTTAACGATTCCTGCACTGTGTTTCTAATATGTTTTTGACACTTTTACATTTTTTGGAAAAGTCAAACATATTTCCCTCCTCCTTTGACCATAAAGGAATTAACCTTGTACGTTCTACATTTTTGCATAAATCGCGTAACTTTTAAGCTTCACAAATAACTGTAAAGTTATCCCGCGTATGACGAAAACCACATTTTAACATCTCATATCACTTTTAGACTAATTTTAGTCTACTCTAAATAAATTCACGGTCGTTTCCCTGAAATTTCGTTCTTTTCTGATAAACTGCGAATTACGCGTTTTTGACCCGTATTTCCAGCTTTAAGCAGCGTTTTTGCATCCAATGAGACTTATCACCCATTTTATATTTTTATATGGAGTATAATGATGAGTCTCATCATTCCTACAAGTTTCGTATTTTTACGATACCCGGTTTTACGTTTTATGGCTTCGGTTGGCATTTAACGGAACCAAAACTCACTCCGTAACCAAGATAATACCAAAACTAACCACCTAAGTCATCTTATCTTCACTTGGCCGACCTAAGGGGGGGTGGGGATTCATCATTTTGGTGGAAAAATCCTAACCATGCTTCCTTTAGATCATTACAAGTGTCCTAACTTAACCATGGTTAATATTTAACCCAATATATGGTTAACCAAACTTACCCTCCTATAAATAGGAAGTGAAATACATCCTAAGAACCCTAAAATACTTATTTGGGTCGTTCATAGCCTAAAACCATCACATCTTCCATAATTTGATCCATAAACTCCAAGTTTATGCAAAGAAGTTTCAAGTAGTAATTTACTACATCAAATCTCTAGCAAGTTTAAGTGATCTTCTTGAGTTTAGATCCACTCAAGTCACTTAGTACTTCATCACCAACTCTTCAAGATTGTAAGGGTGTCAAGGTGTAGAAAGCTAGCTCAAATCCGAAGTCCTAAGTGTTCAATCAAAGTCCGATCCTAACTAAGTTACTACTTTCTTTATTGAAAGCCAAAAGTTGTAAGCAACTTATCACCACCATCATCTCATCTTTATTATTAATAATCTTAACTATTTCATGCTATATATATAGTTATTATGTTGATTCATGATGTACATATACTCAATCACTTGTTTTAATTCACATATTGTCATAAAAGTAACAAACTAGTAAACTAGTCATATTCTACACATGTGAGACCATTAAAAACAGTAACATAAGGACTCTCTAACTTACATAATATGGTAGAAAAGATAAAAAGGTAAACATAGCAATTTGAATCACCCGAAACGGACAAACGAGTCAAAAGTTATGACAAAAAGAAGTTAGCGAAACCTAAACGCCAAAACTGCCATGTATAAGCTGTTAAGAGTTCTGCCGTTTTAAAAGTGATACTTCTGGTCCGAATCATCAAAAAGTTAAAACACAAAAGTTTTCCGAAACGACGTTTTCCTTTAATTGCAAAGAAGCTCGGACCTTGAAAACGCATAAATAGGCCAAAATCTTTCAAAAACAGAAACTGCCGTAAATATAGTCTCATAACTATACTTTTGTCACAACTAAAAGCAAACCAAGAGGCCTAATGGCCATAAGCCAAGACCACGGCTATGGCTAAGGTCAAAGCTAAGTCTCAAGACCATGGTAGTCAAGACCAAAGTCACGGCAAGGCCATGGCTAAAGCCTTAAGTCTTGTTTACCCAAGACCGTTAACTAAGGTAATCATATTTATGAAACGACGAGAACTTGTAATAACCAACCTTACAATTTAGAAACTTGTAAGCTTTTCTTTAAGCACTTGTGATATAAATTATGACGATATTTGTAATAACCATTATGATTCCTAATCATAACCAAACAACCTTGTAACTTGTGTTTACAAACCATATGACACTTATGATATATAAATAAAACATATGTTTTATCTACTAAGTGCTACAAAACTAGGGAGCTTCATGTGAGGGGTTTCATTTGAGTAAAACGTATCGACGAGTTGCTGGATTTACGATTTAAAGTGTCCTAGCTCCTCGAACGTTTACTACATGACCTCTGAATTATGATGGCCCGAACGGTAGTACGATATATATAAACTATACACGTTTTTACAACTAGACCATTTCTATAAACGACATACACAAAAACCATGTACTACATCATGATCAACATAGAGACGTATATATGATGGTTTATGCTTTCCTAAACATTATTCCAAACCTAAGTCGCAACATTCTATTTTAGGTTCTTCGTAGAAGTTCTCATGGCATATCCATCATTCTCATTATACATTTGATATCATTTGCTCTAAGGTGAGTTCATAGCCCCATTTTCTATTACTTAATTGTTTTACAAACCCTTGGGGGAGATACATGCTTTATTTTAAACCGAACACATTGCTTTCAAACTATATACTTATCTGATTGTTATTAGCACTAAGTTTCCGCATTTGCCAAACTTAAGTCCCTTAATCATGAATCATTAATCACTATGTGAGAGTGGGCGCGAATATTGTGAATAGATCTATTGGGATTGACGAATCCCGTTTGTGTTGGCCCCATTAAAGGCAAACAAACGCACTATATTTGAGTAACATTGGTAAAAACGGCAATTTTACCTGATAGGGCACGCACCGACATTTTCTCCAATTAATTTTGGAACACGTTAACGTCTTGATTGCATGATGCTTAGTCTAATAATAACTGTTTTGGTTTTCAAACCATTGGTGTGAATTTATAACTCACACTACAAACATAATGTGTTCAACCATCAAACAAACTCTATGAATTTCACTCAACCTTTGTGTTGACAGTTTTAAGCATGTATTTCAGGTCCATAATGTCGGAAGCTGGCACGGAAGAGCGAGGACTAGATCAAGAAGGCTATAAATTTTATTATCATTCGAAAACTCATTTAATGTATTTTGTAAACAATGGAACCATTTGGGACCTCATTTTTGTAAACTCTAATATTTATATAAATCGAAAGATAAATCTTTTAAAACGACTCCATTAGAGTACGTTTTCTATTGTTATGACTGTTGTGCCATGAAGTAACACCCAGTTTGAATTTCGCTGCGTATCACGAAATTGGGGGTGTTACAGATTGGTATCAGAGCCACAGTTATAGAGAAACGGGTCTAATTGAGACTTAAACTATAACTACTTTTACAAACAAAAATATTTTATAGCCTTCCGTTCTCCGTGCCTTCCATCCTTCAGACGATTATGTGACTTTTAGGCATTTTAAGCTATACAAACATACTAGTATATTTGTAACACCCCAACCCGACAAGGGTAGAAGTGTCACATTCTGGTGTCATATCAGAACATACAATTAAAAGCGGAAGTCTTAAGAATAAAGTATCAAGTCATTTAAACAATGATTTACACGGAAAATTACAAAACTCAAAATGTCTAAGATAAAATGAAATCTCAAAACAAAAGCCCGCCAAAATAAGTCCAAATAATAAGGTAACTAGGGTTGGTCCACTCAGATAATCTAACTCTCAGCCCATCAAAGCCCATCTTCAAACCTAAAACCTGCCGCAGGAAAAGAAATGCGGCTGAGCTTAAAAAGCCCAGTGAACAGATATAACAAAACGAAAGCTAAATAAAATCTGAAATGCAAAATGAAACAAGGGAAACGGATAACAAAGTCGCAGCGGAATGAGAATAATGAGTCAAAGAAGATCCTGCAGAACACAATTATACAAATATCCAAAACGAACAGATAACATGGAGAATGAAGCAAAGCAAAGCATCGATGACATACAAACAAGCACATACAAACCAGGCATACAAAGACTGAAACATAAGCAAACATAGCAGGCGTCACATCTATACAACATATATGTTATACAATCAATTCAGGAAAACGGGAGACATACAAGCCAAACAGATGTCTACAGGAAAGCGGAAGCAAGTAATTAATAAGTGAGCATGCAATTCACACAGGTCAAAACCCTTAGTTGAAGACATAATCAGTATCATAACGGTAGTCAAAACATGGCAGTCACACGTAACAAGTAGGAATACAGTATGAACACTATAATTAAATAAATTAAATACATAGTAGGGCAATTAAACAAGTTAACAAGCTAGACTTCATAAGTTGAACCATTTACCCAATCAAACCGTAGCATAAACAGAAATGCAAACATGGCAGATCAACAACAAGCAGATAAGGACACCACGGATAGTCATAGTCCACGAGATTAATCGAACGAGGTACAAAAGATAAACAGATCAATAATCGATTTCACACAAGCACGGTTACCAGACAAATCAAATGATCACATAACAGTAAGATAGCATATCATCAGATGACAACAGGTAAATCTTATATCGCATACATACATATCATACAGAGTAATCAGTAGTCGTATAAACATGAATATCATAATCAATCCAATGACATATAATAACCCGGTACGTGAATGGAACCATAGTCTGAAGTAACAGAATGAAAGTGTGACAGATCAATGTAATGGAGTATCTATATCTTGGTAAAAGTGAATCATATAAGGGTATTGAGTAATGAACAAGTGATACAGATTATGGTGCGTTGGGGAATACGGAAGGTACAATATAGGTTTATCAAAAGTGTAAGGGTTATCAGAAATCTACCCGAGCCCGGAAACATATCATATCATATCATATCATAAGTAGCCATTGTATTCGGAGGGGTGGCCTCGGAATACCATACATAATAGGAGGGGAGACCTCAGTAACAAATGAAGTAGCTAGCTCCCAGAATTGTGAAGACGCGGATTGCACCCGACATCATTCACCATATATATCTCCAAACAGATCAAATCCCTCGAAACATATCATATCTAGGATGCATCCATACGCCCCCGGAAACATAGTGGCCAAATCATATACATATAGTGAGCTCATAATCATATCATAATGGGGACGGTGTGGAACATCACTCAACCACACTAAAGTCATGCCATTGGTGCATCAATGACACGGCCAGGTTACTTTCCTGACTAGGAAACATATTTGGCTCGGGTATCAGACTGAAGGGTCAAAGCATATTCATATCATAAGGGTTCATATCATAATTCATATCAAAGCTTCATATCATAGTTTCATATCGGAGTTTCATATCAAAGGTTCATATCAAAGGAAGCATAGCAAGGTCATAGGGAAGCCCTAATCATGAGGCTTAGAGTACAACGTAACAGTTCAAGCTAATATCAAAAGATGTATAAGAATCACGAGAAACCTTAAGAGATAAGGTCAGAATATCTGTACCTTAGCAACGAAATCAAAGCAAACAAGAAAGTTGCACCGGGAAGCAACGTCGTATCTCCTTCAACGTTATCTACACGAATTGATATCATATATTACTTATATACTCGTTTTATAAGCTTCTTACGCATGTGTAAGTGTTTTACTTATTGATATCCTTTTTCTATCTTTCATTTTCTTAAACTCATATTTGGACCAGACTTTAGCGATTTTGTATAAAATACTTACTTAGCTCAAATAAAATTACGTAAAATCCCAGGGGTTCCCATATGAGTTAAAAGACTCTCCAAAAATTGGGGGGGTTCTATTTCCAGGTCAAATAGCCACAAGTCCAGACATGTCCAGAATGTGATCAGAAAATACACCTTAAAATTTTACGTTTATTGGACCTGTTTAGACACCTTAGAAAAATTCCCAAAACTCCTAGAAATTCATTTATATCCTAAATGTCACTCCTGTAAAAGGAGAGCTCCCAATTCCTTATGGTTTGAAAATAAAAAATCAAACAATCCAACCAAATTTCAGACTCGTTTTCTCAGCTTTGACACTTGATCTTGTAAAATTTAAAAATACGACTTAGACAACTCCAAATTTAACCAAACCACTTGGAAAACTTAACTAAGATATAAAATAAACTTTTCCATCAAAAACCCAGATTATTGAACTTATAAAATTCGATATATGACACACACAAATTCGACATATGATGCTGTCCAGTTTTAGGGTCCATTAAAACCATTATAATCACATGTTTTACCTACCCAAATGCACCCATGACCCATGTAAGCTACACGACCTGATTTAATATCATCATAGCAAGTTAACCATTCCATAGTTTCAGTCTTACAAAAATTATATACACCCTTTAGCCCCATAAGTTAATCAAACGAACCCTAGTCCCATGATTTCATGTGACAAGTATAACATGCAATTATGTGTAACGTTTTTAATTTGTATATTAGTATGCACAAGGGAGAACAACCCCCACGACCTAAACAGCAACCAAACAAACAAATCATATGATTAGGTTTTAGGTTTAATTAAATTCGGGTTAGTATACAAGTGTAGGTGTCGAATGGATTAAGAGGCAACAAATGGAGGGTATGAATACCTAGGTGTCGACTTGAAGAACGAATATGAATCATGGGCAGCAACAAGGATTGAATCGATCATCACAAAGCCCTTCTAGGTCACCAACGAGCCTCCTTGATACCTTCCTTGATAGACAGAAAAGATGGAGCAGAAAAAAATCATGGAAGCCGTGATTTGTGTTTGAGGTTCTAGGGTTTTGTATCTTTTTGTAATTCGCTTTTTTTTTTGTGATAAAAAAATGATAACCGGTTCCTTTTTTGTTAATGATGCCGTGAAGGGGGGGGGGGGGAATAACAAACAAGGAAATACCAATCAATCAAGGGAATAAATGAAGACTTGCCAAGTTTACAATAATCACGAACCTGGTCTCGATTCCTGTCTCGATACATTGGACAATATAAGTAAAAATCGGGTAGGGCAAGAAGAAAAAAAAAAAGAAAACGTGTGACACTAATTAAACGTGTAGGAATTTATTTTAGCGTAAGTGTTATTTTCGGATTTCTTTTATTTGTTCAAACGTTAACGATTTAATTACTTAAGTTATAATCATGACAAAATAAATAATTAAACGTCTTTTATAGGATCGAGATTAAAGGGTACTTTGGGTATTTTAACGTGTTCGAAAAATGTGGGTTTTACAATATTGATATATACACTTGACATAATTTTAATCATAAAAAAACAATACTCAACATATCTGCATATGCCTATTTTAAGGCATTACGGCACAATCATATTTTTTCCAATCTCCCAATCATGTATCTACTTATGCACTTTAGGATTACGAAACTTCCTCCAAGACATTGTAACTGACTACAATGGTCTTTCCTACTTCCCAGACATTGTGAGATACAATGGTCTCATTCATTTTTCAAGACACTGTAAATCCTACAGTGGTCTCTATTACATTCTCAGACACTGTAAATCCTACAGTGGTCTCCATCATTTCTCAAGACATTGTGAGTTACACAACGGTCTCTTCATCATTTCTCAAGATATTGTGGGTTACACAATGATCTTTCCATCATTTCTTAGACATTGTGAGTTGCACAATGGTCTTTATTATTTCCTAGACATTGTGAGTTACACAATGGTATCAACTGTTTCTCAAACATTGTGAGTTGCACAATGGTCTCAACTACTCCTCAGATATTGTAAGTTATACAATAGTCTCTAAAAATTATCTTATAAACATTATATGATATTATTTTACATGAAACCCGTCACAGTCTATCAATTTCCCTAATGGAAATACAAGAAATGGGATTTCTAAAAGATAAACTGATTCATCATCTACATAAGCTGAAGTTCAGCAACTTTCTATACTTTCATCAAAATTCTCTTCTGAAACCTTCATTGTTAAAGGTCCGTAATGCTAACCAAGTATGGACTATTTTAGGATTACTCAAGATTTCCTTTCCACACGTATCTACCCATATTATCTTCTATGCAATGGAATGTGAAAACATAGGTTACAAGTCTTTTATGGCCAGGACTTGCAACTGAATGGTTTGATATCGCCTTTGCTTAGTGGACAATTTCTCAAAAGCTATGGACATATCACAAGTATACCTAATTTAGGTATTTGAAAAATTTATCGAACCTCGGCTAAATATAGCCTAATCACCTATATTTAACCTAGGGATAATGGAACATAGTCTGATTAACTATGTTCGACTTAAATTTTTCAAACACTGAGAATAGTTATACAAGGGTTATATTCAGGTTAATTTCCTACTTAAACTCGATAAACCACCAGAATTCATTAAAAAGATCTAGAGACGCGATAGTGTTTTACCACTCAGCGAGATCTTAACATCTTATTTATACTACCTAATTTCATTCTTGAAATTTTCATACATGAGATTATCTGAACTACTATCTTGGGATAGTCATCAAATCTTCTCGTCATTCCTTAGAAGTACTAGCCTGATTAGATTTCAAGGATATCATTCCGTCATTCACTTTTGATTTTAAACCAAACTTGACATCTCTACCTAAGAATAATGGTAAACATACGCTACACTCTTCTAATCGTCAACATGTCACATCATTATCTGAACCCCATTAAAATTCAGTACGTAAAACTTCACTGTACCACGTTTCTTTCAAACACTAGTAGACAGAAACACTATAGCCTTCATCCTGAAACCACCTAAGACATGATCAACTTTGGAAATAGTTTGGATAATCACTTGTCACTAACAAGACTTTCCCTACAACGACAGTTATCACATCATTACAAACCATTTCACATCAACAATATCTTACACCTTTGATTAACAGCAGTTACCCTAACAACAACAAAACTATTCCATTTTGAGGCACTATATAGACGAAAGTATTAGTTAACCAACTGATGGGCTAAGGTGTTCAGAGATCACCCACGAAACAATTAAGGAAACCATACAAATATAAATTAGGCTCCATGCCGCACACTATCACCAAAAACTCCATGTTAGAAATTAAGGTTTTATTGATAGCCTCGATACAATAAGATATGATTCGTTTTAAGAATCGGGAAAAGCCAAACTTTAGGTATATTGGACTCTATAAGATTTTAACAAAACCCTTTAGATTATCAACTTAAGCCACATGGTATATAACACATTCTATGACCAGAAACTTGAGAACGCAAAGATTAGAATTCGGCGAATACATCCACATTTCCCTAGGCAATTCAACATCGGGTAACACACCCTGAATTCCGGGACGGAATTCCCATTAAGGGGGTGAGACTGTAACCACCCGCATTTTTAGGTTACTTTTCATTTTCGAGAATTTACTATTCACATTTACTATTCACTTTCACTATTCATCTCGTAAAATTTTTAATCCACATTCTCGTAAGATAAATTATTTTAGTAATAACCTGAGAGTTCGACCATCGTTAGATCATTTTCGCAAAAGTTATTAAGTAAACATCGTTTTAAAGTTTCGTTTTAGACGGTCCATCGATTAAACATCACGCGCATAACGAAAATCAACTCTGACAATTTTCCTCGCATCAGATAAATTTTTTGATCACTCATGATTAATTTGAGAATTTTTAAGATTTGTTATTTTTAATATTACCAAACAAGCCCAGCGCAGAACAAAACTAAATTTACGTTTTAAACAATTCTACTTACATCCAAACTTAACGATTCCTGCACTGTGTTTCTAATATGTTTTTGACACTTTTACATTTTTTGGAAAATTCAAACATATTTCCCTCCTCCTTTGACCATAAAGGAATTAACATTGTACGTTCTACATTTTTGCATAAATCGCGTAACTTTTAAGCTTCACAAATAACTGTAAAGTTATCCCGCGTATGACGAAAACCACATTTTAACATCT
The DNA here is from genome assembly GCA_019973895.1 of Chrysanthemum seticuspe. Taxonomy (NCBI): domain Eukaryota; kingdom Viridiplantae; phylum Streptophyta; class Magnoliopsida; order Asterales; family Asteraceae; genus Chrysanthemum; species Chrysanthemum seticuspe. The sequence goes on from BPTQ01000004.1 coordinate 211,786,141, forward strand.
CATATCACTTTTAGACTAATTTTAGTCTACTCTAAATAAATTCACGGTCGTTTCCCTGAAATTTCGTTCTTTTCTGATAAACTGCGAATTACGCGTTTTTGACCCGTATTTCCAGCTTTAAGCAGCGTTTTTGCATCCAATGAGACTTATCACCCATTTTATATTTTTATATGGAGTATAATGATGAGTCTCATCATTCCTACAAGTTTCGTATTTTTACGATACCCGGTTTTACGTTTTATGGCTTCGGTTGGCATTTAACGGAACCAAAACTCACTCCGTAACCAAGATAATACCAAATGTAACACCCCAACCCGACAAGGGTAGAAGTGTCACATTCTGGTGTCATATCAGAACATACAAATAAAATATTTTCAAACGAAAACCTTAAAAATGAAGTATCAAATCATATAAACAATTGACTGACGAAGAAAATACAATATCCAAAATGAAATGAAATATCAAAACAAAAACTCTTCAAAGTAAGTCCAAAATAATAAGGTAACTAGGGTTGGTCCACTCAGATAATCCAACTCTCAGCCCATCAAAGCCCATCTTCAAACCTAACACCTGCCGCAGGAAAAGAAATGCGGCTGAGCTTAAAAAGCCCAGTGAACAGATATAACAAAACGAAAGCTAAATAAAAGCAGAAACGAAATGAAACAAAGGAAACAGATAACAAAGTCGCAGCGAAATGAGAACAATGAGTCAATGAGGATCCTGCAGAACACAATTATACAGATATCCAAAACGAACAGATAACAAGGAGAATGAAACAAAGCAAAGCATCAATGACATATAAACAAGCACATACAAACCAAGCATACAAAAACTGAAACATAAGCAAACATAGCAGGCATCGCATCCACACAACATATATGTCATACAATCAATTCAGGAAATCAGAAGACATACAAGCCAAACAGATATCTACAGGAAAACGAAAGCAACTAATTAATAAGTGAGCATGGCAATTCACACAGGTCAAAACCCTTAGTTGAAGACATAACCAGTATCATAACAGCGGAAGTACTGACAGCAGTCAAAACATGGCAGTCATACATAACAAGTAGGAATACAATACGAGCATTATAATTGAATGAATTAGAGACATAGCAAGGTAATTAAACAAGTTAATAAGCCAAACATCATAAGTTGAACCATTTACCCAATCGACCCGTAGCATAGACAGAAATGTAAACATGGCAGATCAACAATAAGCAGATAAGGATACAACGAATGGTCAAAGTCCATGAGATTAACCGAACGAAGTATATATATAATGAACAGACAAAATTATCGATTACACATTAGCATGGTCACCAGACAATCAGAGGGTCACATAATAGTGAGATCACATATAAACAGATGACAACAGGTAAATCAGATAACCGTATATTAATCATTAATCATATCGCAGCAGGGTAATCAATAGTCATATAAAACATGAATAGCATAATCAAATCCAATAAACATATAATAACCCGGTACGTGAATGGAACGATAGTCTGGAGTACAGAATGAGAGTGTAACAGATCAAAGCAATGGAATATATATATCTTGGTAGTAGAGTGAGTCATATAAGAGTACTGAGAAATGAACAGATAATACAGAATATGGTGCATTGGGGAATACAGAGGGTACAATATAGGTATATCAAAAGTGTAAGGGTTGTCAGAAATCTACCACGAGCCCGGAACATATCATATCATATCATATCATATCATATCATAAGTAACCATTGTATTCGGAGGGGTGACCTCAGAATACCATACATAATAGGAGGGGAGACCTCAGTAACCAATGGAGTAGCTAGCTCCCGGAATGTGAAGACGCGTATTGCACATGACATCATTCACCATACAAATCATATCATATCATATTAAATCCACTAATATCATATCATATCTAGGATGCATCCATACGCCCCCCGGAAACATAGTGGCCAAATCATATACATATAGTGAGCTCATAATCATATCATAATGGGGACGGTGTGTAACATCACTCGTACACACTGGAGTCATGCCATTGGTGCATCAATGACATGGTCATGGTACCTCCATGACTAGGAAACATATTTGGCTCGGGTATCAAACTGAAGGGTCAAAGCATAATCATATCATAAGGGTTCATATCAAAGGTTCAGAAGTCAAAGGTTCATATCAGAGTTCCATAACATAAGTTCATAATCAGAGGTTCATAATCAGATGGTTCATAATCATAAGGTTCATAATAAGAAGTTCATAATCATAACAAACGAATATCATAGCGAACAGAATCATATCAAAGGATTATGTCGGAATCACATCAAAAGATCATAGCATAAGGAAATCATAGCAAAGGAATATCATAAGTGAAGCAAAGCCAAGGATTGAAAAGTCAGGAGAAATCCCTACTGAAAAGGGATAGAATATCTGTACCTCATCCAAAGCAAGCAAAATAGGTAAGTAAAGTCACACGATGAATCAATCCCGCCGTCCGGAACCTATATGAATTTGATAACGCTCATTAAAGTCGGATTACTCATTTTAGACGGCTTTCCATTTTTACCAGGTTCCCACTTTTAGTAACTTTCTATTTTAGGTAGGTATCCATAATTAATAGATTTCCATATTTAGTAACTTTCCAGAAATAGCAGGTTTCACCATAAATAATGTATTTAATGTCATATTAGGTTAATGACGAAAAATTAGTATTATTTTCGTTCAAAGTTTATTTATGACAAGTTACACAAGTTCAGGGTCTAAAGTGTAAATATTACAAAGTTTACTCAATTTACTCTTTAGTCCATTCTTTTTATCATTATTAACAAGACAACCTTCATGTTTCACTATTTTACAAAATGAGTTCTTTTAACTTTTATCAAACTCAAAATCCTTTTAAAACTTTAATCCATATCGATTACCCATTTCATTTTAAGTAAGTCGAAACCGTAAACATACAAGTTATATGACCCATTTTTAGTGTTTATTCTAGTCGAACATATATCATAACCCATATTAAATTCATACGACACAACGTAAATCATGCGAGACCCATTTTAATAGTTATTGGCGACAATAGATGGCCAAAATGTACACGCGCTATATGACCCATTTTAGCTCGGTATTATTCCAAAGATAACATGCATAAGTCGAGTATATGTGAGTCGGAAGGATGTAAAACAGATTGGTATAATAGTTGAATACATGGCCCTTTTACTTGATACATTATGTGCTCACTTTATATGACTCTAAGTAAAACTCAATTTATGTTTACGTCTTATATTAGCATGATACCGGAAGAGATCAATATGCATGCCTCGTGTAAGATGGGGTCAAAACAGATTATATGCTAAGGACTAGATGTCCATTCCACTTGACACAAAATAAGGATGGTAACGTTATAATTTTATGCAACCTCGTTTTATCATTTTATGTGTTGGTAAACTTCGTATAGCAAGCATGCGGATGGAGAACAAAACCCACGACCATAATCATGACACAAAGAGATTTAAGGAGACGAGATGTTGGTGTTAGGAATTACCTTAGCAGTGTGAAAGAGAGGAAACGACAAGGACCGAGGCGACAACAACCAACACCTTTTTCTCGTCCTAGAAGTCCACGACTAGGTGTAGGATTTCCATGCCAAAAACAGCAGCAACACCACGACTAGCCGATCCTTTTGCTTGGGAAAACCCACGACAGAACCGAAACCCAAGCAGCCTCCTTCAACTTATAAATACCCACGATCAAAACCAAGATCTCGAACGAGTAACCCATGGAAACAGCCTCCTCAAGACACCCTACGAATCTTCTTTGTTGCTTTGAAATCGAATGCAAATTGGGAGATAATGGGTGTGCCGTCACTTTGCTATTTAGGATGGTGTGAATTTTTGAAATGATTTGGTGAGTTACAATTGAGAATACAATGTGAGTTTAAATGGGAATTATATGTGGAGTTATGGTGAATTAATTTCGGGCGTGAGTTACGGGAAAATCATGGACCCAATCAGTATTTCATTTACAATGCAGAGGTTACAAGAATGAGACTTAAATGGCATCTATTTATATGGGAAGAGGAGCGTCCAAGGCTTGCCAAAAAAAAGAAAAGAAAGTATCTTTGACTCATTCAATTAAATTAATTGCCATCTTAATTGATTAATATATATATATATATATATATATATATATATATATATATATATATATATATATATATATATATATATATATATATATATATATATATATATATATATATATATATATATATATATATATATATATTTTTGCTAATTAGGTATGTTTAACTTGCAAAATGTATAATACATAAAGTTGATTTAGCGTAAGTCATGGTTGAGTTAAGTGTCAAACGAAATTAACGAGTTCGACGAATCCTATAATTATTAGCTTGAGGGCATAATAGTCATTTTACACGTTTACGGCTTTTAGGGTTTTACACCAAAACTAACCACCTAAGTCATCTTATCTTCACTTGGCCGACCTAAGGGGGGGGGGAGTCATCATTTTGGTGGAAAAATCCTAACCATGCTTCCTTTAGATCATTACAAGTGTCCTAACTTAACCATGGTTAATATTTAACCCAATATATGGTTAACCAAACTTACCCTCCTATAAATAGGAAGTGAAATACATCCTAAGAACCCTAAAATACTTATTTGGGTCGTTCATAGCCTAAAACCATCACATCTTCCATAATTTGATCCATAAACTCCAAGTTTATGCAAAGAAGTTTCAAGTAGTAATTTACTACATCAAATCTCTAGCAAGTTTAAGTGATCTTCTTGAGTTTAGATCCACTCAAGTCACTTAGTACGTCATCACCAACTCTTCAAGATTGCAAGGGTGTCAATGTGTAGAAAGCTAGCTCAAATCCGAAGTCCTAAGTGTTCAATCAAAGTCCGATCCTAACTAAGTTACTACTTTCTTTATTGAAAGCCAAAAGTTGTAAGCAACTTATCACCACCATCATCTCATCTTTATTATTCATAATCTTAACTATTTCATGCTATATATATAGTTACTATGTTGATTCATGATGTACATATACTCAATCACTTGTTTTAATTCACATATTGTCATAAAAGTAACAAACTAGTAAACTAGTCATATTCTACACATGTGAGACCATTAAAAACAGTAACATAAGGACTTTCTAACTTACATAATATGGTAGAAAAGATAAAAAGGTAAACATAGCAATTTGAATCACCCAAAACGGACAAACGAGTCAAAAGTTATGACAAAAAGAAGTTAGCGAAACCTAAACGCCAAAACTGCCATGTATAAGCTGTTAAGAGTTCTGCCATTTTAAAAGTGATACTTCTGGTCCGAATCATCAAAAAGTTAAAGAACGAAAGTTTTCCGGAACGACGTTTTCCTTCAATAGCAAAGAAGCTCGGACCTTGAAACCGCATAAATAGGCCAAAATCTTTCAAAAACAGAAACTGCCGTAAATATAGTCTCATAACTATACTTTTGTCACAACTAAAAGCAAACCAAGAGGCCTAATGGCCATAAGCCAAGACCACGGCTACGGCTAAGGTCAAAGCTAAGTCTCAAGACCATGGTAGTCAAGACCAAAGTCACGGAAAGGCCATGGCTAAAGCCTTAAGGCTTGTTTACCCAAGACCGTTAACTAAGGTAATCATATTTATGAAACGACGAGAACTTGTAATAACCAACCTTACAATTTAGAAACTTGTAAGCTTTTCTTTAAGCACTTGTGATATAAATTATGACGATATTTGTAATAACCATTATGATTCCTAATCATAACCAAATAACCTTGTAACTTGTGTTTACAAACCATATGACACTTATGATATATAAATAAAACATATGTTTTATCTACTAAGTGCTACAAAACTAGGGAGCTTCATGTGAGGGGTTTCATTTGAGTAAAACGTATCGACGAGTTGCTGGATTTACGATTTAAAGTGTCCTAGCTCCTCGAACGTTTACTACATGACCTCTGAATTATGATGGCCCGAACGGTAGTACGATATATATAAACTATACACGTTTTCACAACTAGACCATTTCTATAAACGACATACACAAAAACCATGTACTACATCATGATCAACATAGAGACGTATATATGATGGTTTATGCTTTCCTAAACATTATTCCAAACCTAAGTCGCAACATTCTATTTTAGGTTCTTCGTAGAAGTTCTCATGGCATATCCATCATTCTCATTATACATTTGATATCATTTGCTCTAAGGTGAGTTCATAGCCCCATTTTCTATTACTTAATTGTTTTACAAACCCTTGGGGGAGATACATGCTTTATTTTAAACCGAACACATTGATTTCAAACTATATACTTATCTGATTGTTATTAGCACTAAGTTTCCGCATTTGCCAAACTTAAGTCCCTTAATCATGAATCATTAATCACTATGTGAGAGTGGGCGCGAATATTGTGAATAGATCTATTGGGATTGACGAATCCCGTTTGTGTTGGCCCCATTAAAGGCAAACAAACGCACTATATTTGAGTAACATTGGTAAAAACGGCAATTTTACCTGATAGGGCACGCACCGACATTTTCTCCAATTAATTTTAGAACACGTTAACGCCTTGATTGCATGATGCTTAGTCTAATAATAACTGTTTTGGTTTTCAAACCATTGGTGTGAATTTATAACTCACACTACAAACATAATGTGTTCAACCATCAAACAAACTCTATGAATTTCACTCAACCTTTGTGTTGACAGTTTTAAGCATGTATTTCAGGTCCATAATGTCGGAAGCTGGCACGGAAGAGCGAGGACTAGATCAAGAAGGCTATAAATTTTAGGGCAAATGGCACAAAAAGGCATCAAAGTTAGGGTCCATTTCCAATCAAGGTATTCTACTTTTTTTCTTGCATAAAAAGGTTTCCAACAAAAAATTTCAGCGGATTTGGGTATTTTCATTAACTTCCGTCAACTATTTTTACATTTAAACATTTATATATTTAGAAGGGCCAGTTTGAAACTTTTGTAAAAAGTTAATAAAAATAAACGTTTTATTTCTTCTTCCCCAGATTTCCCCCAAATCTTCTTCCCCAACTCTCCACATAAACCCTAATTCACTGTTCACAAAATTGAACCGTATCTTGTGTTCGTTAAGGTAATTAATACTTAATGTCGTGTTTAATTATCTTAATAATCTTTATTCATTGACCTTTGTGTTCATAATTTTTTTTTGCAGGATGGCTTCTTCATCCAAAGGAGGTACATTAACATTGGATATTTATTATAACGGGTATTTCAGTCTAAAACCTTTAACCTATCATAATGCTGATATGGTCACAACTACTCTTGATGTGACCCCTTTAACCTATAATGAGTTGAAAATTTTTGTTCAAAACAACATAGATTCAGTAGTGTCTGTGCTGTATTACTTTAGTAATGGGTTAAAAAGTATTAAGTCTGATGATGATGTTAGGTTGTTTGTTGAAAAGTGGCAAAGTAGTGATGAAGGTATCATACCCTTATATGTTACTCATAAGAATGAATGTTTAGTTGAATACACTGGTGATTATGTTATTGTCATGTTAAACCCTACTAGTTATTACAAAGACTCAGACTCAGATGTTGCATCAGTTGACCATTTATCTGAGGGTGAAGAAGAGTTGAGGCAGGTTAGGATAAAAGAAAGGAAAAGTTTAGATGAAAAGAACATAACAAATGAAATTGTTGTATTTGATGAAAGTAGGCTAGTGTTGGAAAATGACAGTGATTTAGGTGATGAATCTCAAAAAGAAGCAGATCCTTTATTTTCAGACTTAGGTGATGAATCTCAAAAAGAGAAACCTCATGTTGAACCAGAAATAAGCTTAGATGAAGATATGCCCATCAGTGATGAGGATGAGATTGTGTTTGACTCTAATAAAAGAGATTACCCTATTCATGACCCAAACACACATTGGAAGTTAAAAAAACCTTTATAAGGTGAATTGTATGCAGACTTAGATCAAGTAAAAGATTGTCTTACATTTTATTCTGTTGCCAATGGATACCAACTTTGGTATGAAAAAAGTGATAGTGAAAAGTTGCTTGGTAGGTGTGGCTTTGATGAAAAAGAGAGAAGAAAGAAAAAAGTTCCTAGAGATCCCAATAAGCCTTGTTGTCCTTTTAGGTTAAGAGCTGTGAAGATGCATGATGGAAATTCTTGGCATATAAGAACCCTAGTGAATGAGCATACTTGCAGTAGACAGTGTAATCTTGGATGTTTAGTGACTTCAAAATGGATTGCAAGACAATTTGTAGACAAAATCAGAATGTATCCTGATATGAAAGTGGTTGATCTGCAAGACATGTTAGGAGAGTGGTCCCATTGGTAGAACATAGGTTATGTGCTAGGCATATTTATGCCAATTTTTTCAAGCTCTACCCTGGTGTTCTATTTAGACACCTGTTTTGGCAAGCATCAAAGGCTTCTTATCATCAGAAATGGTTAAATACCATGGAAGAAATAAAAAATGCAAGTCAAGAAGCTTATCAGTATTTAATGGATAAAGATCCATGGACATGGTCAAGATCATACTTCAAAGAAGGTATAGGTCTTATTCTACATAAATAATTCTCAACACTAATTATTCTACACTTGTATTATGTTGACAGGAATGGATTGTGATGCTGTTGAAAATGGTCTTTGTGAATCTTTCAATTCTCACATAAAGAATGCAAGGAGAAAACCAATAATTGGAATGCTTGAAGACATCAGATCTTATGTGATGACAAGGAATTACACCCTAATGAAGGAATGTCAAGATTGGAAAAGTGATATTTGCCCTAACATCATCAAGGTTTTGGATTTGCATAAGAAGATTCAAAGGTATATACTTATGTTGATCAAATAATACTAGCTGTAGAAACTCTGCTAACTTGTAGTATACTAACAGGAAGTGGAGTTTGAATCCAAGTGGATGGCATCAGTTTGAAGTAAGGCAAGGGAATTTTGAAGCATTTGGTGTGGACTTACAAAAGAGGGAATGCAGTTGTAGGCAATGGCAGTTAACTGGCATACCATGCCCTCATGCAATCACAGCCATTTACTTCATTAGCAAGCAGCCAGAAGATTATGTGAGCAATTCATTCAAGGTAAGTACATACAAAAGTATTTATGAGTTCAATATTTTGCCAGTAGGTGGTATAGATATGTGGGAAAAAAGGAAACATGTGCCAATGAAACCTCCATTAGAAAGAAGGATGCCAGGTAGGCCCACATTAAATAGGACAAAGGATAGGTCTGAATTGAAAAAAAATAAACATGTAGCAAGGCCTCCAAGAACAATGACATGTCAAAATTGTGGTGAACTTGGTCATAACAAAAAAGGGTGTACTAAGGAAACAGGTGAATCATCAAAACAAACACCTAATCAACAAGCTAATCCACCAAAAAAGAAGGGCAGACCTATGGTTCAAGACCCAGTCAATGCTAGAACCCCAAGTTGTAGTAGAAAGAATAAATTTGTGACTGCTAGAGGTGGTATATGGATGGGAGGAACAAGTGCAGGTGGTAGCAGTGGAAGGGGTAGTTCTAGTGGATCAAATAGTGCGAGGGGCAGAGGAAGTGGTAGTGGATCAAGCAGGGGAAGGGGAAGAGGAAGGGGAAGGAGAAATGATAGTGTGTCAAACAGGGTAAGTTTCATTTAGATGTTTATTTTTTTTGTTACTGTCATTTAATTGATTTATATTCTAACTAAGAGAACCATTATACAGAATGCCCAATACAGACTCTTTGATGATGATCATTTGGTTGATGTACAACTTGAGGAAGCAATTCATACAAGGTCAAATAATCAGTCTAATGATGTACATGCTTTTGATGATGATACTCTGGTTGATGTACAACTTGATCAAGCAAATACAAAAGATATGGAAGTCAATATTGATCAACCTAATGTTGATGTTGTTGATACTGCTGCAAAAGTTGATGCCAACCCTGTTGATGCAGCTGAAAAAGTTGATGCCAACCCTGTTGATGCAGCTGCAAAAGTTGATGCCAATCCTGTTGCTGCAGATATGGATGCCAATCAGGATGAAACAGCAAAGCTTAAGAGGAGGTATGATGAATTTTGGAAAGGTCAATATAATTCAGGATATCAACCCCCTAGAAGGACTTCTCAAAGATTATTAATGAAGAATTATAATAGGAAGATAAACCAGGACTATGAAGGTCAAGGACTCACACCAGATGAAGCATTTGAAGTAGACTAAGTATTTTATTGTTTGTAAGAACTTAATATATGGTGTATAAGAACTTGTAAGAACTTATTAGTCTCTTTTGTAACAACTTGTAAGAAATTAATATCAAGCTCTTATGGTCCATATCAGTTGCTTTTTTTTTACTTAAAACATAAGCATGATACCATTGGAAATGCAAATGATTTCTGCACAAAAAAATTATAAAAAATATAATTATTATGAGTTAAAAAGATATGAGAATGCAAATTATATAGTTAAATACACAACCTGGTTTCTTGTTTTTGCTCATTTTTTTAGTTGTAGGTTTTCTTAAAGGTGTGAGATGAAAATGAGTTGTTGCTTATGCCTTTATATAGTGTAAAAACAGTCAAACCATAACAGTGCTAGCATTTGATGCAGCTGCAAATGTGATATAAGCCAATTTGGATTCTACTGATGGATTCTACTGATGGATTCCACTGAAAGCCATTTCTCCTTCCTCCCAACTGTGGATTCTACTGAAAGCCATTTCTCCTTCCTCCCAACTGTGGATTCTCCTTCCTCCCAACTGTGGATTCTACTGAAAGCCATTTCTCCTTCCTCCCAACTGTGGATTCTCCTTCGCATTAGATGCAGCTGCAAATGTTGACATTCTTATCACTGTCTTTTATCAGTGTCCTTTATCACTAATTTTTCAATACATTGATCAAGCTTTTCAACAAGGACATTTCTGTCACTGACTTTTCAATACATTCCATAATCAAAAGTAAAGCTTTTCAATACATAGATTCATCAAAAGTAAAGCTTTTCATTACATTCAAAAGTAAAGCTTTTCAATACATACATTCATCAAACTAAAAAGCTTTTATAATCATCAAGAAAAGCATTCCTAACAGTACAAAGATAACTCTAGATTGCATGCTAACTGTACACTTCAACTTCTTCTTCCCATCTCTTTTTTTTCAGCTCAATTTCCACAGCTTCCTTCTTCATTTGTTTTTCCACATCTGCCAATCTACCTTTGTAATGCTCAGTTGCAAAATCTAGATCCCACCAGTAAAAGAAATTACACTTCTTTCTTGCCTTATAGTTAGGACATCCAAGAAACCTCCTGCCTGGATTTTGTTCAGTCCAAGAAGTCCACTTACCACTAACATCACCACATTCGCACAACACACAAACACGATTCATCAAATTATCTTTTTCCCAACCTGCATTTCTTCGATTCCAGTATACCCAATTTGATGAGTTTGATGAATTAGATGAGTTTGTCATGACTTTGCCCTAATTTAGTATTTGGGAACACACCGTTTGCCCTAATTTAATTTTTGGGAAAAATGTCTTTGACCTAATTTGATTCTGGGGAAGAAATGATATTGGGGAAGAAATATTCTTGGGGATAACGGTTTATAAATGTTTCAAAATGCGTTTCACCTAAAAAAAAAAGTTTCAAACTGGCCCTTCTAAATTTATAAATGTTTAAATGTAAAAATAGTTGACGGAAGTTAATGAAAATACCCAAATCCGCTGAAGTTTTTTGTTGGAAACCTTTTTATGCAAGAAAAAAAGTAGAATACCTTGATTGGAAATGGACCCTAACTTTGATGCCTTTTTGTGCCATTTGCCCTAAATTTTATTATCATTCGAAAACTCATTTAATGTATTTTGTAAACAATGGAACCATTTGGGACCTCATTTTTGTAAACTCTAATATTTATATAAATCGAATGATAAATCTTTTAAAACGACTCCATTAGAGTACGTTTTCTATTGTTATGACTGTTGTGCCATGAAGTAACACCCAGTTTGAATTTCGCTGCGTATCACGAAATTGGGGGTGTTACAGATTGGTATCAGAGCCACAGTTATAGAGAAACGGGTCTAATTGAGACTTAAACTATAACTACTTTTACAAACAAAAATATTTTATAGCCTTCCGTTCTCCGTGCCTTCCATCCTTCAGACGATTATGTGACTTTTAGGCATTTTAAGCTATACAAACATACTAGTATATTGATATATACACTTGACATAATTTTAATCATAAAAAAAAAATACTCAACATATCTGCATATGCCTATTTTAAGGCATTACGGCACAAACATATCTGATTATGGTTTACCGCTGCATGTATCTATTATTGCTTAACTAATTGCTTACACGGATGCTGACTGGGTTGGTTACCCTATCACCCGACGTTCCACATCCGGCTATTATGTTTTTCTTGGGGACAACTTGTTTGGTATGATAAGCGCCAAGCTACAATATTTAAATCCAATGTTGAGGCTGGATATCGAGGAGTTGTTAATGTCGTTGCCGGAATTGCTTGGGTTCGTAACCTTTTTATGTGAGTTGCATGCACCCGTCTTTACTCTTACTTTGGTTTATTTTAATAATGTTAGTGTTGCCTATCTCTCCAATAATCTAGTTTAACATAAGCACACCAAACATATAGAGCTTGATATTCATTTTGTTCGTAACTTTGTGGCTAAGGGTCTTTTATGTGTCATGCATGTTATATCCATATTTCAATATGCCGATATACCAAAGGTCTACCTACTGCATTGTTTCAAAAATTTTGCTCCAGTTTGAACGTCCAAATGCCTCCCGCTCTAATTGTGGAGGTGTATTAACCGAATAGAATAAGGATTAGTATTAGCTCAAATATTATTGGTTTAGAATTAGCCCATTGTGTTAGCTTCTTTATCAAGTCATTATGTAACCTATATATATGGCACATTATTACTAATAAAGCTAACCACTTTGCATTAGCTAATATTGACAAAGTTGATTGGTCACTTTAACTTTAGACCAAAATTTCTTCTTTAGTTATATACAAGATTTCTTTTGTTGCACTGTTCTTAAAAAAATTTGGTAGTTTGGGGGTGTTTGCTTAAGCTTATATGCGGGCTTATGAGCTTATTTGATTTCGGCTTATATCTTATAAGCCCCAAATTTTCAGCTTTTTCTTTGGTAAAAGGATTATACCCCGTAAATATATTAATGAAAAAACGTTGAAGTATACAAGAGAGTGGTAATGCACCACTCTACAGGAAAAATTGAGGCTTATGAAATATAAGATGAAAGCTAAATAAGCTCATAATTTAAATATGGTCAACCAACTTAAAAGATTATTGTACTTTTATATAGAGTTATGATCAAATGAGAAGAAAAATTAAAATGAGAAGAGTGAGAAGAAACCACAATAACACATTCCAGATGCAGATACTAAAGTGGATGCATCTCCCTTTAAAATTCTCTCAGAGGGCGTTTGGTTGGGGCAATTTGGAGGATATTGGGGGCATTTGCATTTTAATTCCCTTCAAATGTCTTGTTTGGCAACTCAAATGTGAGCATTTGAAGTAATTTACATTTCCCCAAATTGCCAAAATGGAGAGAATCAAAATGCCTCCAAAAAGTGAGAAATTTTAATTTGCTTGAAAAAAAAATTATAAACTTTTTTTCTTATTGTTTTTTTATAAACTTTTAAATAAAATATTTATGAATTATTTTTATAAACTTTTTTTTATAAATTTTTTATAAACTTTTTTTATAAATTTTTTATTAACTTTTTTTTTATAAAATTTTTATAAATTTCTTATAAATTTTTTATAAACTTTTTTTATAAATTTTTTATAAACTTTTTTTTTATAAATTTTTTATAAATTTCTTATAAATTTTTTATAAACTTTTTTTATAAATTTTTATAAACTTTTTTTTATAATTTTTTTTTTTTGTAAATTTCTTATAAATTTTTTGTAAACTTTTTTTATAAATTTTTTATAAACTTTTTTCATAAATTATTTATAAACTTTTTTTTATAAATTTTTTATAAACTTTTTTTATAAATTTTTTATAAACTTTAATTATTACTTTTTTTTATAAACTTTTTAGTAGAATATTTATGAAATTTATATTAAAAAATATATATATATATTATGAATTTCTGTCAACCAAACATGCGAAGGTATTTTAAATTCCGGAATTTTAAATTTTCAAGAATTTAAATTTTCTAGAATTTAAAATTCCGGAATTTCAAATTACCCCAACCAAACGCCCCCTCATTTATTTAAAATATGTGGCTAGAAATTCTTCTCATTCTTCTTATTTTAGTTTTTTTTCTCACCGGATCTCTTCCCCTTTTGTATTACGTTTACATTTTTATTTTTATTTTTTTATCTAACAGCTTGTAAAACGTTTAATTTGATATATTAAGTTTTCTGTATGTCAATTTCTTCATTAATACTAGTATAATTTTATTTGTAACAGATATTAGACTTAGTCAAATTAGACATGCTATAATAAATTGAGCAAATGGAGGGACTGTTTAAATGTGGCGCCAAAACATGTCAAACATGGATTACGTGGTTAGATTTAGATTAGATTACTACTCTAATTATATATATTAACTAAAATGCGGGGATTTGATGTGGACACGACACGTGTCCCCCCGCATTTATTGCAAAGTTTTGCAACTTGGCAAGAATGGCCCTCAGGTTTAGGTGTCGCTGCAAACTAAGTCCAAACATTAAATGCAAAGTTTCATAACTTGGCAAAAACGGTCCCTGAGGTTTAAGTATCGTTGCAAAGTAAGTCCGAACATTAAATGCAAAGTTTCACAACTTGGCAAGAACAGCCCCTGAAGTTTAAGTGTCGCTACAAAATAAGTCCTTATAAGCCAATCCCGCTGCATCGCGCGGGTTTCTACACTCGTTTATAGGGAAAATGGAGGGAATATGTAAAAATGTGGCACTAAAGGCTCGTTTGGTTCGGCGGAATCCTAAGAATTCTGGTGGAATTGGAATCCAATTTCATTTCATAACGTGTTTGGTTGAAAAATTTTAAGAATTTGGAATCTGAATTCCATTCCTTACTGTGTTTGGTTGGCAAACGGAATTGAATGAAATTCCTTAAAAATCCCATATATATAGAATTCAACATTCCATGGCAATATGAGAAGGATTGTTTACAATTCCATGAAATTCATATTATCTTTATCATTGTCATTACTATTATTATTATTATTATTATTTATTCATTTTATTTATTTATTTTTATTTATTATTATTATTATTATTATTATTATTATTATTATTATTATTATTATTTTATTATTATTATTATTATTATTATTATTATTATTATTATTATTATTATTATTATTATTATTATTATTATTATTATTATTATAAACGATCATTTAATTAATATTGTTATTATTATTATTTTTTATAAACAATCATGTTATTAAGATTTAAAAATTATTATTTATTTAAAATTGAATATAAATGATTATTTATTTAAAATTTATTATTATTATTATATTTAAAAATCATTATTTTTTTAAAATTAAATATAATTTATTTATAGCTTACCTTTTTAATTTGTACTTAAAAAAATACAATTGTATTTTATATAAAAAAATTATTTATTTAATATATTAGTTTATATAATATTATTTAAAAAATTATTATATATAAATACTATAGCGCGAGGGACATGCAAAGCATTGTATTTTATTCGGTCCTTTAAAAATTATTATATCTGGCCCAAAGTTTTGGCCCGGTTTTGGTGGCCCTTTTCCACTTTACCGGCACTTTCAGTATATGCGTCCGTTTGCTAACCACAGGGATAATAATGAGTAGGTTCTTCTCCACCGCCATAATTTCTAGAAAATCACTCACCGCTTTCCTCTCTCTCATGTAACTGCCTAACATAAATCACGCACAATCGCTTTTGGTCTAACAGATTTTGTGATAACGTTTTTTCGATCTAAAAGGTTTGTTCGGTGATAAGTTAGAGCCGTGGTTTCCATGCCGAGGTCTCCAATTAAACAAGCTGTTGGATATCAAAGGTGGAGGGTATTGAAAGTATGCTCCTCTTTTTCGGATCTTACGTCGTCTTCGGCTAATAGTTATTGATATGATTTGTTGTGCTCTTGACTGTTAATTGCTGGAGAGTTATTATTTATAAATGGTTACTGATTTTGCAGGTGCATATCAAGATATTCGGTCACTGTAACCAGGTACAACTTTAAGTTACAATTTTATAAATGAAATAGAAAGTTATAATTTTATAAATAATCGATTTTATCTTGGACAGTGTGGATATTTGTGGAACATTGAAGACTAATAGGGAAGAATCAATAATGGTACATGTTTTTTATGCAAGGTTTATTTTATTCTTGATTTATTTTTTGTTAATGTTTTAACCTCATTTATGTTACAGTTGGACATTGGTAGACTAACTGAAGTTAGCGGAATGCAGGAAGAAAATGATAAACTCAAAAGGGTATGTAGTTTCATACATTTTGCTTCTATTGACTTTTAATTTGAAATAATTATGCCCTAAAAGATTGAAACTTTTTAATATGCGGGTTTTTGCTTTTGCAGGTGTGACGTTTTTCGAGGTTCGGAGCTATGAGAGTCAATTAGTTTGATCTTTAACTTAAGGAATTTGAGAAAGATTGGTAAAATTGCTATTTTTGTTCATATTATGGTTATATTATTATTAGTTGTCATATTTATTTAAACATCTTATGAAACCAAATGATTTTGTTGCAATTTTCAGTGCGGGGCCGAGTGCGTCTTAGGTTGGTTTGGAAATTATTTCCTTGTTATTATAGTTTGATAAGTAATTTATTTATTAAATAATATTTAGTTTATTAATCTTAAACTAAATTTAAATTTTAAATATTTTAATATAATTGTTTTTTCTCGTTTCACTCTTTCAACCAAACATGCGCTAGTATTTGCAGATTTCAATTCCGTCAGATTTTAAATTCTAAGGATTTCAATTCCTTCACATTCTAATTCCTTAAACAGATTTCAATTCCGTTAAAAACATTCTGCGAACCAAACGAGTCCTAAGGTATTATTTGGGGGATAGGATCCTTATCCTTATTTGGGTGCCATTTAATGATATTGAAACAATGGAGGGAATGTCATTGGCGCCAGTTATTTTACATTTGGTGATATGATAAACATATAAAGATGAAAGTTAGAGGCATATCAAAGAAAAGAATTGAACACATATAAATGGAATGTCGCAAGTATAACTCATATAAGTATTGCAAATAATTCTCCTAACGTATTTGAGCCAATCTAGCGTATTCGAGTTCGGTAATTGTACATTTATCCTAACGTATGTGAGCCAATTTTGATTAAGTGTTGCCGTTAAGTCTTTGCAAATGTAACACTTAACAAAAGTGTTGCAATAGATTGTAAAATACGTGACACTTTAGAAATTTGTTGCATTAGAGCTTTAAATGCAACATTTTGTTATAAATTGTTGCCTTATTAAAAATTTTAACAAAAAAGCAACACATTTTGGAAGTGTTGCTTAAAAAATGTTGCATTAGGCTTGTTTTGTAGTAGTGTCGTATTCTTCTTGCTTTGATTTGATATGATCCATTTGATATGATTTGTTTGGTATGATCCTCTGATTTGATATTCGATTAGTTATTCGTTCGATATGTTATCCGTTTGAGATCCCTTATTGATATGATTCCATTATATGATCAGTTTGATATGATATGATTTGTTGTGTTTGGTTGCCCGAGCTAACTAGCCATGGAGGTACCATGGCCATGTCATTGATGCACCAATGGCATGACACTATCTGGGGCGGTGTGATTAGTCCCTTTTGCCGTTCTGATAACATCAAATACTTGAATATTAAGTGTCAATTTCCCCCGTTAATGCTCGTTATTTATATCATTTATATGGATTTACGCTTGTTTTTCATTGTTTTACACTTTCACGTAAATTACGAGCATTGGAGCTAAAGAGACGCGGAAATGGAAACGTTACTAAAGATTTATCATAGTATGCTTATTTCGAAGAAGTTACGGCGTAACTCATCTCTCACATTACGCCGTAACTATTGCGTGACCCAGAAGTCCAACTTATCAAGAGGTTACGGCGTAACTCCTCCCAAAGGTTACGACGTAACCCCATTAGGTCAAAAGAGGTTCCACGCCGCTGATACTTACGCCGTAACTATTGCTACACTTACGACGTAACCGAGTTTATTGAAGACTACGGCGTAACCACTTATAAGGTTACGCCGTAACTAGCAGATCTAGTGCATTTACGGAGAAATAGAAGGTTACGGCGTAACTCATCTATTGGTTACGCCGTAACCCAGACCTGGCCTATAAATACCCCACGAATTCCAGCATTTCAAAGCATCCCATTCCACACACAACACTCTGAGAACGTGGGGAAAAGCTCAAGGGAGGTCTAGGGAAGCATACGGAGCTGTTTCCAAGGGAGAAGTCACACCATTACGATAAGCTTTAGCGTTTATTATTTCTTTTACTTTCAATTCATGTATTTCGTACCTTTGAATATTGAATTGATGTGCATGTTTAATATGAGCGGCTAAGCACCCTTTGGTGCTAGCCTAGTTATGATTCCTTAATTGTTTTGTTTGCGTTTACCTTTACTTCCGTACAATTATTTCTAAGTGTATGCATGCATAGTTCTTTGGTAGTCACCCCTGGTTCGGTACTTTTGAATGGCGATAGAGGCCAATTGCCTAGGAGATATGACCAACTGACCCTAGGTGAGCAGACTGAGACGGGAAGGGTAAGATATGACCAACTGACGACCCTTTCTACTTGTGCGATTTGACCAACTGATCACCTATCGTTTGGATGAACTTAAGAATTGGGGGTGTAGTGTCTAAGTTCTTAACGGTCGGGCACTCACTTGTCACAATTCTCAATTTCCGGTCATTTCTCAAACTCAATATTCATCATACTAGTCATGCATGGGTTTTGCATTTCACATTAAACGCATAATTTCATATTAAATAAACGTTATCGCGTAATAAATTATTTTGAACATTTGATCCGTTACTTCCAAAAATTTATCACAATATATTTTTATACTCATATTAAGTCTATAAAAATATTATTATTAGTTTACCCGGTGTTTTAAATTTATTTTGTATATAAATGGTTATATTTATATAATTACGACGATTTTATTAAATACTACACGATTATTATTATATCACTCAAATTTTGAAAGAAATGTAGTTTTATAATTTTTAGGACCTCAATATATTTTATCTTGACCCGTTAAAATTTATTTTTAGCTAACACTACTCTAAATGCTTAAATAAATATACAAGTTATCAATTATCTTTAAGTAAGTACACCCTTACTTCAACATATATATATATATATTTAGCTATAACAAAATGCATCTAGTCTATATTTCTTTCATATATGTCGACATTCACATGGGTGACACACCATTTTATCACAAAATATCTAACTAATATCTAACTTATATTCATTTTACACTACACCTACACATTCATATCTCTAGTGCAAGCAAAAACCATTCTTTCTTTCTCTCTTCACCATCAAACCGGCCACCATTGATGTTCCAAGAGGAGATCACCAAAGTTTTCAAGTCAAGTTAATTAACACTCTAGTATCACTCTTTACTTAGGTTTTGCAATAAAAACCTAGGGTGATTAGGAAATCCTTTGTTCTCATAAACCTCATCAAGTATTCTTGTAAGCATCTCATGTCCATTTTTCATCTTTCATATTCATTTCATGTTCATTTCATCATATTTGAGCAAAAACATGCAAGTCATATGATGTTGTACCACTTTTTAAGATTTTTAAGTGTTATATATATAATTCATCCTATAATTACTCCTTGTTATATAGTAGTTTTGGTGATGTCTAGGAACCCATGACACCCTAAGAAGGTGTATGGTAGGATTAGAATAGCTTCGGAGTTGTTTTGAATGGGTTAGAATAGGTTTGGCGCGAGAAAAACTCATTTCGACACGTTTTAAATAGGGTCTGTCCATATTTTTAATTCTGGGAAAATCCGACAGTGGGTATAATATTTTGGGCTAGATATTTAGAAAATACACTTTAAAACGAAAATGTGGCCGCTTGAACGGATTAAAACGGAGCTATAACGAAGAAGATATGAATTTTTCAAGTTTGACGATGAAAACTATTAATTTCAGAAATTTCAGCATAAAAATGTCACTCTTTACGAGTCAAAAATGAGTCTTAAGCTTTATAAATTGTGTCGACTTATCAAAAATATATTAGTATACTTTGACACGAATCTAAGGATGTAGAAAACGTAGAAAACGGACTTGTAACGATTAAATTACACGCGATAAACCAAGTTACCGTAACTTTATTCTATTAGCAAAAATTAATATATTCTCTATTAAAAACATACTACGGCAACTAAAGGACCATGTTGGCGGACGTTTTTAACAATGATGTAGAACTTATTATAACGTGATGTCTTCTAGTAAAAGTAAGTTCGCCTAGCATATTTTCCAAAATGTCCAACCGTTTGTTGAGCGGGGTTGTAACGAATAACATATAGTCACTCAAACTTTGCCGAAAACCACCCTTAAACAATATTTTGGACACAAGTACATACTTTACCTATATTTTTCTCCGTAATCGAGACCTCTAGGATGAAAACTTAAATGCTAAAACTTTGAGGTAATGATACAAGCTTCCCAAAACCATTGAGTTTATTTCCTAACACTCGATGTGCACCATTTTACGACTAGCTTTCCGAGGCCATATAGTCACTTTCATGACTTGTCAAATTATATTATTTTGCGACGAAAAGTTATAGATTCATAATAAATCACCAAATGATTATCGTAGGATATCATTTCGACGTAAGTACTTGTAAAGTATTTGGTAACTTGACAATATGTCATAAACATATATTTCGACGATAAACTTTATTTTCCAAAATGTACAAGTGGTATGGATATCATATGAGTGTGCATGCACGACATTGTTTCATGACTTATATTAGAGCATATCATATCATTCATCATAGGTCAGTTTCGAGATTCACGCTACATTTCGGTGTAACCACTTTTGTCATCGCATCTATTTATCAAGTGAGTAATCACATCCCCTTTTTACCGTTTTACTATATTTTGGGGCTGAATGCATGAACCATACTTGAATTAAATTGATTCTTACTTTTGTGAACTCTTTTGAATAGAACTTGTGAACTCGAATCAAATCCTTGAACTTAATTACGAATTTATGACTTGTTGGAATTTATTGAACCGTACATGTTATGACCTTGACCTAAAGTCTCCTATGTTCGGAGCATCACTATAAAGTCTCCTATGTTCGGAGCATATCTTTGGGAAGAGGCACCCAATATATCTTTGGGAAGAGGCACCCAGTATATCTTTGGGAAGAGGCACCCAGTATATCTTTGGGAAGAGGCACCCAACATAACTTTGGGTAGTGGCACCCAGCATAATTTGGTTTCATCAGGAGCATCCCTGAATTATTATATTTGTGGTACTATATTGTGAACTATTATGACCACTTATACTTGACTACTTGATACGCTATATTTTGTGCAATGGGTTGTGTACACACAGGTTGCAAGTTTTGTATGGGCGGAACTTGGAACTGAGTGGATATACAATGCCTTTGCTTTGTGGACTATTTCCGATAACCGAAACCTTGGACTCTTTCATACGAGTTTTCTTATTTTACTAAACATGTTTACTCACCAACTATTTTCATAGTTGACCCGTTTTTCTCTCATGCATTTCAGGTGATCATTAGTAAGCTTTTCTACCAGGTCTTGCATAATGAAGTTTTCACTTGTCAATACAAATCGTTATGTAATAGAACGCAATATTTTGGGAACTAAACTTTGTAATATATTTGCCGATGTCGGCTAAACTGGTGTTGTAATGGTGTACTCTTTAATTTAAATCTTAACGTTGGTATGTTCTATTATCTTGTGCTTATGTTCCCTTCCGTTACACCTCGTGTTTCCGCCTCCGGCGAGGGTGTGACAGATTGGTACCAGAGCCAAAGGTTATAGAGAATGCCGATTTTTCAAAAATAAAAATCACAGCTATAACCGGAAATTTTTTTTTATTAAACATTGAACATCATCCGAGTCATCTAGTCCTATCGTTGCATCGTTAATCATAAATTATACATAGCCTGATCAACTATGTCTAATTTATGAAGAACCATGCAATGATAAGAAGGGTAATTTTAAATCATGTTTAGTCGAGTCTTTTGAGTCTGGTCACCTGAAGTTGCATTGGTCGGGTGGGTATGCATAGCATGTTTTTACGTTCACGTCTACATTACCGTATCTTATTTATACCCTCTCTTTTCCATCTTTCGACTTGTTAGACATAGCATGTCTCTGTTCCTGTCATATTTCGATTACTATAACACAATACCACCGTTCTAAACCTCATCTGCCTTCGTCCGAGTGTCATTTACTTAACCCGATATTTTGGTCCATTGCAAAATCATGGCTGCTAGAAACACACGCTCAGGAGTCAACAACAACGGCAACCCAAACAACAATGACAATCCAAACAACAACGCGACTGGAATAGCGGATCTACTCACCCAAATTATGACGCACCTTGATGCTAGACGAACCAACAACGGAGAAGGTACTTCAAACACTGGTAATGGGTGCAGCTACAAGACTTTCATGACATGCAATCCGATGGAATTTTATGGTACTGAGGGTGCCATTGGACTGTTAACCTGGTTCGAGAATGTTGAGTCGAAGCTTAGTATCACGAAATGTGCTGAAGGAAACAAAGTTGAGTTCTCTGCTGGTCTACTACAAGGTCGAGCATTGACCTGGTGGAACAATCAACTGCAGACTAGAGGAAGAGGGGCTGCAAATGCGTTATCTTGGGAAGTATTTAAGAAACTATTAACTGATGAGTACTGCAGAAAAGATGAAGTGCAAAAGCTGGAAGCGGAATTTTGGAATCACTTGATGGTAGGAGTAGAGGTCGACAAGTACACAATCCGTTTCCACGAGTTAACTAGGATGGTTCCTCACATGGTTTCCACTATGGAGAAGTTGATCGACCGATATATATGGGGATTGATACCGGAAATTAGGAGGGATGTCACCTCATCAAACCCAACCACTCTGCAAGCCGCTGTGGGTATGGCGTATCGCTTGACAAATGATGTGATCAGGTCTGGAGGACTAGCAAAAGCGAATGACAATGGACGAAAGCGACAGGAGGATCACCAGGGAAGCCGAGACCAGGGTCAGAAAGACAAGAGGCAACGAATAACCAGGAACTATGGAGCAACTACTCAGGAGCGCAAAAGATACGCAGGTCCACATCCTTTGTGCACTCGATGTAACTATCACCACTCGGGAGACTGCCCAAGGTGCGACAAATGTGGACAGACGGGCCACTTCGCGCAAAATTGCTCAAACAGGACTGGGAATCAAGGACAGAGAAAAGCATGTTACGAGTGTGGAAGTCTAGATCACCTTCGCAATACCTGTCCAAAGCTGAAAAGAACACCTAACCAAGGAGGTAATCGTCCAAACCTGGCGTTGGCAATAGAAGGCCCACAAGATCAGAACATTGATGTTCCCCCCGCACGTGGTCGAGCATTTTATCTGGGTACCGAGGAAGCCCGCAACGCGTAACGGGTACATTCTTTCGAACAACTACCTTATTTCTGTACGACATGATTTTGAGTGCATAACTTCCTTCCAATTTTTACCACGTTCACGGCATTGATTAATTTGTGACCCATCGATATCGACCTTAGTTGTATTATATTTTGTTGATTTGATTTGATTTGTGTAAGCAAATCCAATATCGAGCGAATCTTTCAAAAGACTTCATTCAAAAGACTTGTTTCCTAGCTTGATCTAGTGACAGTTCTTGTTTGATGAGTTGCGAAAGTCAAGCTAAGAAACAAGTTTACTCAAGTCACTATCTAAAGGTCTTTTGAGGGCTACGTTCGATATTGGGTAAGTTTACCCTATCAAATCTAATCACGGGCACGTACTTAGTTGAATGGGGAACCTGTACGCATGGGCATTGATATGATCATTTAGACTGTTCGTACGAGCATAAACTTTTAGAATCCTTGTCGAGGTTCGGACCATAGTATCATTAATCGAATCACGAGGACGTGATTCCGCTGACATGGGAAGAATGTCACAATTCTCAATTTCCGGTCATTTCTCAAACTCAATATTCATCATACTAGTCATGCATGGGTTTTGCATTTCACATTAAACGCATAATTTCATATTAAATAAACGTTATCGCGTAATAAATTATTTTGAACATTTGATCCGTTACTTCCAAAAATTTATCACAATATATTTTTATACTCATATTAAGTCTATAAAAATATTATTATTAGTTTACCCGGTGTTTTAAATTTATTTTGTATATAAATGGTTATATTTATATAATTACGACGATTTTATTAAATACTACACGATTATTATTATATCACTCAAATTTTGAAAGAAATGTAGTTTTATAATTTTTAGGACCTCAATATATTTTATCTTGACCCGTTAAAATTTATTTTTAGCTAACACTACTCTAAATGCTTAAATAAATATACAAGTTATCAATTATCTTTAAGTAAGTACACCCTTACTTCAACATATATATATATATATTTAGCTATAACAAAATGCATCTAGTCTATATTTCTTTCATATATGTCGACATTCACATGGGTGACACACCATTTTATCACAAAATATCTAACTAATATCTAACTTATATTCATTTTACACTACACCTACACATTCATATCTCTAGTGCAAGCAAAAACCATTCTTTCTTTCTCTCTTCACCATCAAACCGGCCACCATTGATGTTCCAAGAGGAGATCACCAAAGTTTTCAAGTCAAGTTAATTAACACTCTAGTATCACTCTTTACTTAGGTTTTGCAATAAAAACCTAGGGTGATTAGGAAATCCTTTGTTCTCATAAACCTCATCAAGTATTCTTGTAAGCATCTCATGTCCATTTTTCATCTTTCATATTCATTTCATGTTCATTTCATCATATTTGAGCAAAAACATGCAAGTCATATGATGTTGTACCACTTTTTAAGATTTTTAAGTGTTATATATATAATTCATCCTATAATTACTCCTTGTTATATAGTAGTTTTGGTGATGTCTAGGAACCCATGACACCCTAAGAAGGTGTATGGTAGGATTAGAATAGCTTCGGAGTTGTTTTGAATGTGTTAGAATAGGTTTGGCGCGAGAAAAACTCATTTCGACACGTTTTAAATAGGGTCTGTCCATATTTTTAATTCTGGGAAAATCCGACAGTGGGTATAATATTTTGGGCTAAATATTTAGAAAATACACTTTAAAACGAAAACGTGGCCGCTTGAACGGATTAAAACGGAGCTATAACGAAGAAGATATGAATTTTTCAAGTTTGACGATGAAAACTATTAATTTCAGAAATTTCAGCATAAAAATGTCACTCTTTACAAGTCAAAAATGAGTCTTAAGCTTTATAAATTGTGTCGACTTATCAAAAATATATTAGTATACTTTGACACGAATCTAAGGATGTAGAAAACGTAGAAAACGGACTTGTAACGATTAAATTACACGCGATAAACCAAGTTGCCGTAACTTTATTCTATTAGCAAAAATTAATATATTCTCTATTAAAAACATACTACGGCAACTAAAGGACCATGTTGGCGGACGTTTTTAACAATGATGTAGAACTTATTATAACGTGATGTCTTCTAGTAAAAGTAAGTTCGCCTAGCATATTTTCCAAAATGTCCAACCGTTTGTTGAGCGGGGTTGTAACGAATAACATATAGTCACTCAAACTTTGCCGAAAACCACCCTTAAACAATATTTTGGACACAAGTACTATACTTTACCTATATTTTTCTCCGTAATCGAGACCTCTAGGATGAAAACTTAAATGCTAAAACTTTGAGGTAATGATACAAGCTTCCCAAAACCATTGAGTTTATTTCCTAACACTCGATGTGCACCATTTTACGACTAGCTTTCCGAGGCCATATAGTCACTTTCATGACTTGTCAAATTATATTATTTTGCGACGAAAAGTTATAGATTCATAATAAATCACCAAATGATTATCGTAGGATATCATTTCGACGTAAGTACTTGTAAAGTATTTGGTAACTTGACAATATGTCATAAACATATATTTCGACGATAAACTTTATTTTCCAAAATGTACAAGTGGTATGGATATCATATGAGTGTGCATGCACGACATTGTTTCATGACTTATATTAGAGCATATCATATCATTCATCATAGGTCAGTTTCGAGATTCACGCTACATTTCGGTGTAACCACTTTTGTCATCGCATCTATTTATCAAGTGAGTAATCACATCCCCTTTTTACCGTTTTACTATATTTTGGGGCTGAATGCATGAACCATACTTGAATTAAATTGATTCTTACTTTTGTGAACTCTTTTGAATAGAACTTGTGAACTCGAATCAAATCCTTGAACTTAATTACGAATTTATGACTTGTTGGAATTTATTGAACCGTACATGTTATGACCTTGACCTAAAGTCTCCTATGTTCGGAGCATCACTATAAAGTCTCCTATGTTCGGAGTATATCTTTGGGAAGAGGCACGCAGTATATCTTTGGGAAGAGGCACCCAGTATATCTTTGGGAAGAGGCACCCAACATAACTTTGGGTAGTGGCACCCAGCATAATTTGGTTTCATCAGGAGCATCCCTGAATTATTATATTTGTGGTACTATATTGTGAACTATTATGACCACTTATACTTGACTACTTGATACGCTATATTTTGTGCAATGGGTTGTGTACACACAGGTTGCAAGTTTTGTATGGGCGGAACTTGGAACTGAGTGGATATACAATGCCTTTGCTTTGTGGACTATTTCCGATAACCGAAACCTTGGACTCTTTCATACGAGTTTTCTTATTTTACTAAACATGTTTACTCACCAACTATTTTCATAGTTGACCCGTTTTTCTCTCATGCATTTCAGGTGATCATTAGTAAGCTTTTCTACCAGGTCTTGCATAATGAAGTTTTCACTTGTCAATACAAATCGTTATGTAATAGAACGCAATATTTTGGGAACTAAACTTTGTAATATATTTGCCGATGTCGGCTAAACTGGTGTTGTAATGGTGTACTCTTTAATTTAAATCTTAACGTTGGTATGTTCTATTATCTTGTGCTTATGTTCCCTTCCGTTACACCTCGTGTTTCCGCCTCCAGCGAGGGTGTGACATCACTATTTAGAATCTAGCATGTAGCGGTACTTAATGACTCGGCTTAGGGGACCAGGAACAACATGACTTATGACGGTGCGCCTGATTTCTCCTGTGGTGGCATCTTTGCTGATAGGTTAGGGCGAATTGACCAAATGCTGTCATCTCGAATTTGACCCCACCTAAAGTAATTGGAAGTAGGTAGACGTAGACATAACTAGTTAGGAGGATTAACTAGGTTAGCACCACTATTCCTCTATTGATTTCCCTTCACACATTTATTTGCTTTACTTTATATTCTGCATTAGTAGTTTAATTAATTAAAACCCTATCAAATCATTAATATTCTGTGACAATTAGACTTAGTAATTATCCGACACACATTGCTCTTGGGACGACCTCGGCTTTACCATTTACTACACTACACACGACCGGGTACACTGCCCGTTAGTGCATTAGGGTAGACCATAGGTATAGCGAGACACTATAAATATTAAGACATGGTCAGTAAAACCTGCATCAAGTTTTTGGCGCCGCTGCCGGGTAGCTATTTTAGGATTTCATATTATGTCTGTTTTTAATTTTCTTTCTGATAATGTCAGGATACAAGACTCGCAGCTCTAGGCCTTTTCTGGCTACCCCATTTGTTGACCCGGAGAAGCAATTTCGAAAAAAGATGATTTATTCTCCGGTTCCTATTCACAACATCTTCTCATTTTACGAATCGGACCAGTCGGACACAGAACCAGAGGTCATCAATGAAAATAATATCAATGACCTTACCATGGAGCAGTATTTGGATCGACCTGTTAGGAATTAGAAATTCCCTATATTAAAGAGTCGGTCACCTCAAGTATATGTAATCGTTAGAAAGCTCGTAGTCGTAGTTATTTTAAGTTAAGTAGTATTTAGTTAAGTAACACCGTGGAGGACGGACGGGTCTTTACCCACTGTATGCCTGATCCACAGCCCGATGTGTGGCGATTTATGTAAGACTATAAATACTCTCTACCTTCCAAGGTAGAGAGTTGGAGCTTATAATAATATCTTTCACTTTCTCTCACTAAGTTCCCTAAACCTCTAACTTTCTCTCTCTAGAATTCCATCTATATGCTACTTTGTGTTATGGTTTGATGTGTATGTGAAAGGTTATATCTTACAATTGGTATCAAGAGCCATGGTTAGATCATATCTTGCACATCTTTGGATTTCTAGTGGTTTTTAGGTGGTTTTTGAGTTTGAAAAAGTTTAGTGGTTTTTGCATCATTTGGTTGATTTCTTGTGTTAAAGCTTGGATTTTGTTAGTACTTTTATGTTTAGAATCATCACAAGTGTTTAGGTTTTCATTTGGTAAGCTTGAATCATCTTGGTTGGGTTGTTTTTGGATTGAAAAGTGATGTTTATATGGTTTTTCTTGCTAGCGACTTAGCTCACGGATTATTTTCTTCATAGCGACTTGCTTTACAAATTTGTAGCGAGTTACAGTTTTAGACCTAGCGAGTTAGATCTAGCGAGTTAAAGTACAAGTAGTGGACTCTCCACTACGAGTAGCGACTTGGTGGTAGCGACTTGGTCTGTAGCGAGTTGCTCTTTAGCGACTTGTATCTTTAGCGACTTGAGTAGCGAATTGCTGCCAAAATTTTGCTAGCGACTTGAGTCTTAGCGAGTTACTACTTAGCGACTTGCATTTGTCTAGCGACTTGGGACTCTAGCGACTTAGTGGTGTAGCGAATTAAGTGTTAGCGACTTAGTGCATTATCTTCTAGCGACTTAGTGCATTATCTTCTAGCGACTTGAGTGATTGTTTACGGTTTTCTCTTGATTTAGTAAAATCCCGTGAAAGAATATATTTCCCGGTTTAATCATAGAGTTATAAAATCCCGTATAATCAGTTAACATGTCTACCAACGTTCCTGCTGTCATCTCCACTGTTGCCGAGGATGTTCAAGCAGCTGGCTCAGATACTCGTCCACCCATGCTTGACAGAACTGACTACGATTCTTGGGCTCAACGAATCAGATTGTATTGCCTTGGAAAGGAAAATGGTGTCAACATTCTCAAATCCATTGATGAAGGACCATATCGAGTTGAGACGACTAGAGACATACTTGATACTAATGAAGATGGTACTCCTGTTTACGGAATGGACAGACCTAAGATGTATGATGAGCTTGATGATAATGATAAAAAGAGATTTGATGCAGATATCAGGGCTTCAAACATTGTTCTTCAAGGTCTTCCTAAAGACATCTACAAGCTGATCAATCATAACACTGATGCTAAGGCAGTTTGGGATAATGTTAAGATGCTTCTCTCAGGTTCAGAATTAACTATGGAAGACAGAGAATCCCAACTCTATGATGAATTTGAGCACTTCAAGATGAAACCAGATGAGAATGTCTATGAGTACTATGTGAGATTTCATAAGTTAGTTAATGACATGAGGAACATCAGAATGACTATGCCTAACATTCAGTTGAACTCAAAATTTGTGAACAACATGAATCCCGAATGGCACAAGTTTGTTACCGCTGTGAAGCTCACTAAAGGATTGAAGAATACAAACTATGAACAACTCTATGCCTTCCTCCTTCAGAATGAGAGACATGCTATGTTTGAAAAATTGATTCTCAATCAGTTCAAAACCAACCAGGGAGAGACAAGCTCGTCTAATGACTCTACAGCTTTCTACTCAAACATCGGAATCACAACCAAAGCATCACAAGTCATACCCTTGGGTAATGGTAATCACAAACTCATTCCTGATCCTATGTACAAACAAGCTGATGCTGATGCTCACGTGGGTAACTTCATTAATCAACTAGCTCTTCTCATTAGTCAAAACATGAATACTCTCCCACAAACCAACAACAACCTCAGAACGGCATCTAACCCACACAATCAAGCCACTGTTAAAGATGGAAGGATCGTGGTGCAACCAGTTCAGGAAAGACAGTATGATCAGGGACGAGGTGGAGCTGGGAGAGGTTATGTTGGCAACCAGAATCGAGGAAGGAATGGTAACCAAGGTCAAGCTAAGCCCATCAAATGTTATAACTGTGGTGGTGAGGGACACATTGCAAGGAACTGCACATCTCCAAAGCGTCCACAGAATGCTGATTACTTCAGAGATAAGATGCTGCTGGCACAAGCTCAGGACAATGGTGCTGCTTTGGATGAAGAGGAATTGCTGTTTCTTGCTGAGGGCAATGCCAAGACCTATGATGCAGATGTGGATGAGCAGCCTATTCAGGAGATAGGTCACAATCATCAGAATGCCTTTCAAGTCGCTGACTGTGATGCATACGACTCTGATGTGGATGATGGACCTACGGCACACACAATTTTTATGGCTAGCATTTCTCCAATGGTTTCTCCCAAGGTCTCTTCTTCACCACTAGCTGGGCCATCCCATGACAAGCTCATCTCAGAGGTATTAAAACTATACGATGATGCTGATGTGCAACAGATGCATGACAAAGTACAATCAACTGAAACTTTTGAATCAAATATTGAAAATATGGGTAATATCGATATTGTCCCATATGATCAATATGTGAAACAAAGTGAAAGTGAAGTTGTACCAAGTGATGCATCTTCTGCAGTAAAAAATGACTATTTTTTGATGAATACACTGCATGTGCCCCTGATGATTCCGTAATTTCTGAACTAAATGCCTATAAAGAACGTGTTGCTATTTATGAACAACGTGCTAAGTTTGAGTTGACCACTCGTGAGCAGGAAATGGATGACCAAGTGAGTACAGTAATTAGAAAAAGTAAGTTTAGAGAAGAAGTATTGAAACAAGAATTACATTCCTTGCAAGAAAAACTTTCTAAAACAGCTAAGCAAAAACAAGAACTTCAAGAAAATGTGAAAATGCTTAAGCAAGAATATAATGCAAAGGAATCAAAACTCTTGAGAGATTTTTCTAATCTGAAAACTTTGAAAAACAAACTTGAAAACAAGTTGTACATACAAGGAAACACCATTCAGACTGCTCACATGGTCACCAAACATCGAGTCTTAAGCGATAAGCATAACATTCCCCTTGTTGAGGAACCAAATCCAGAGGTAATTAAAAAGGCTAGAAATGCTCATAAGGTGCTTTATGATGGTAATGAAATCCTTAAGCCTAGGCAGAAACCTAGTTGCGTTGAGTGCACTGAGGAAGATAAGAAATCAAATGAAATCACTAGGGAAAAGATGAATAAGAAACAAAATGATCCCAAATGCAAAGAGAAAAACATAATTATCACTCCTCATGATTACAAGAAGGAAAACTGGATTTCCTTGAACAAGTTTAAGCCTCAGACATTGTTGACTCCCGAACAAGTCTTCTGGAAAAAGGATTTAGATAAGCAGAAAGCAGAAAATATTGTTGAAACAAACCCTCCCCTTTGGAAAATGCCTAGAGCGACTGTGTATCCTCCTAATACACCAATGCATCTTGTACCTAGAACAATTGCCACTAAAAGCAAGACATTAATTAGCCAATACGTTATATTTCAACTATTTGTTGATTTCGAGAAAACTTGCAAGAAAAGGATCACACCCACTGGTATAACTGAAGGAGAAAGGGGTTTTGAACAAATGAAAGAATGTTATTTAACTGAGGTCATGCCCTTCTTTAAACTTCTAAAAGATCACTTTGAGAGTCTTAAAAAGGGGATAGAAACTGATATTAAGGGAATGGAAAAGGAATTTGATGCAATGGTTGTTGAAGTTAGTGACTATGAGCGTGCACTGAAATATAATGAGATTGAGAGAAAGAACTTGCATACATTAAATGAGAATCTTATTACTGAATGTGTTGCTCAAGATGTGTTTTTCACTGCTTCAAATTGCTCTATTAATGCTTCCAAATTTCATGAACTATCTGTGGCCCTGAAAGTCTCCCATGATCGTGTCATTGAGCTTGAAAAAACTAATTCTAAACTAAACGAGAAAATTGAACTGGATGATCACGACAATTTCGTTAAGCATTTTTCTAAACTAGAAGTTGAGCATTTTAATTTACAACTAAAATATCAACATCTTAAAGAAAATGTCAAAACTTCAAATGTCAAGACATCTTCAGATGCTCCAGAGTTTGATGCAGTTTTTCAAATTAACAAACGTGATGAACAGATTCAAGCTCAGTGCAACACGATCAGAAAGTTGAAAGCCCAAATCTCTCAATTAAAGGGTCAAACGAACAATATGACAGGCTCCCAAATGCCTCCTCCCTTAGATTCTCAGAATTCTCAAACGTTTCATCTTCAAAACCTAGTAAATGCTTTACAAAAGGAAAACGAAAGTTTTCGGGAAGAAAACGAAAAGGTTAAACGTCATTTCAATGAGTTATTTGAATCAATTAAGGTCAATCGAAACAAAAACAACGAACAAATAGCTTCATTGCAAAAGGAAATCGAGAATCTGAAGAGTCAGGTAAAAGGGAAAATGCCAATGACCAATGGGGAGAGTGGTGGATCAAAGGTTCACTCTTGTAATAAATATGCTTTGTCTGTGACTTATGTCCCTCCTCATCTAAGGAACAACAAACTTGCTATTTAAACATACTTCTCATCCCTTAAGGATTGCCTAGAATGTCTGCGTGAGATTGTTGAAGAGGATAAGTTAGAGAAACCTCATGATAATGCAATTGGACATGCATGCTTATATGCCAAACGATCTCAAGAAATCTTAGAATGCTTGATCACAATATGCCCAAAGTCATTTGGTGAGAGAGTTAATCCTTTGATTCCATGCTCGATGCCTAATGCCAAGTATGATATGCACTCGATTCCCAATGTTTTGAATGTGAACCGTAGTGTGCCTTTAAGGGGTTCAGATTCTAGATCTGTCAATGCTAAGAAGGAGAACTCAAGTGTGCCTTCTAGGAGTACAAATCTCAGTACCTCTAGTTTTAAGAATGTGAACCGTAGTGCACCTGCATGTAGTTCAGATCCCAGCACATCTAAACAGGTGATGCAAAGAGTAGTTAAACCAACTAATGTTCCCATTCCCTCTACAGGAGTAATCAGTGACATTAAAGGGAGCAGGTCAAAGTCTCAAGACAATACAAGGAATGATAGGACCTCGCAAGCTAAGAATGTGCACTAGAAAAGAGTAGAAGAACAATCTAGGAACTTTAAGTTTGAATCGAATAAAACGAATCGTGTTGATTCTAGTATTAGCCATAGGCGTACTGTAATTAATTCGAATTCTGATACTATTTGCAAACCTTGTACTGATGTCTGCTTGAATTCTGTTTCTAATCATGAATGTGGTGTTAATGTTCTGCCTAATGATGTTAATTGTCCAATTCTTATTGTTAATGCTAAAATTCATGCTAAGAAGGCTAAAAGGCAAAAACGAATGAAAGTTAGAAAACAGTGGAAACCCACAGGAAGAACATTCAGTAAAATAGGCTTCTATTGGATACCTGTTGGTCATAAGACTAATCAGATAATGCCCACTAGAAAATGGATGCCTACTGGTAGAACTATTCCTTTAAGAAGTGATCACACTGTGAACAGGGCTAATACAGACACTAGTACTGCATCTATTCACAATGATTCCATTGCCTTACTTTCTGATATGAATGCTTCTATTTCTGATGTGGGTGTTCCAACCATTGTAACTAACCAAATGGAACCCATTCTTGCATGGGGATCCCAATTATCCAGTTATCCATTCTTGTCTGTGTTCAACTGCAGATCGTTCAAATCGTTCTGTGGTACCTGGACTCAGGCTGTTCCAAGCATATGACTGGAGACCGGTCGCGGCTCATGAACTTCGTGAGCAAATTCATAGGGACTGTTAGATTTGGTAATGATAATTTCGGTGCTATTATGGGTTATGGAGATTATGTTGTTGGTGATAGTGTCATCTCTAGAGTGTATTATGTGGAAGGTTTAGGTCATAATCTGTTCTCTGTTGGTCAATTCTGTGATTCTGATCTAGAAGTAGCCTTCAGAAAACATACCTGCTTTGTTAGAGATCTTAATGGTAAGGAAATGTTAAAAGGAACTCGTGGCTCAAATCTTTACACCATCTCTATCGATGACATGATGAGGGCCTCTCCAATCTGCTTGTTATCAAAGGATTCAAAAACAAAGTCATGGTTATGGCATCGTCGTCTCAATCACTTGAACTTCGGCACCATCAACGATCTTTCCAGAAAGGACTTAGTTGTAGGTTTACCTAGACTAAAGTATGAAAAGGATCATCTTTGTTCAGCATGTCAATTGGGAAAAAGCAAGAAGTATGCCCATAAACCCAAACCTACTAACTCTGTCACAGAAGTTCTTCATATGATTCATATGGTATGAGGGTGCAGAATATCTTTGGGAAGAAATATGTGTTAGTTGTGGTTGATGATTACTCTAGATTCACCTGGGTCAAGTTCTTAAGGACAAAGGACGAAACTCCTGATATCATCATCAAACTCATCAAACAGCTGCAGGTTCGACTAAACAAAACTGTCAGAATTATCAGAACAGACAATGGAACTGAGTTTGTCAACAAACAACTTAGTGAATTCTATGAAAGCGTTGGAATCAGCCATCAAAGAAGTGTTCCACGAACCCCTCAACAGAACGGTGTAGTTGAAAGACGAAATCGTACTCTTGTTGAAGCCGCTAGAACAATGCTTATCTACTCAAAGGTTCCAATGTTTCTCTGGGCTGAAGCAATTGCCACTGCATGCTACACACAAAATCGTTCCCTGATTCACACTGTTCATGGAAAAACTCCATATAAACTTGTCCATAACAGAAAACCTAATCTATCTTTCCTTCGTGTGTTTGGTGCATTGTGTTATCCAACTAATGAGGGTCAAGACTTAGGCAAACTTAGGGCTAAAGCTGACATTGGAGTATTTGTAGGATATGCACCAAACAAAAAGGGATACCGAATCTACAACAAAAGAACCCGAAATATCATGGAAACAATTCACGTTACGTTTGATGAGCTGACCGGTCAAATGGCTCCTGGACACTCCAGCTCAGGACCCGCACTTCAAAACAGTCCCATTGGTTCATCCCTTGTTCCAAACTCCTCTCAAGAAACTCCATATGTACCTCCTTCTGAAGATGATGTAAAGAAATTGTTTGATCCTATGTTTGATGAACTGTATGATTCAATTACTAATGAGGTGCTGATCCCTACAACAGAGGATGCTCATATTCCAGTGAATGAAGTCAATCCCTCAGTCTCAATATCTTTAAGTCAAGAAGCACCTGCTACTGATCCTTCAGTCTCATCAACAAATCATCATTCTTCAAATGTACATCATGGAAATGTTTCTGGCATCAATGATGAAGTTAATACCTTTGCGACTCCTGAAGATGCTCCATTTGAAAACATATTTGCTAATCCTGAATCATCATCAGAACCATCTTCTTCAGGAGACATCGACTCAGCTACCTCAGTTCCTCAACAACTGCCATATGAACACCTCAGAAAATGGACTCACGATCACCCCTTAGACAACATCATTGGAAATCCCTCTCGTCCTGTATCAACCCGGAAACAACTCGCAACCGATGCCTTATGGTGCTTCTTCAACTCCGTACTATCTAAGATCGAACCAAAAGATGTTAAAACTGCCATGAATGAAGATAGCTGGTTCAATGCCATGCAAGATGAAATTCATGAGTTTGATCGTCTTGATGTATGGGAGTTAGTACCTGCTCCAGACTGTGCTATGATTATAGCTCTCAAATGGATCTTCAAAGTAAAACTTGATGAGCATGGTGATGTGTTGAAGAACAAGGCTCGATTAGTTGCTAAAGGATATTGTCAAGAGGAGGGCATAGACTTTGAAGAATCTTTTGCTCCAGTTGCTCGAATCGAGGCAATCAGAATCTTTCTGGCTAATGCTGCTAGTAAGAACATGGTAGTATATCAGATGGATGTAAAGACGGCATTTCTGAACGGAGATCTTAAAGAAGTCGTCTACGTCAGCCAACCTGAAGGATTTGTGAATCAAGAGCATCCTACTCACGTTTATCGTTTGAAGAAGGCTCTTTACGGTTTAAAGCAAGCTCCAAGGGCATGGTATGATACACTGTCTAAGTTTCTTCTATCAACCGGATTCATCAAAGGAGCAGTTGATCCTACATTGTTCACCAGGAAGTCAGGCAAACATTTAATTCATGTTCAAATTTATGTTGATGATATTATTTTTGCCTCGACAGACCCAATGGAATGTGATCGTTTTTCAAATGAAATGAGTTCAAAGTTTCAAATGTCAATGATGGGACAAATGTCATTTTTCTTGGGATTACAAATTTCACAAAGTCCCGGAGGCATTTTCATAAATCAATCTAAATATGCAACAGAGATTTTAAAGAAATTTGGATTTGATTCAAGTGACCCTGTTGACACCCCCATGATTGACCGAACCAAACTAGATGAGGACCACTCAGGGATCATGATTGACCAAACAAAATATCGCAGTATGATTGGATCCCTGATGTACCTCACAGCTAGTAGACCAGACATCTTGTTCGCTGTTTGCATGTGTGCTAGATACCAGGCTAAGCCTACTAAAAAGCACCTTGAAGCGGTTAAACGGGTCTTTCGGTATCTCCAAGGAACCATCAATATGGGACTTTGGTACCCAAAAGACACCGGTATGTCACTAACAGCATATGCAGATGCAGATCATGCAGGGTGTCAAGATACTCGTCGAAGTACGTCAGGAGGTGCTCAGTTTTTGGGTGATAAGCTTGTGAGCTGGTCTTCAAAGAAGCAAATGAGTACTTCTATTTCCTCTACAGAGGCTGAATACATAGCCATGTCATCTTGTTGTGCTCAAATCTTATGGATGAGATCTCAATTATCTGACTATGGCTTTGAATTCAACAAAATCCCTCTGTACTGTGATAATAAAAGTGATATTGCTCTCTCATGCAACAACGTTCAACACTCAAGAGCAAAGCATATCGACATTCGACATCATTTCATCAGGGAACAAGTGGAAAAAGGTGTGGTGGAACTATATTTTGTGAGGTCTGAATATCAGTTAGCAGACATCTTCACCAAAGCTCTTCCAAGAGAACGTTTTGAGTTTATTCTTCCACATCTTGGTTTGAAAAGCCTTCAACCAGAAACTCTCAAACGTCTTCAGGAGGAAGACGAGGAGTAAAGGTCTATCTTCATCTATCTCTTGTAAATATTTATTCGAAAAACAAAATACAAAAATATAAAACTTTCAAAATCCAAAAAAAAAAATTTGAAAAATTCGAAAAAGCTTCAAAAAATATTGTCATTTTTGTCATGTTTTTCTCGGTTCGATAATATCTACGGTCTTTGTGATGTCATTCAAAGAATGACACGGGACTTTAGATGTTGTTCGAATTCAAAAAAAAAAAAAAAAAAAAAAAAAAAAAATATATTTTTGGGAGAAAGAGAAAAGAATGGTTTATTGTCATTTTCAGGCAATAACCCGGTTATAAAAGAAAGAACAGAGCCATGTTTTATCATGTTTTCAAAATTCCATGCTCTGATTCTATAAACATTTATCCGCTGAAAACTAAATGCTTTGAAAAATAACTCGGTCTCTATTTTTGATAATCATCAGGACTTATTTGTCAAAATCTCTATCTCTCAATCAACAACCTATGTCATTGATTGAGGGGGAGAATGATTTCAATTAAATTAAAAAGTTATTTGGCATTAAATTGTTTTCAAAAGATGTACATGCATGTTTTATCAATGGAGTTTAAAGTCTTAAAATCCGATCCGTATCAGTTAAAACGCTTTCATAATCAAGTCACAATTCTCCTTAAAAGCTTTCAAAATCAATTTAAATCTATAAGAGATCACAAATCTCAAATGATTTGATAATTGTGATCGGGGGAGAATGAGTGATTTAAATTGAATTTAAACTGATAATTCGGTAAATGGTTTTATAAGGATGTACATGCTGTCATTCCCACATGTGACAAACGATTTCAAAATTTCAAAGCACATATTGAGGGGGAGCAAAATCATGAAAATCTCATCCTTTCACAAAATGCTTTATCTACTTGATTCGATTTGGGAAGTGATGTTGATATCTTTTAGAAAAAGGTATTCAAAGAAGTTAATTCTTCCTCTTGCCTCCGTGTGCAAAACATTTTCAAATACTTGATGCACATGTTGAGGGGGAGTTCTCGTTCTAAAAATATCAAAAAAACAATTCAGGTACAAAATGTTTTGATAATATATCATAAGTATCTGAATTGATTTTCAAATGGTTTTCAATTGGTTCCAATGGCAGATGAACAATACCAAAAAGACCTACCAACTTTACTTTATGTATGGTGATATAAGGATGATAAGGTTAGGTTTTTGTTCCCATGATCCGCCAGAACCGGAGGGATCTACCCAGGGACAATCCACTAGTTAGTGTAGAAGTCCTTAGGTATGATGATAAAAGGAGAAAAATGAGATATGGGAAGAGTGCGGACTAAGACTGAGCTAGTACTGGAATAAACCCAACAAGGTTCTAGCTATGAAGTCTCGGTAAGCACTGAAGGGGTTGAAGAATTAAAAAGAATTGAATGAGGAAAGGGTGAAAACAAATAGCCCTCCATTTATTCAACCTTAGGGCAGAAACCGGGTTCAATTCATATGCTACTGATGGTAACATCGGTATTGAAGACAAGACGTCATGGACCCAGTGACGCACTGCACTTCAACTTTCCAAACCACTCAAGTTCCTCTTAAAAGGACTTGTTTCATTCTCACGGGGAACCGACATTATCTATCGACTTTCTCCTAGAGATGGTTGATATTGAAGAAGGAGACCCTCTCCCTAGTCTCCGGTACAGGATCCAAATATGCACAAATTGAGTCTAGAGCCACGAGATCATCAATAAATCTCATTAGGACACTTTCAATGAAGACTCTCTGTTTCACACAATGTGGAAAGAGATTATATCTTGAGTCCTACGCATTATCCTTGTGGTATTACCAGAACATCTGAGTGATGTGTATACATATTCACTATGAAGATGGAAAGCCTTCTGGAGCCAACATCAAACAAGCTCCTGGTAGGTGGCATGTGAGATCTATTATATAGATCAATCGTGTGACAACTGAACATAAACAATGGGGCGATTCAATCTCTTGAATCAATCCTGGTTCAGGATATGGATTGACGGATACCTTTGAAAAACCGGTCTTTGTGCATAAAAACTCTTTTCCTTAGCACATCGACCGTGTACTCATTTTTCAAACCAAAAGGTGTTTTTATGATTGATAATTGATTTTCAACAAAACCTTCGTTGTATTGCAAAAACAATTTCTATTGAGCAATACACGATTGTTTTTCAAATCTCTTTTCATCAATCAATTCGCTGGTTCACTCACTCCGTGTTGTCTTCTTTGAGATGTTCCGGTTTGAGAACAGCTAGAACAGCTGCGAAACCCTGTCAAGGAAATTCTTCGGAATTATACCTGATCACAGGCAGTACATGTACTGATCAACGGGGAACCGTGGGCCGTGTACCTCAATTCAACGAAAGTGATCAAAGACACTTTCGTGCGATTTATTGCTAACTATTGTATGCAGGTACACCCGACGTTTGCAGCTGATCAGAATGAAGCGGTCAATCCATAGCCGCATGCTCACTTAACACATTCATCTATAAAGAAATCATGATTAGTGCATCAATGACTCTGATATTTTCACTCCATGCTTCTGCTACGCTGCTGCCAATATCATGATTCAACAAATGCTTCCGCTACTCTGATGAGAAGATATCATGATCCAGAATGTGAGCATGTCGGTCCTAATGTCACAACATCACATAATACCAACACCACAAAGGATGTGTCAGAGATTGTTGATAACTGATGATCTCAAATGCTGGCTCAAACTCATTATCACGTGGATCAGTAAAAGACCTCCACTGGGAATAACCAAACATGCAATGTGAAGAATCAATGACTATGAGCTTAGAAGCAAAGGACTACATAAAGGATGCAAGATCAATTGTTAATGTATTATCTGGTTGTATTCAATGTATTTTTGGTACATGATTGAGGTGACCTCCCTTAGGGGGAGATTGTTAGGAATTAGAAATTCCCTGTATTAAAGAGTCGGTCACCTCAAGTATATGTAATCGTTAGAAAGCTCGTAGTCGTAGTTATTTTAAGTTAAGTAGTATTTAGTTAAGTAACACCGTGGAGGACGGACGGGTCTTTACCCACTGTATGCCTGATCCACAGCCCGATGTGTGGCGATTTATGTAAGACTATAAATACTCTCTACCTTCCAAGGTAGAGAGTTGGAGCTTATAATAATATCTTTCACTTTCTCTCACTAAGTTCCCTAAACCTCTAACTTTCTCTCTCTAGAATTCCATCTATATGCTACTTTGTGTTATGGTTTGATGTGTATGTGAAAGGTTATATCTTACACGACCAAACGATAGCTGCCAACGAAGCTTCACTAAGGACTGTCCTACCAAAAAATACTCCATCCCAGATCATATTATTCGAGAGTTACATGAGCTTAAGTTTTCTGGAGACGAAGATGAGGACGTTCAGAATCACGTAGATGAAGTTCTCCACTTATCCTCTCTTTTCAACGTCAGGGGTACTCCAAGTTATTCAGTCACTGCAAGGATTTTTCCTATGACTCTCACTGGAACAGCAAAAAGATGGTATAACAAACTTCCTAGTGAAAGTAAACAAGCATGGGGAAAACTAAGAAAGGAGTTCGTCCAACAATTTTGCCCTCCTTAAAAAATGGCTAGGCTTCTTGGGAAAATCTATCAATTCGTGCAGATTGGAGAAGAAACGTTGTACCAAACATGGGAAAGATTTAATGAACTTCTCTATCGATGCCCTACTCATGATTTAAACAAACATCAGATCGTATACGTCTTCTATCGGGGGATTAATGTGCAAACACGAGAACTCCTTGATTCACCAAGACCTATTCCTAGCATGACTCCTGATCAGGCCTTGGAATGTATTCAACGGATTTCTGAACATTGCTACAAGTGGCACATGGATACTGGATACGGACCGAGAGATAACTTCGATCATAAGGTAATGAAGACAATAACGAAGCAAGAATACAATTACGGGGAAATTTTTGAAAAACAGAGATTGGAAAGAGAAGCTGAAGCATGTAGGGTTGAGAAAGTTAAAAGTGTATTTGAGACCAATACCGGGAACAATATTGACAAAAATATTCTCGACCACATCAAAGAATCAAGAGAGCGCGACGATAGGATAGAAAGGATGATGAAAGCATTCGTGGATAATACAGCCTCTTCTATTAAAATTCACAATGATAGGATAAAAAGATTAGAGAAAAGTGTTAGTTCATGTTCAGAAGCCATCTCTGATTACCTAGCAGCTCGGGAGGAAGAAGTTGTCCACACTGTAGAAACTATCCTCGAAGAACCTTTGACCTTTTCAGAAAAGGTTAAGCGACGGATCAGCATGGAGAAACAATCACTTTTGGACCAAATTTTGCTGGTAAACCCTCCTAATGATACTGATCGTCATGATACTACGCGGGAATTAAGTTATGATGAGACTATTCGCCTCAACGAAAGATGCTCAAAGGTTTTAAGGAACGAGCTACCACAAAAAGAAAAAGATCCAGGATGCTTTACTCTCCCTTGCTATATCGGGAGCCTAAACATGTGTAACGCCCTGCCAGATCTTGGAGCTAGTATTAGTATAATGCCTCGTTCGATGTTTTTTCGAATGGGAATTGGCAACTTAAAACCGGCCAAGATGAAAATTGAAATGGCCGATCGATCCATGCAATCGCCATTAGGAATTGTTGAAAATGTATTAGTGAAGATAAAGAGATTCCTTTTCCCAGTAGATTTTGTGATTCTTGATATCCCGAAAGACAACAGGATACCTGTCATTTTAAGAAGACCCATGCTTGATACTGCTCACACTAAAGTGGATGTCTTTGCCGGAAAATTGACTCTGGAAGCTAATAAAGAGATCGCCACATTCGGACCTAATGAACATTTGTCTACCCCGGAGAAGGTATGTGCAATTGATCCAGTGGGGAATTTTGGTGAAGCCCTTGAAAAGTTTCTTAGCGACCCCCCGGATCCTGGAGAAGTTGACTCGGGGAAGGATTTTGATGTTTTCGTGAATTTTGAGGAGAAGGATAACTTAGGATTAAGTGTTGAAGACCTCTCTAGTGATGTCGAGATGACCCATTGGCAAGACAACTCTGAAAAAATATTCTTGCAATCGGACCAACCGCAGTTTTATGAGATGGGGGCACGAATCCATCATAGGAACCCCCACTATCTGAAGATCTCATGCAAAATTGGGTTCATTGATTTTCACCCATTTATCGACACAGATTCCCCAGTCAACATTATCTCTAAGGAATGCTACAACCAGGTTATGGAAAAGGGGCTTGATTACAAAGGAAACAACTTCCTCGGGATAGCAACAAACATACGAGTTTTTGTAGGAACACACTCGTTTCTCGTCGACTTTGTGGTTTTGGATGATGTTAGCGAATTCGTTGCAGATGGGCTGACTGGGGTGATTTTCGGAAAACCCTTTAAAGAAATATCTGGGCTTGATAAAAACGAGAAGGAAGGACTGGTTTGGTTAAAGATTGGCGATGATAAAACTGTTTTCAAAATGCCAAGGACTGTCAAAAACTTTAAAAATTGGACTAAAAGACAGTTGAGTTATGCTAGACCGCTGCTTGGTATTAGTGAAGAAGATAAGGCCAAAGGTTTTGATCACCCCTACCAAAAGATTAATTTTTTTTACTTAGGGTGTTTAGAACTTGGAGATGGATACAAACGGGACGAAAATTTGATCAGATGGCTTCAACATGGAGATTGCCCAGTCCACGAGATGACGGACAAACACTGGTAGCCCACGGCTCTGAGTCTAACTTAAAGACTCGTAAATAAAGAAAAGTGCTCTTTGGGGAGACAACCCGAATTATCCCTTTCTTTTGTTTTTATTTCATTTCTGTTGGGTTTTGTGTTTTCTAACCATTTTTGCAGGAGACAATGAAGTAATTACTGCTGCAGTTGCTGATCTAAACATAGTTACGGCTTAACTCATCTTGGTGATTACGCCGTAACCAACATTTTAGCAGCAGAATTCTTGACGCATTACCAACTACGGCGTAATACCATCTCAGTGGTTACGCCGTAACTATTCGCTTCATAGCTCATACCAGGTTTTGCCAGTTACGGCATAACTCTCTCATAGGAGTTACGACGTAACTCTCCTCTGCTTTAATTCTTTCATTTTAAAACACAGTAACCTTGTATTAGTTTTTAAATGAACTTTGTGGGTGTGTTCCCTGTAAACCCTCACGAGACTTCACTCGTCCACTTGGGACACCAAGTGGTTTAAAAGGCTTGTTGCATTCTCTAAATGCAACCGTGATTCCTACGAAAGTGAGTTAGGTTTGTTTTTCATTTTATTTTTTTTCTTTTTATAATTATGCTTGTCGGTATTGTGATTTCAGGGATTGAAGTTTGTTCATGACGCTTAAACGAAGGCACGATCCTTTCTCGTGGGCCTTCTTCTTTTTGGAGC
The DNA here is from genome assembly GCA_019973895.1 of Chrysanthemum seticuspe. Classification (NCBI taxonomy): domain Eukaryota; kingdom Viridiplantae; phylum Streptophyta; class Magnoliopsida; order Asterales; family Asteraceae; genus Chrysanthemum; species Chrysanthemum seticuspe. The sequence continues at coordinate 211,829,971 of BPTQ01000004.1, forward strand.
AAATTTCAGGAAAGTTCTAGCTCTAATTCTACCTTTCTTTTCACCTTTATTTTAATGCCTAGTACAAAAGGGACTTTGTACAACTCAAGTGGGGGGACGGGAGTAGAATTATCTCTTGAACTTATTTCGCCCTCATTTTTCTAGTTTATTTTGAAAAATTATGCCATTTTTAAAATTTTGACATGTTTTTCCGAACCTAACTAGATTAGACCTTAGCCGAGCACATACAACCCTTGATATTACATGGTGAGATTAGCCTTATCCGTTTCCAATATTTTACCCCAAATCCACCAAATTATGAGTGTGTCGGTAGCTTGTAAACTTTCAAACTTGGCCTTTACATCATTTCGATACCATAGACGAGGTATGTTGAGTTAGCTCGATGTATTTGGACTTTTCAGTTTTAGAAGGCAGTATTATAGGATTATCACCCAAACAGCCTACCATTGTGAGTCTATCGATTAGTCACCTCGACTTTTCGACCCCCATGTGAAACCCTTTTGTTGCACTCCCCTTTAGTGCAAGATACCCTAGATACACCCTTCTGACCCATTCCTTTCATTTTGTCACCCCAATATATTGTTTCGTTACACCCTTACACCTTAGCCTACCCTGTAGTCTTTATTTGTAATTGGGAAGTCATCATTTGCCTAAGTTCAAGGTTTGAGTGGAAAGGTTTGGAAATCACGCTTTCATCGACAACAATTATGAAGATCATTGAAGACCCCCCAAATTCCCATTGTTCATCTCAAGTGGGGGGATGTTATGTTATCATGTTATGTTCACAAAAAAAAAAAAAAAAAAAAAAAAACAAAAAAAATCGAAAAAAAAATAGTTGATTGAGTTATGATTTGGTAAAGTGCGATGTTATAAGCACTATAGTATGAGCTTTATTGTTTAGTATCGAGGAGGCCACCTCGGTCACATTGGAAGATTGGAGTTGGAGTTATACCAACTGAAGAAGAAAATGTAGTGTGCCCATCACGACGTCCTCTAATGACACATCTACCTTGCATTTCATGATCTGGTTTCTAGAATTCTAAGCTTGAACTTTGGGCGGACGGTAAGTGGTGATGACTTAGTTATAGATATAGACTACCTGTTGTTTTTTCATTTTACACCAATTATATATCCCATGTCTTATCCTACCCTTTAGTCATGAAGCGTGTCTAGGTGATGCAGCTAGCAATCTTTGGTGTCTTGGCCATGGATTTGGTCATGTATCATTGATTTTATCCACTTCGCCGTGACATGTTAGTAATGACGAGTCACCCCTTAACCTTTGTCGTGTCTACCCATATTGCCTTCGAGAATTGTTTAGCCCTTAACTCTAGTGGTGGAGATTTGTGTAACCTCCAAGCTTATGATAGAATACATGCTATGACTGTGGATGAACTTAAGAATTGGGGGTGTAGTGTCTAAGTTCCTAACGGCCGGGCACTCACTATTTAGAATCTAGCATGTAGCGGTACTTAATGACTCGGCTTAGGGGACCAGGAACAACAGGACTTATGACGGTGCGCCTGATTTCTCCTGTGGTGGCATCTTTGCTGATAGGTTAGGGCGAATTGATCAAATGTTGTCATCTCGAATTTGACCCCACCTAAAGTAATTGGAAGTAGGTAGACGTAGACATAACTAGTTAGGAGGATTAACTAGGTTAGCACCACTATTCCTCTATTGATTTCCCTTCACACATTTATTTGCTTTTCTTTATATTCTGCATTAGTAGTTTAATTAATTAAAACCCTATCAAATCGTTAATATTCTGTGACAATTAGACTTAGTAATTATCCGACACACATAGCTCTTGGGACGACCTCGGCTTTACCATTTACTACACTACACACGACCGGGTACACTGCCCGTTAGTGCATTAGGGTAGACCATAGGTATAGCGAGACACTATAAATATTAAGACCTGGTCAGTAAAACCTGCATCAAGTTCCCTTTTGATATGATTATGATATGTGTGCACTTGGCCATTATGAATACGTATGTACAGCCTCTTACTGGCATATGTATATTTGATTTGTTTTGCAGGGAGCGTATGGATGCATCCTAGGTACTCAGTTCAGTTTTGGTGATGTGGTGCGTGTGTGCAATACACCCCCTCACATTTGGGAGCTAGCTACTCCATTTGGTACTTGAGAGGTCTCCCCTCCTTGTGCACTTATGATTTGACGGATTTGATACGATTTGACATATATGGGTTACGATATGTGATTTTGTAGATTTGGCTATTGGAGTATCTCCTTTAGTATTAGGTGCTCGTGGCAACATTCTGATTTTGGTTATTATGTGACTATATGATATTCTGATTCATTCGTTTTACTATGCCTATTCAGTCATTCAATTGACTACTTATTCACTCAGTATTCTTATGTGATTCATTTGACTATCGGGCTCATGCTTCAGTTCATTTGTTTATTATACTTAGTCTTCAGTTCATTTGATTTACTATGCTCTCACCCTATTTTGGTTGGCTGCCAAGCTTATACTTCAGATTATCACTTCATCCGTTTACCGAGCTATTATATGATTATTGGATTCAAGTGTTAACTATGCTATTATATGATTATTTGATCCATCTGTTTACCATGCTGGTATATGATTACATGGTTTCTCTGTCTACTATGTTAGTATGTGGTTACCTGATTCATCTGTTATCATGCTAATATCTGATTATCCGCTTACCATGCTATTATGTGACTATTTGATTCGTCTGGTTGCCATGCTAGTATGTAATCATTTGATTTAACCATTTATCTTGTTATACTTCGTTCAGTTATGTCAAGGACTATGACTATCATTTAGTAATCTACCTGCAAATTGTGATTTCCATGTTTGTACTTCTGTTTGATGTTTTTGAGGCTTATGTTATCGGTTCAGCATAGTAATGGATGTTTACCTGACTTGTTGATCTGCCATGTTTACACTTCTGTTCATGTTACTGGTTGATGAAGGAATATGGTTCAACTTATGTTATCTGTTTAGTTGACTTGTTTGGTTGCCATGTTATATTCTTGTTCAACTGCTTCATTTAGTTATGATGTTCGCTCAGTATTTTGTACCTATACTTGTGACTGACATGCTTATACTCCATTAGTATCTCAGCTTGTTATGATATTCATTATTTTTACTAATTGTTGATTTTCTGACTTGTGTGATTCCCATGCTTACATTCTATTCAGTTGATTTCGCCTGATTATAGAATTCTGCTTAGCTTAGGTATATCTGATTATCCGATTTGTTTGTTTTCTATATTCATGTTTAGTTAATCCGCTGAATGATATGCTTATACACTGTTTGGTTGCTTGTTTTGATTATGATACTTTTCATCAACTCCTATGTGATTATGTTCCGATACTTGTATGTTTGGGTTATTTATATGTGCTTATATTTGTTCAATGATTCGCTGCTTTGCTTTGCTTTGGTTTTCTTCGATTTCTGTTCCTTCTGGATATATGTTAATATTGTGTTCTGCAGGTTCCTCATTGACTCATAGACTCATTGTGCTCATTTGTTACGATTTTGTTATCAGTCTCCTCTTATTCGTTTTTGTATTTTGATTATGTTTAGCTTTTGTTTTGTTATATATGTTCACTAGGCTTTTTAAGCTCAGCCACATTTCTTTTCCATGCGGCAGGTACAAAGTGGGATGCTGGGCTTTGATGGGCTGAGAGTAGTAGTTTTTGAGTGAACCTACCCTAGTTTCCCTTATTAGTTTGGACTCATTTGGAAGAACATTTGTTTTGATATTTCGTATCTTTTAGACATGTTAGATTATGTACTTTTCATTTGTTAGTCATTCGTTTATATGACTTGGTATTTTATTTAATAAGACTTTCGCTTGCATTTTTATTAGTATGTTCTTATATGACTCCATAATATGACAATCGGACCCTTGTCGGGTTGGGGTTTTACACTTTGACTATTGGTCAAATTAATGAATTGAGGTATAAGGAAAGACTTAAAAATGGTGATGTGGATATTAGTGAAGGTCATTCTAATCCTAGGGAGGGTGTTGTTTACTTGGGCAACCCACCATTGTTAAAACATGCTGGTAGATTGCTAGTGTTAGATAAAAATGGTAAACTAATAGAATAGCAAAATGATAAGGAGAAGGAACCCATAGTAGATGATTATGGCACTAATGAGTCAGTTGTAGAGTCTAATGGTTTAACTAAGGAAAATTTAGATGACTTTAATCCATTTGATGATTTTAATGAGATATGCGGGGTTAGTGACAAAGGAAAAAACAGTGTATGCAATTGTTCCAAAAGTAGATTTGTTTATCCCATCACTAAAACTTTAGACCAACCTTAATGGTTAAGTCGTGAGGCTCGGTTACCCCAAAGGGAGACGTATCTCCCTTGCTATGCTCCCCTCCAAGGACGTGTCCCATAGTGGAAATGAGAGGATTTGGTCGTGTTATTGGCCGATCAATTGGCAAAAAAGACACTCCCAGCGGCTCAGTTTTTGACCGTTACGTAACATTTAAAAAACAAACTTTAAAAAATTAGATAAACTTACCCAATAAATAGCCCAATAATTTTCCATTTTTACACATACTTTCAAACCCAATCTTTATATACATACTTTAATCTTCTCAACTCAAACAAATGAATTCCCATCAATTTTTTTACATAATCGGATGGCAAAGACGAAGTTATTAATATCAATCTAGAGTTTTTAAAAGATGTCGTTATGCTTGTTCAAGCTTCCACTTCTACAATCCGAAAAGCCCCACAAAACATAATTACTCAAAGAGATAAGTCGGTTCCTTATGATTGTCAAAATAACGACATAAAAAAAGCTGATTGTTTGAAATATAAGATCGTACATATGATCGTGAGATTGTACGCAATATCGCAAGATTGTGTCTATTGTAGTTAATGTGGCCCAAATATTTTGAAGATTTTATAGAATCAAAATTTGATTCCGATGCGAAATATGAGGTGTATGCGTTATTCCGTTTATAGATAAGTGGTTTATGTATTCAACTTCTGGCATAGTAGCTCACGTGTTTTGAGAAGTTTATGACTTATGTTGTAAACTTGTATCGAGGGGTGGAAACGAGCCGAGTCGCTCGTGAAAAGCTCGGGATCAGATCGGTAAAAAGCTCGAACAAGCCGAGCCTAAACGAGCTCGAGCCCGAGCTCGAGCCTAAGTTTGGGCTCATTTAATAATCGAGCTCGAGCCCGAGCTTTATACAAAAAACTCGTTTAGGCTCGCGAGCCTAAACGAGCCCTAGAAATATATACGTATATATATTTTCTATACGTATAACCGTGTTAACGAGCTCGAGCCTTGTGTTAACGAGCCGAGCTTTGTGTTAACGAGCCGAGCTCAAGCCTTGTGTTAACGAGCCGAGCTCCATTTGAACCTTATTTTTTTTCTACACTTCGTATAAATTAGTCGAGCCCGAGCCGAGCTCGAGCTCAAAATCTGAGGCTGGAAACGAACTCGAGCTCGAGCCTTTTATATATAAACGAGCCGAGCTCGAGCTCTGACAGGCTCGGGCTCGGCTCGACTCGTTTTCACCCCTACTTGTATCCAACTTAACTGTTAAATAATATAAGGATTAAGATTTTACATTTTCGTGTTTTATTATAAGCAAATTACCTAAATGACTCGTATTCATACTAATTTTACCGATCTAAACTATTATCTGATATTTTATAAGAATAACCAAAATCTGTCACATCAAACTTTATTTTACCAAGACAAAATTCAGACACTTTATTTCACAAGGTACATAAAAAGTCACAAATGACCCCACAACTTGTTTAATTATATTTGACTATTAGTCAAATTAATATCCATTCATGAAATGTTACTATATTAAATTTGTTTTTTATATACATGCTTTTGTGTATTGTACACCATGCAATATTATAAGTACTTGGATTATGTATTTGCAAAACTGCCTCAAAACCCACACAAAGTGTACTTGTGACTTTTGACTCGCCTATAAATCGCCTCACAAATTTAATGCAGCAAATTACCAAAGCAAATTACTTGTCACTTTTGACTCGCCTATGTAGTCACTTTTGACTCGCCTAGACACTCGCAAGAAAATAAAGCACTCCTAGACCCTCGCCTTTGTACACGCCTACACCCTAGCCCTCGCCTAGGACCACGCCTAGCTCACCATCTTCCTCGCCTTAACTCCACGCCCACGCCTGGCAGAGCAATCACGCTCATGCCCTCGCCTCTCCCACGCCCAGGCCACGCCTAAACATGTTACTGGCTAGTCTCTCGCCCAGACCCACGCCCAGGAATTTCTTATACACGTATACGGTTTAAAAACTATTATGGTACGAATCTAACGTATAATATTGAAAAGTTCATTTTAGAAAAATGTATAGGCGATGTTTATATCTGTAAAGTAGCAGTAGAAAGAGTTCGTTTAAGAAATTTTCTCTTTTATTATTGATGTTCTAATTTAAGTTTTAACATTTTCCTGAAAATAACATGACAATATAAAAAAATCTTACTAGCATGATCTGATTATATGATCATCAAAGACAAAATCAATCTATAATTACATATCGATCCTGACAGCTTTAAAAATACAATTTTAAGCCACTAATCAAAATGTTATTATTGTTACACAATATTAATAGCATTTTATAAAAAGAGTTTACAATACAAAATAAACATCTGTTATGTTTGACACATAATTTGTGAGTGCATCTGATAACTTGAATTTTTTTAAAATTAAGATATAATATAAGTGTACAATATAAAAGATTACGATTCTTAAGTTTTAAACTAGAAACTAATTAAAAAGAGATTATATAAAATGCTTGAGCTTTTGATGTGTTTGATCATGAAAGTACCTTTAGCTTTAGTTTGTATATTTATATATTTTGTAATTTAATGTCATTTTATACATAAAAACTACAACTATGTTATTAAACATAGAGTTGAGATCAACATAGATGTCATATTTACCATAAATCCAATAAATTAATCATAGCCATTCATTTTTTATCAAAGTTAATAAAAAATTATTTTCCATATTTTTTTAAAACAACATATCTTGCAAACGGTAAATATTCAAACTATAAAAGATACACCATCACGACGAGAATTAAATTATCTTTCTATCAATATGCACTTTACTATATTTTCGACAAACATTTTTTTTTTCAAAAATTCCGTTCCGAAAAATCATATATGATTTGTAAAATCATATATAATTTTCAAAAGTCATATATGATTTTTAAAAATCGAATCATATATGATTTTCACAAATTATATATGATTTTTACAAATCATATATGATTTTAAGAATCATATATGATTTGTAAAAATCGAATGAATCATATATGATTTGTAAAAATCGAATCATATATGATTTTCACAAATCATATATGATTTTTCTGGGCCGAAATTTTGAAAAAAAAATTATTAATAATATATAGTATTGCATATCTATAGAAAGATAATTTAATTCTCGTCGCGATGATATGATTTTTATCGGGTAACAATTAACGGTTTGCGAGATATTTAATTTTTTAAAAAATGATGAAAGTTTATTTTAATAAAAAAATAATGGCTATTATTGGTTGGTTGGATATATGGTAAATTTGAGATCACTTTTGCCATTAAAGATATGTGAAAATAAAAGCTCGTGTTTTCACAAGTTTGAAGTATTTAAACTCATTTCTAACCTCAAATCACTTTCTTTTGAACTTAAAAAAAAGCAATTGATAAATTAATCTCATCTTGAATCCCGTGCCAAACGGTAATTCATGACAAATTGGTCACTTACTTGCCACCAAATATTAACCTAACCTCCCTTTTTATTCTCTCTCTCCGGTCACATTTTTTCTCACACACAGAGATCAGAAATCCTTCAAAAAAGAAAGAAAAAAAAAAAATGAGCACCGGACCAGGCCTCTTCTCTGACATCGGCAAAAAAGCCAAAGGTATAATTATAATCATAATCTCTTAATTTATTATATAATATCATCAAAATTAACCGTATGTAACTGATTGATTTAAATTTGTAGATCTGTTGACGAGAGATTACCTAACCGATCAGAAAGTATCTGTTTCAACCAGCAGTGTTTCTGGTGTTGTAAGTTTCCTCATCATCATCATCTCTAACCCTAGGTTATTACGCGATTAAATAATTGATCTAATCTAATATTTATTCCTTCTCACAATTTTTTGTTTATTTTTATAAATTTGTGATTAGATTGCGTGAAACCTAGAGTAGAGTTTGGTACAAATAGTTAGCATGTATACCTGGCATCGTCTTCGTTCTGTTGCAATTTTTGTGTATGCGTGCTTTTTAGTCTGATGCGTTTCAGAGAACATCGAAAATCTTATATGAATTCTCAACTATCAAAGTATTTGACTTGCTAACTAGGTAGAGGTGGTCTTTCATCATTATAAAGCTAGAACGTTGAATAATTCTAGAGGTTGGTAGAGCAAGTCGCTCAAGTTATTACTCACTTGTTGTTGTGGTTGGTAGCACGTTGATATTTGCATCATGTTGTAGGCTCTATTGCTTTATCTGCTTTATACAAGTGATATAGTATCTTCATATCTATCTTGTGTGTATAAAGAACTTTAGATTTACTGTTGTGCAAGTTACGAGCTACATGTTGACGCCACATCCTCTGCCTCCCTTTACTCTGGCTTACGGCTTTACATATAGGTGGAAAAATCATCGTATCTAAATAACATCTATCATCATAGTTGGATATAGATGTGAATGGTGATATGTGTAGTACTGCTATTTATTTACTGCAAGGATTATGTTGTTTCATTTCTTCTTAGAAGATCCAACCCCACACGTTATAATATAAGAGACTGAAATATCCTGCTACCGACCTATGGTGAATGCCTTATTGTAAGCCATGTGATTTGAAAATCAACTCGCAGTCAGATTGATTAGTAAATTACACAGAGTAGGGTTAATGAAACTTTAATATTTCATGCACATATTGTGGGGACTTTGGTAGGGACTTCTCCTGATATTGTTTTTGTATGATATTCAAGAGCGTTGAGAGGTCATAGATCTTTAGTTTGTTAGTTTTTTGAAACTTTACAGTTTAAATATGGGCAAGGTTAGCTTTACCTCTGTTTTAAATGAGATACTGTCTAAGCACTTAAGTTACTATATGTCGGGGTACAAGCAGTAAGCATTGAAATCAGATATCATTTGATTGAGACGAAAAGCATATACAAGGTTAGGTTGAGACTTACACATCAAGAGATTGGATATTACAGGTCTTAAATAAAATAAAATTAATTATAGAAGAATTACAGAATTGCTAGGTAATGCAATGTTACTTGTCTTGATGTGGACAAATGTTAGGTAATGCAATGTTAACATTTGATTACGCATCTGATCTAAATTTGCTAAATAAACATTGTGTGTCCTGAATAGGAATTTCTGTTCATCCAGCTGACTATGCCTGAGTGTAAGATCTTAAGACATTGCTTCTGGCCCTTGTTTTTTGAGTTTTTGATTCTTTTATCATTCTTTGAATTTATCTAGTTCCTTAAACTGTTGACAACTGAATATAGGAAGTTCTGTTATTAATTCTGACACACTGGCATAGTTGGCTGGATGGAGAGGACTCCTGATATCAAATTGTTTGCATACTTTGTCACAAGATCATCAGCATCAACTATATGCTTGTTGTCCTTATTCTTGTTTTTGACATTTCTGCCCAGTTTCTAATCCTCCTTTTACTCTAAAAGTCAAAGTTAGCATTATTTAGAGTGTTTAAAGTCAAAAGGTTTGGTAAATTATCTTGAAAATCTTTTGAGCATTTTTATGAAAGCGTTCGGTTTTTAATCATATGAGAAATGGTTTGCACGTTAAATTTATATCTAATGACATATTCTTTCATCCGTGAGTGCTGAAATAGAGCCCGCTTCCTCATAAGTTCATGGGTGGATTTGATGTGTCATTAGGTATAATTTTAGGCATGCCAATCACCTCTCTTATTTATTACAGTCATGTATAAAACATCAGAAACACTAATTTAAAGATTGGGATATCAAAGCTGTATAAAAACATGCTGGAATACAACCCAAATCATGTCCAAAACTTTCAAAAAAACAAGCTGTTTGTTAACTGCTGAAAATTTTGCCTTCATACTCATGTTTACTTTAAATTCCAACATGGCATAAGCAATAATATACCCCATATAAGATACCTGCATCCTTTTTAATCATAACAACCAATCAAAGTGAAACGGCTAGAAACTATCCTTTTTAATCATAACAACCAATCAAAGTGAAATGGCTAAAACCTATCAAACCTATCTCTCTAAATCAAACTTAAGCTGTGGATATGTTGGGGTAGTAGCTTAATTTACTTTCTTTGCTTGATGTCCTCCTAAAATTACATCTTTTCTTTGTAAAATTCTCCCTCAATATTTCCTGGCGTATCTCCCTTTCGTGCCCTCTCATATTTTGACACGTGAATGAAAGGGGAAAATGGATGGTGTTGCTTCTAATTTATACTGAGGGAGTGCGTAGATTGCTTCTTAAACTTTTTTATCTGCTTATTATGTTTCAATACATCAGACAAGTAGTTTTCATGCATATATAAATTGCTTATGTGATTATTTGTGAGTGACATAGATTTGAGTAAGCAGTTTGGAGCTTCTCATCTCAAACTCCTTATTTAAAAGAATCATGACGGGTAAGCAGTTTTATTAACCAATTCTAAACACTCCCTAAACTAATGGATAATGATTGGTTAATTGGTCTTGCTACTCCTATCCTGGTTAGGATGTATGCCGTTTTCAAGTAGAATTTAGTCATCAAATAGTTGCATTAGTCATCATCCCATTAACTCACCTTTATAGTTATTTTATGTATTTCACAACACAAAATTATATATATGGTACCATCATATAATGTGTTTTATATATCATTTACTTATGTATTTATCTACCATACACAACACAAGTAGTTTTCCATGTTCCATGAAATGTGCTAGTATGTGTGTATATATTTCAGGATATTTTTTTGTTTGCCGGTATGAATATGTTATCCATCCCTCACATGAGAAATAAATTTATTTCTCATGCTTGATAATGATCGAAATCAATTCGTCACAATAAATAGAGGTCATTGTCATAAAATATTAAAATCTGTGTGATCAGTTGATTGCAGCTCCTAGTCCTCCTAAATATAGTCTAAAACATTGTTTTCGAATGTTAAAGTTTGAAATTTATTGCAAGTTTATTTAAATTCTCAACTTAGGCGCAAATGCAAATTATGATTATTATTGTAAATTTTTGATAGAACAGCTTGAAGTACTGAAATGTACAAATCCAGACTTGACCTATGATCCTCTTTCCTGACACAAGACCACTACACAATCTGCATTTTTTTTGGCATCCATATGGGGTCTTGTTTCTAATGCAAGCTTCATTTAAGTGAATGCTTAAAAAGAGTCGTTAAGAACTTAACTGGTGGGTATTAATCATATGAGACAGGTATTATGAAATATATAATTCTGACAATGGAAAGATTTTTATGAAACAAAGTTCTAATTTAATGTTGTTCATATATCTCTTTTAGGAAATATGTTGACCTCTATTAGTTGTAAAGTAAGTTGGTTGAATTGTTCATTTACTTCATTAGTTCATTCTATTCTCTATGAACTCAAACATGTATTCGTCATTCAATGGTATTAATCACTGTATTGCAGGCAATAACCTCATCTGCAACAAAAAAGGGTGGTCTGTCAGCCGGAGATGTGGGAGCGGTGTACAAATACAACAATATATTGGTTGATGTCAAAGTTGACACAGACTCGAAGGTTTGTTGGTCACTGTCTTGAATTCCTGAATATCATAATATATGTCATTGCTTCACGTTTTGCCTGATATCACACTCATTTCGCAGATTGCTACAACATTGACTTTCACAGATCTTGTGCCCTCAACAAAGACCATTGCATCATTCAAAGTGCCTGATTTCAATTCTGGCAAGGTACATATCAATACCTTAATCTGTTAATATATGACCCTACCTGACCATGAAATTGCAACCCCGACTATATACAATAATGGAAATTTAGTGTCTATTTTAGTTGCAACGACGGTGATTGATTGATATGTAAATTTCACACTAATACATTAAAAAAACATTGAAATTCTAATAGAACATTTCAAAATTGGATGTGTTGCAATTAACGGCGAATTGTGTTTTTTTATATTGCAGCTTGAGGTTCAATACTTCCACTATCATGCCGCTGTAGCAACAGCAGTTTCGTTGAACCAGACCCCAACGGTTGACCTTTCAGCTACCATTGGTACCCCGACATTTGTTATTGGCGCAGAAGCAGGTTATGAACCAAATTCTGGGAGATTGACCAAGTACACTGCTGGCATAAGCGTTAACAAACCAGACTCCAGTGCTTCCATTATCTTGTAAGCAATATCACTGCATCAACTTATCACATTAAACCTGTTTACAAATATTTCTGGCGGGCTTTATTTTCAGGGGTGACAAAGGGGACACAATAAGGGCATCATACATACACCATCTGGATGAATCCAAAAAGAGTGCTGCTGTAGGGGAGATCACAAGAAGGTTCTCGATGAATGAGAATACTTTCACAGTTGGAGGCTCATATGCTGTTGATAGTCTAACAGTGGTAAAGGCTAAGCTGAACAATCATGGAAAGTTGGGCGCACTCTTGCAGCACGAGATAATTCCCAAATCGTTTGTGACTATGTCTAGTGAGTTGGACACCCAAGCCTTGGACAAAACTCCCAAGTTCGGGTTGGCTCTTGCACTCAAACCTTGATCAGAAGGAACCGAGAACCGAACCGGTGAGTTGATATACTTTTTTGTTGAAGCAAATTGAAGTGTGATTTTCAGCTGTATTTGTTTGTCCCTAGACTAGCCATTTGAAGGGAGCAGTCGATCAATAAGCAGTCGTTGCATTAAACGTTTTGGTCTCTAGGTTTTCATGTTTCCTGAATATACTGTTTAACAGTTACAGTTGGAACCACGGACGTCTCCTCATCTCTTGAATTAGGCGCTCATTTACCTGTTTAAAATACTTGAGACCTGTATTTTTGTCTTACATTCTCCATTTTTTTTCTTTTAACATTGATAATTGTGATTTCTGCCTGTCAAAAATTTTCTGAGAGGATCTGATTTCCCCTATAGTAAAATAAGCTTCAGTGGGATATCTTTCTGGGTTTAATATACCAAGTTTACAGAAAGCAGAAAATATGTTTGTTCTTTCTATATCAACTTCACTAACAATGCAATGAAGTTGCAAGTTGTAACCATCAGTTGTCGACTACAAAAATATGAATGGTTGTACAACTAGTGTACAAATTTTGCTCATTACCTAGGCAGTTACATATGTGGCTTAATCCATCTAGAAAACACAGTTGAAAATTAAATCTGAATTGAACTTTACCCCGCTTGAACTTAAATCTCCTTGATGGTTGAGGTTCTAAAACTTTCCTCTTTAAATCACCATGATACAATAGAGTTACAGTTTCAGTACTTATTTATAAAGACTTGCTTGAACTCTAAACGTTGCCGGAAATAACGTAACATTACTGCAAAATTGAGATTACTGACGTAGAAACTGACCCATACAATCTTGATATTGACAAACTAGATGATATCTAGCTAAACCAAAATGATATTGTTTTGATTGATTGTGACAAACAAGTTGTCCGATAATTGTGGTGAACTTTGAAATAGTTTGCTTGAAGTCTTTAATTCCGCAGTTCTGAACTGATGCCACTGATGACATGACCCAACTTCCAGTGTGTAACCGGAATGGGAAAGCCCGCTTACACATTGGAATAAGAAAATCTACGTAAGCAGACGCTAAAACGACATTTGTCTCTACCAATGTGTGATTCCATTCACGAGTAACAAAGAGAATCACCACCATAATACTGGACCATTAAGTTACTAATATAAAGACCACTTGTTAATTTCTTTGTTTTGGATTGCACCCTATCTTGCCAACACGGGGTGTCAAAGTTTGATGTAAGAATAGATACAAATGAACGGTGAGCAACATATTGCATTTATGAATACCGTATTTGTAAAGACATGCGTAATAATTCATTGCACCATTGTTTTGTTGTTACTCAATTGAGCTCTAAATTGACTAAGGGGTCGTTTGGTTTGTTGCTAGGAATCACAGTGAGTATCGGATTTGGTATGGGGTAGAATGACAATTGATATGAAAAAGTGTATCATTACGATTGTTTATGTTTGAATGACAAAATATGATATGAAAAAGTGTATAAATATTTGAATTTTGTAGTGGAAAAGTGAGAGGGCCCACGGAATGGATTTTAACAGACACGGAATTGATGTGTAATAACTATAATATACACATTTCATTTCTTTCTGGGTCCACTAACTAAACACCGTTAATCGGTATGAAACCCATAACCCAATTCCCATATGCCCATACCAAACGCACCCTAACTTTTATTGTTCACAAATAATGATGCATATACATTCATGTTTGTCTGGTTTTTCAGTTCGTGAATTGATTGTAAATCGGAAAAGTTCAATGGTGACTTACTTGTATCGACATCGAGTTCCTTAATTAAGAGTCCCAACCGGTTGATGGAAAGTATCTGATAACCATGTTGATAGAGAACATGTATTCAAATTAGCTTTACAGTTGTTCTTGATTATGTCATGACAATGCAAAATTATTGTCAATTTTGTATTTCTATTCTTATCATTTGGCTGTGTTATACAAACGTCAAACTTCCGAAAGTTGATTTTATCAAGTATATTTTTACACAGAAAAGAACTTCTTAGGTTTTCTTTTATGATGTATATTCACGTGTTACATTTATGTGTAGATGAAAGAAGTAGTACTAAAAAGATTATTAGTCTTTTTCTCCGAATATCGATTTGTCAATTATCATGTTCATACAGGCTTTGTTGCTTCATGGTCTATAGTGTAGTTCGGATTTAAACAATTTTTAAAGTCTTCTGGTTTGATATAATGAAATATAAAAGCGAAATGAACATAGTAACAAATGAGCGAAACGACAAAATACTTGTTCAATCATCATATAGGGTGAGATCAACAAATATCACAAAACAACTAAAAATAAAATTGATGAATTTCAACCATTTATTTTTGATCAAATTAATTAAATTTATTTTCAACTTTATATTTAAAAAGTAAATATCTCACAAACCGTTAATAATTAGATAAAATTAATTATACCATTACGACAAGAATAAAATTATTTTTATATAAAGATCTAATATTGTATACTTTCGACGAACTTATTTTTTATCGTGTTTTGCGGGTTTTGATATATTACACCATAAATGAAAATTTTAAAAATACTCTTTTGTGTTAACACAACCCCTAAACTACAAACCCTAAACCCTAAAACCCTAAACCCTAAAACCTAAAACCCTAACCCCTAAACCAAAAAAACCTAAACCCTATCCGCTAAACCCTAAGAAAACTAAACACTTAACCCTTAAAAAGCTTAACCAAAAAAAGTCAAACCCCTAAACCCTAACCGTAAACCCTAAACCCACAAAAAAATCAACAAAAAATAAATTCGTCGAAAGTATATGATGTGGGATATCAAATTAAAGATAATTTTATGTTTGTCGTAATTGTATGATTAGTTTCGTCTAACGATTAATGGTTTGTGGTTTTTAAAAATGAATGTGAAAATTTATTTTATTGTTTTAATGAAAAAATGAATGGTTGAAAATGTTTTATTTTATTTTTAGTTTTTCTTTGATCTTTATTGAACCAAACTTTTATCATATATACATCTACTTTAGTTGACATATTAGTAATTATTTTTTAGTTTTTATATACTCTTTTAAGGGTTTAGGTCATTATAGCGACACACTTTCTTCAAAATATGCGAACTTCAAAATGTTTCACTAAATATTACAAACTCTCAAAAGTATTTTAATATACATATTTCCGTGACGTGTTAAACAAAATACAACGGCACATGTCACATTTTGGAGTATGACACGTCCTCCACACGTGAATATCGAGACGTATTTTAAACATTTACTGTATAATGTTTAATGGAACAATTTTTAGTTTACATAAGAGCATCCACTAGAGTTATTAAAAAGTTTATAAAATAAAAGTAAAAAATGAAAAGGTCTAAATATTATAAATCATGGTGAGCATTAATTTTAAATTTATTGGCATGAATAAGTCTAAGACTACCCCTAACTCTCACACAATTTCACATTTCACATTAGCGTCACATCAGCTTTTCCTTTTTCACCACCATCTCATTTTTCACTCACACTAATCTCACACCACTTCACCTTTCAGCACATTTTTTAATTTATTAAAATATCTTACTAAATATCTCATACGCACTCACAAACTAAAAAACAAAAAATAAACTACCCACTATGTACAAAGCCCGAAAGGTGAAGCCTTCACCTTTGGATGCACATCTTTCTTCCTTGCCAACTCCTCATACCACACTCCCAACCATGGTTGCTCCTTGAATTTGCTTCATAGTCCCTCATACTATCAATGTTGGGGGTAGCTTAAGATATTAAACCTCTTAATAATTTAATGTTTGTGTTATGTGAGATGTTTATAAAGTTCTAAGAGATTTTTACATAGTGAAATTAGGTTTATAAAACTAAAAAATTTCTAAATTAATGATATTAGATAATTATAAACCTTTGTGAATGACCTAAAAAAAACAGTATATTGATGATAGAAGTTCATAAATATTGCTATATAATGACATGATTTTAACCCTTTCTTTAACGGCTTTTTTAGTTATGTAATCACGTATGAATGCAATTTAACTTTAAATTTACATCAAGATTGGATGTCTTCCAAAATGATATAACAATATATAAAATAAAAACAGAAATGAGAATATATATATTTATTTTTATTATGCAAGTCATAGTTTCATATGGATACGGTGTTAAACGAACTGGACGAACATGAAAGGTATCTTATTCATGTTTGTTCGTTTAAAATTTTGACCGGATAAATGTACGGAGATAAACAGATAAACATGCAGATTTTCTTGTTCACGGTTCATTAAATAGATGATGTTTTTTTTGTGTCCTTTTATGCTCGTTTTTTAAGGTAATAAACAAACATAAACGAACGGGCATAAATGAACATATAAATACAAATAAAATATATACTAAATATTGTGCTTTATTTGTGCTCATTTGTTTAAATATACCAATTTTATAAGTAAACGGCCATAAATGAACATATAATCGGATGTTCACCAACATAGATGAACTAAAAACACTTTTGTTCATTTTCGGTCATTTAACTAAACGGACTTAAATCTTGTTCATATTCATTTATTAATAAATAAGCACACATAAACGAATGTTATCGCACAATTCATGAACCGTTCACTGAATGTTCGGTTCGTTTAATATGATTTTCCTCATAAAAAATGCAATGTTGTATTTTCATATTGAAAATCTAAAACAGAAGGTTAACTGATGACGTATAGTCTATATCCGGGTCGTGGACCCGACTTAATTAAGTCCAATACTAACTTGGCCCGGTACGAACTGGGCTAAGCAGATAAAACGTTTGGGCTCATGAAGGCCCAAACCCGAATCTATTGATGGAATAGATATCCGCTATCTTCTAAATAGATAGATAATCATTCCCAACCGATTAAGGCAACAATCCTCAATTGGTACGAGAGCCGGAGCTCCAAACCAGGAACGCCCAACTTTTGTATCAACATTAACAATATATCAACTAGATTTAAATGTGTAGCCGAGTGATGAGGTTTCATTAATAGTTCTAGAAGAAACTCAAGTTCAAATCCTATGCAGAGTAATTGTGAAGTCAGATGCGTAATCCGTAAATCAATTTGTTTCATAATAATAACTTTGCAAGAAAATAATCAAATTCAAGGAATGGACAAACAGTCTCCTTAGCAAGTCACCCTGTAGGTCTAAATATTACATTTCCCATGTTGTCATTTGCACGAAGTGTGTGACTATGTGAGTTATGAACCAATTAACAGTGACAATCATTAGTGTTTTCTTAAAATATATTGCAAATAAATTTAAGCTAAAAAATATACTCCTTCCGTTCTAATACTATTAATTATTCGCATTTTCATTTCAAATTATCCTAAATTAATCGTCCACTAATAATATAAAAAAATTTGATTAACTTTATCATATTATTACTCCCTGCTTCCCATATTAAGCGTTCACTTTCAAAGTGCACAAAGTTTTAAAAATTCCACTAACTACACTCTCCACCAATCAAATATTATTTTTACCTACTAAATTCTCATCTCATTGGTTGGAATATATTCTGGACATTTAATTTATGGGCAATTTCATATTTCCCCTCCTTTTAGTTGAAAATTTCATATATACACAAACATGCATTAAAAACATGATACATTATGCATTAAATACATGTACTTTGGGTATATATGAAATTAATCTAGAAAGTAGGGTGATATATGAAATTAATCATTTAATTTAAGACATCCCAAGATTTCATTGTGGACAATTAATATGGGACAGAGAGAGTACTTTTAATGAAAAGCATAAATTAATTACCAAGGGCTAAAAGCCTAAAAATGCCATTCTGCAAGAATTAGAAAAATATATATATATATATATGTGTACAATAATAATTATGTGTTTTTTAAGGCTAGACACACTGGGACTGAATAAATCAGTCGGTTAAAAAAAAGTGACGACCGACTTTATAATCGGTCAAGTCGAGTGTGGTCATGAGGTCATATATCAGTCGAGAAATGAAAAAACAAACTATCGGTCTAATTTTCGACCAACTTTACACACATTTTTTTTTTTTTTTTTTTTTTAATTTGGTCATGTTTAATCATCGGAGAGAGAAAACTGATGTGACAAAGCATGATCCGGGTCACGACTGTGTCCAGCCTTAGTTATTTGTTTTTCGTTTGTGAACATTATTTTTGGATAGGGACTTAGGGAGAAGTGTATAGTTATTACTCGTGGTATACAATGATGAATGATGGTTAATCGTGAAAACCAATATAGCGCCCAAAACTTTTCCCAAAATTCAAAAAAAAAAGGTACGTAGGAATCGAAAGGGCAATGGAGAGGTACAGAGCATTTAAGTTTCATCACATGCAACGTCATGAATGCGCCTAACCCCTGTGTATATCAGATACGTATTTATCACTTCCTCACCAAATTATTTTTTTCTAAAACTCATATAAAAACGTAACATATATACTCGTATTAAATCTTGTTTTGTAACGGTCGATTCTCACTAGCTAGCATACCATAACGCAAGGGTAAAAACTACCATGGAATCTGAAGTGGTGGCTTTAGAAGAATGGCAAAATCTAAGAGTGGTGGAGACCATTTACGAGGAAGATTCGGGTGATGAATCAGTGTCTTCTACTGCGACTTCTCTCGCTTCTCCGGTGCATCCCTCATCGCCTTCTACCGCCTCGCTACGTACCCGAGTTAAACTCTGGTAAGTTAATAAATTATGGTTTTTCATCAAAGCTCTTTTGGCCTAGTATCCGTGATATATGATTGTATCTTGATTATATTGTTGTTGGTTTAACTCTCGCCAGAAATGATAGTGAGATTGTTGTAGTTATGTTAGGTGGCCGTTTAAGTTTGGCTTCGTAGATTTTTTCTTTGAAATATTTTTATCAGAATATATATCTTACATGTTTATGAATTGAAGTGTTTCTATAATTGTAATTCATTAAAATATTGAAAGTTGATAGTTTGAAATAAAAGGTTCTATGTTTTTACTCGCTAGGATAATTCTGGTGATGTCTTTATTTGAATAGCAGATTATTAGATGATGTTAGAGCTAAAAAAAAACCAGTTCTTAGTTAGTTAGATCAGAGAGTTTTATCAAATTCTACACCGCTTAATAATCCTTTAGTTTACTTGGCATGGCACAAAGTTAGATGACCTTAGCTAGCATCGTGTGTCATTTGAGATTATCAGTTAGCTTCCATCTACAGTATGAAATGATTTTGTAATCAGGGAATTTGCTAATTTGAATGCAAAACTAATTCAGTAATTATTTACTCTAGACAACTGAAACAAAATGCTTTGCTATACATGGTATGCTGTTTTAATTTCAGTTGAAGCGATTACAATTTTTTTTTTTAAAATGCAATAAAGGTAATAATGGTCCTTGTCAGTCAATATGTATTTGATTATTAGTATAATCTGCATTTAGAAAAAAAAAAGGAAAAAAAAAAAAAACCTGAATAATGACTTCATGTTTATCATATGTTTTAGGTCCCTCAGTAATGGAGTTGCAACCGATGTGGTGGTACATGTTCAAGGTTCAAGTTTTAACTTGCATAAGGTAAGCAAAGTATACAATTGTAATTTACTTTGGTTTAGTATATTACGGAGTAGCAAACAAAAAACAAACTCATTTCATTGACAAAGAAAGCTGAAAAGATGTATATAAGAATTAATTGCTTGCTTTAACAAAAGGAACGTTATGTTTTGCCATTCTCTTACGCATATTTAATGTCCTTTAATCAATAATCAACCAATGTAGTTTTCTGTATTTATTGGACTGCAAATAAGGTCCAAATTTTAATACAGTATTTCAATTTTATCTTTAAATACACATGACATTTAGATAGACATACAGGAAATAATATTATGTGCAAATAAATTTGTTGTATATAAATGTTCTATTATAGGACCATTAAAGATTTATTGCATTCCTGAACTCATTTATTAGAAAACATTTTGGAATTTTATGTTTCACCTAGGATCCTCTAACGCGATGCAGCAGATACCTAAAACGACACTTAATGGAATCGTCCGAAATAACTATTTCACCACCGTTAAAGATAATGTCTCACACGTTTACTCTAGTCGTGGACTACTGTTATGGAGGCCATCTTTTCATAACACCCTTTAACGTGGCACCTCTTATACTAGCTTCCGAATTGCTAGAAATGACTGTTTATTCGGACAACATTGAGAATCTAAGACAAAAGACTGAGACATATTTTTGTCAGACAGTTGTGGTTGACCGTGATTATGCGACTGTGGTTTTAAAGTCGTGCATAGGACTTTTGCCTGATGTAGAGACGAGGACAGGAGTTGTGAGTAGGTGTATAGAGGCTTTGAGTTTGAATCATGATGTTGGAGATGATGTTTTGAGGCTGTTTGATGGTGTTCAAGAGCTGTCGGGTGAGGAGTTTCGGTTGCTTGTCGGGGCATTGCATCAGAGGTTAAATGGTAGTCACGATCTTCTATATAGAATCATCGACTTCTACTTTAAGGTGATCATATATTACTCCATAGCTCCCAAAACCAATGTTCATTTCTTTTAAAGGATTTATTATACACCTTTAAAATAATCTATCAAGCTTTTGTTGTACACATAATTATATTTTACCAAACTTTTTATTTAATGGAAAAAAATCCAAGTAATGGTAACTTAATAAGCAAATGGTTACTTCTAGACGTGTAAGAAACTTTATGGTCTAAATATTCATACAGGAAGAAGGCGGTAAAATGGCAGAGGAGCAACGAAGCAAGATATGCAATTACATAGACTGTTCAAATCTATCTCCTCAAGTCCTAATGCACGCTGTTCAAAATCCTCGAATGCCATTACGATTCGTAGTCCAAGCCATGTTTATCGAGCAACTCAACACACGTCGTTCCGTTTTTACAGCCACCCAAACCCTCAAAACTCAACGCCACCACCACCGAATCAAGCCAGCACCTCCCCCGACCGCCAACTCTGTCACCCTTGGCGCGATCCTCCAACGAGATGCTGCACTACGCCAGGTGGCCCATCTTAAAGCCACTATGGACTACACTAGCTCTCGGATTCAAAGCTTAGAAGAAGAGATAAATGGCATGAGGAAGATCTTGGTCAATAAGTCGGATACAAGTCAAGTTATAAATGGCCGGGTTAAGTCTGAGAGTTTTCGGTTTAGTTCTGAAAGGAAAGTTGAGAGAGGGCAGATAGGTTCAGTTTCTTCAGGTACTTTTCGGGTTGTGGATAGTGAAAAAGAGTCAGACTATTCGGGTGATCAAGTGAGCCCGAGACGGTTGGGGAAGCGAGTGATGAACAGGTTAAAAAATGCGTTTCGGTTATCAGGTTTGGGTCGTAACCGTGATGAAGTTAAAATGGAAAAGAAAAGTAATTAGTGGTTAATTGTATTTTTGTCCCATGTTCATTTCATTGATGACATTAGGCTGGTTAAGTATGAACTGTACTTTGAATTTGAAAATCTATACTACGTATCATGTTTGTAAAAATGCATTGCATGATTAAAATTAAAAGCTGGGGGTATTTGCTTTGCATGCATGGAACGAGGGAATGACTTTGATTTCCAATGTAATCGTTTGATTGATAGGTCTAGGTTTTAAAATTGGGAATAAATTTATAAGAATTAGGGTCCGTTTGTTTTGTTCATAGGTTTAGAATAAGATTTGGAATTAGAATAAATTAAAAGAAAAGATGATAAAGAATGTATATAGAAGTTTTTTATTTATTTTATATTTTATTATTATTTTTTTTACAACAGTTGGGTTAGTACAAATATAGTTAGTGAGAGTCACTCTCACTCCTACAGGAGGAAACCATCATGGGAAGACTCGAACTCGAAACCTTTCGCATGAGGAAGAACCCCTGATGCAGACCTTGGCAAACTTTGTTTGTTTTTAGCTAGGTTAAATATTAGATTTGACATTTATATATTATTTTAAGGTTTGAAAAAGTTAAAATAAATATAATAATGATCATATATGGTTTGAAAAGTTACACGTATTCAAGAAATTATTTTTCTTTTCTTTGCACATAGCATACACTATGAGTTGGGTACAAAAAGACGGAAGACTTCAGAAAGCCAAGGAGTCCTAGTGGGTTTTGTCAAAGACCACATCTAAAGGTATTATTTACTGTTTCATAACCAAATACTTAAAACAAACAATTTGTATCACTTGAAATCCATTCTTTCAAACCAAAACCCTCATATCAAACGAGCCCATATATTATATACCCATCAAAGTTGGTGGGTTCATAAACGGATTGTCGTTCTAATACCCATAGTAATTCTCCTTCACAAGTAACTAGAAAAAAAATGAAATCTAAATTTGTGGTGGGAGAAAAAGAGTATATACCTGTTTGAAATTATGAACAAATCCACCTCTTTTTAATGTTACGAGTTATAAGTATCTTTTACATACATCCTTTCCAAAACTAGCAACTAATTAGACAACTAGAACCAAAACCCTTCTGATACCTTGATTCTAAAACTAACAAAACGAACAACCACTTAGGTTGTGAGATAAGCTAACATAGATACTTGTTTACTACTAACGAGTAAATCCACCATTCTTGTTGCTACTAATACAAATAATAATAATAATCATAATAAAGAAAAGAAAAAAAATGAGCACATTCGGAATTTTCAAGGAGGGGCATGTACTTATGGTAATAGTTGTAAATTTGTGCATGTAGCACATGAACACAAACCAAAACCATCTAATAATCGTTCCTCTGACTCTCGTGGGACTAACTCTTCCAATGTCTTACGAATTTCATTACAGACCAATCCAAGACCAAGTCACCAGGCACAAGTAATTCCACCCCTGGCCCAATAGGATTATTCTTATATCCCTACAAGCCCACCAACAGTCTCATGGCCCAATCCAGGAACTACAACCCAACATTTAGTCCCATATCTATACGTGTAGGCAGGTCATGAGCCACCCACAATTCTAGCCGAAGTCAATGTTATTCCAGCCAAGCCACCTATAACCCATTATTTAGGTCTGACGCCCCAATCCGCCCTAGCTCAGGCCCATTATGCGGGTCCACAAGCCTAAGTTCTAGCAGCGCAACCCATGATTTATCCTTCAGGTCATGTACCGTTTTATGGAGCACATGCCATGTTCCGTGCTCCGGCTTCTCATGCTACCACTCTTCCTTAAGCATTCCATACCATGACCCTTCAGGATCCTAGGTGAAATATGGATACGAGAGCCTCGTCACACATCATAGACAACACATGTATATTCACTTCTTTTAGTAATACAAGCATGTATCCATCTATATTTTTTGGCAATAGCCAATCTATGTTCGTTACTAATATGGGTCATAGCTCTTTCTTGATACTCCACAAACCATTGTATCTAAATAACATCCTTGTAACACCTAACATAATTAAATATTTAATTTATGCTCGCCAGTTCACAAAAGACAACGATGTTTCTGTTGAATTTGCCGCATTTGATTTTTCTGTGAAGGATTACCAGACACGTCGACTTCTTCTCCGCTGTGATAACACCGGAGACCCATATCCCATTTCCTATCCATCATCATCAACTCCTATTGCATTTCTTTCATTACCTTCCACGTGGCATAGATGCCCGGGTCATCCAAGTGAAGATGTGCTTTGTAGTTTAGTATCGAGTCATTTAATAAATTGCAATAGGTCAAAAGTGTTGAACTTGTGTCATGCTTATCAATTTGGCAAACATATTAAGCTTCTGTTTAATAGTTTTGAGTCGCCTATTGAGTATATATTTGATATCATACACTCGGATCGGTGGACGTCCCCGATTTCAAGTGTTACTGGAATTAAATACCATGCTATTTTTTGGACCATTTTTCGCACTATCTTTAGGCTTATCCTTTACAACACAAATCTGATTTATTTGATAAGTTTGTTGAATTTCATGCATTAGCAAATAAGTAATTTAATATTGATATTAAGTCCTTCTAGTGTGACCACATGGGTGAATTTAATAATACTCATTTTCATACCCTTTTTCGCCAACATGACATCCAATTCCATTTTTTTTGTCCTAAGACCTCCCAACAAAACGGGAGTCGAAATGTATGCTACGCACTATTAATAACCTTGTTCGCACCATACTTTTTCAAGCCCACATCACTCCTTTTATTGGGATGAAGCACTTCATATGGCTACATACCTTTTAAATATCTACCCTCTACGACTATTAAAAATGAATCACCTTTCACCAAATTATACCATTAAAAACCTACTTATCATGACCTACATGTATTTTGGTTTGTTACCCTCATTTACATGTTAACCAGTACAACTTTTTATCGGATACCCTTCTCATCACCATGGCTGCCGATGCGTTAACTTATCCACCAACAAAATCATTATTTCCCGTCATGTATCCTTTGATGAGGATGTTTTTTCTCTCAGATAAATGACCCGCACTCAACCACCTATTTACGGTTTTTTTACTTACCAATTTATTGCCTATACCAAATTTACCTCCTACTACACCACCCTAACAACCTACTGTTACTTCACTACCCCCTAATAGACCGACTCCCATTCCAACATCTTCAACCAAAACATCTCCCATCCCCACACCACCTTCCACTCCACAACAAGCCCAACCAGCTTAAACTCAAACGCACGCCAAGCCTCAGTCTCTGACCCAAACTTTTAGCCCACCATCATAACCGGCCAACTTAACTCAACAGCCAAACACGCAAGCCCATCGCCCCTTCTTCAGTCTCACGTACGTGTCCTTCGAGACCCAAATTGGGAAAAGACTATGTTTGATGAATATAATGCTTTAATTACTAACTATACATGGGTGCTTATGTCCTGTCCAACTACGTGAATTTTGTGAGATCTATGTGGCTTTTCTGGATCATTGAGTCGCTATAAGGCTCACCTCGTCGCGAATGGTCGTCGTCAGTGATGTCTAGAAATATTGTTTATAATTTATAAACAAGAATATACCTCAAATTTACTAACACTTAGGGGCAGTGTACCCGGTCGTGCGCAGTCTATTTTTGGTAAGACCGAGTGTCGAACCCAAAAAGCATGTAAGTTTGGTAAATTAAAATGAAATGAAATTAAAAATAACTGAAAGCAATTAATGCCCCCAAGTGTTCTTTAGATACACGCGATCACAAGATTTAAGAATGAAGTAAAATAATTCAAATGCAATAACTGAAGAAAATATGGGGAAAACAATCAGATGAAGAAAGCATTGTGAACCTTGCTAATCCCTTATGAATCTAATGACATAATCTTAGTGTGCAATAGGGGTGAGCATGGTTCGGTTTGGCTCGGTTTTTGTATAAAACCGAAACCGAACCGAAAAATTTCGGTTTTTGATTTTTAGAAACCATTCGGTTTCAGTTTTGTGTCGGTTTGGTTTTTCGGTTGTCGGTTTTTTTTCTGTTTGGTTTTTCGGTTTTTTCGGTTTCTATACGATTTATCGAGCTATGATTTTTCAAAGTAGATTTGACATATATTATAAAATAGAACCATATCTTAAACCGCTACCGTAACAACGGTACTAAAATGGGTAAAGAACCGTCATAAATCAAGTGCCAACATTCTCAAAGTTGCCTCCAAGTTCTAAGGATTTAATTTGTTAGAGCTTGAAAGGTACACTAAAACAATTGAAGGGTGTGTAAACGAAAAAAGAATGATGTTGGAACAAGTTCTTCAATCTTTTGATGTAATTGCATCATATTCAACAGGAACAACCATTAACATTCAAACTTAATGTGTTCTTGTAACATTTGTGTACCCATTTTTTTACCTTAAAGCACATTTGTGTTATGTATATTGTTATGAAATAAAATATTAGCAGAGTTATTACACATTTGAAATGCATCATTGACAACGGTAATGTAAAAGGAAGATATCAGGATAACGTACTTATATTATTTATGAACAACAAGGCAAGATATATTATTTTGACTTTAAATGTCGGTTCGGTTTCTATTGGTCGGTTTTTAAAGCTAAAACCAAACCGAACCAAAAACTTCGGTTTTTTCAAAATATAAAAACCAAACCGTCGGTTTTTCAATCGGTTTCGGTTTTTTTGGTTTCGGTTCTTCGGTTTTTTTCGGTTTAGGTTCGGTTTTTCGGTTTCTTGCACACCCCTAGTGTGCAATGTCTAACATATGATTTTACCACTGGATCTAGATTCACATAAATTCGATTTAGTTCCTCGTAACTTACGCCTATGGTCTCTACTTAACTAACCCTAAGTTTATAGTGATTAAGATATTAGTCACTAAGGCGGTGTTTGTTTTTTTAAAAAATACCTCTTAACAGAATCTTAATCCGGCTCATGGTCATACATTTGGCTCATTAAGTGCATTTTTTTTATCGTTCAAAGGCAGTTAGAGGCTCAAACTTCTTACCCAACAAGATGTGGAAGGAATGTCTTACTACCTCTTAATGACTTCAGCGGTGTGAAAGGAATAGCCTTGAATCTTGAGAATGAGAATGTAGGGATTGTTGTCTTTGGTAGTGATACTGCTATTAAAGAAGGAGATTTTGTCAAGCGCACCGGCTCTATTGTGGATGTCCCTACGGGAAAGGCTATGCTAGGGCGTGACCATTTTTTTTCCTTTGATTCTTCTCTTTCATTTTATATTATATATTGTCTCGACTTTCCTTTAGTATTGCTAACACCTATAAAGAGAATCGTTGTTATTTTTTTACTATATAAAAAGTTTTAATTTCTATAATATAATGATAACAAAAATGCTTAAACACAAGACTCTTTAAAACAATAATAATATTTAACTAGTTTGTGAAATCAAGTTGTTGTATGCGTATTTTGAGCTAACTTGAATTCTTTTCATTAAAGGCTTTTAGTTGTTACGGAGTAATTGAGAATGTTAAGTATATTATAAAATATTTTACATTTTTCACAATCTTATCATCGTAAAATTAATTGATAGTGATAGCTTACAAAATGGTGAAGATGTTTGACAACATGGGAGTATAACATATCAACAATATATTGACTACTTTATGAAATCAAATTACTACACAATGTTCTTGAATGTTTTGTTAACACATTGTATTTTCACGTTGCTAGGTTTTGTTAATTTGTATGACTCAATTGTTCTATATAGTGTTTATAAACGTTTATGTATCGTAAGAATGAATTTGCTTTATATTTATATCATTCAGACGTTCTTTTACAAAAAAAAAGAACAATATTATTTCATTCAGATTCAGACATTCACACCACAGATTTATATTCATATGTGAGAGTCAGATTCAGATTCATAGCCTCTTAATAAACAACTACCCTATATGATTTGTTCATGTCAATTTCTTAACATATAACTCCTTTAAACATTTGTTTAAATTATTTATCTTGCACTTTTTAATCTATCACGCTCGTTTACACTTTGTTAACTATAATAACACTTGCAACTAAACGTGATTTGTTGTCCACTAGTCAATCTGACAACCTAGCTTTTAGCTTATGACCTAATTACTAATTCATTATCAACTAAACAATTATAACAAATAACAAAATTCAATGATTGGGGAACAAACATAGAAGGTATCCAATAAAATCATAAATTAAATAATGAAATCATGTCAAACATATCACAACTACATAAACAAGGCTAACACATAAAGTGTTTAGCCTGAAATCATATATAAAGTGACATTAACAAATAAAACTTGAAAGATATTCAAGGTCATTGTGTGATGATATTATATTCAAACCCAGTTATGCTAATGATGATGATGATTATGATCTTCTTCCTCCATGGATTGCAGGTTGAAAGTGGTGAAAAAGGCCTTTAGAAAAACCGTAAGTCGTCTTCTAGAGTCACTGATACCTTATACTTGAGTTTTCTTGGGTATTTATATGTTTTATTGGACTTGGACTCTCTATGGTGTAGAGGCTTACTTAGCTCTACGTCGTAGAGATCTCGTCTAAAAATCCACCAATCCTTTTCACTGTCTACGATGTAGAGGCATAAATCCCTTTACGGCGTAGAGCTCTCGTTAAAAAACTTCTTGATTCTTCATTTCTCTACACTGTAGAAGCAAGGATAATTCTACGCCATAGATGTCTCAAAAATGATTTTCTTCATACTTCGCCTTGTCTACGGCGTAGAGGCAAAGATCTCTCTACGCTGTAGAAACCTTGATTCCTGATTCTCACCTTTTTCTTCAAACTTGGTCCACAATGCTTCATTTCTCATTATCATGAAAATACAAAGCAATTAAGTACCAAATATGATAAATCAAAACAATAAACATATGATATTAATAACCAAAAAGTGACATTTGATGTTATCAATTAACAGCAGAGCATTGATTGTGATGAGACTTTTAGTTTGGTTGTTAAACCGTCCACTATACGTACTGTTTTGAGTATTGTTGTATCTCACAATTGGCCTATGTTAGGTCACCATGTTTGTAACACAAGCATCAATATAAGAAATGAGGTAAGAAAGTGGTCGGATGAACACAAACACAAACACACGAATAAGAATGATAGAAATGTTATGTGTAGGTGTATAATGAAAGTGAACAACCAACTCTCAAATGAGAGTTACAAAGGTATTTACAGGGAAGGAGCTAGGGCAACACTCAAGCTCCCTTCCTTTACTTATTGGGCTTTTGGATAGGCTCATGGGCTTTCTACATGAGCCTAGCCTTGATTACTAACTTAAAAGCCTTAATTAAGCTAACTATTACATATTGATTACAAACACTTGAAATATAGTTTAGGAGTGATTCCAACAATCTCCCCCTAAGTGTTGGTAATTAATGATTAGAGTGAAAAATGTTGTAGGTGCTGATGTAATAGTTGCATTGACGTCTTCTGACATTCTTCTTTCTTGTGAGAAGAAGTGTATTGATTCCAACAATCTCCCCAGTGTGAGGATCTTGTTTACTTTGAAGTTTTTAGCTTTGACGTCTTCATTAATTTTTGTTCTTTGATCTTTGTTCTTTGTGGTGATAGTGATAGTATGTTGTGGTTATCTGCATCAGGTCTGCTTCGTTGCTCCAGTGTCTCCACGTCTTTCTCCAACATGCTCACACGCTCTTTAACGTTGAATTTTCAGTACTGATGTAGTTCTCTTAGTCTTTAAACTTTGTAGATTCTTTGACTTTGACGAAGAATCATTATGACTTTGTGTTGCCTTTTGAATTTTCTGCACGATCTTTTCCACCCGCGAGCATCCATGAGAAGAAAACATAAAACATAGGTTAGAAATCATCCAGCACTTACAAGTTTGAACTTCGAGTGTGTTAACAGCATAGTGTGAAAACACGTCTCTAATTCTCACAAAGGCTGTTCCTGAACTGGATTCCCACAAGTGAGATAACGCGATCTACCGAAGTACACCTACAGTTCAGGTGAGTCGCTGAGGTACACCGAAGCATCACCCCACGACTGTAGACCGTTTGAGACACACTAAGTGTAACCCACAAGGAGTTACCAAAGTGACCTGCTGTCAGGGCTGTTTGATGTTGACCCTGGCAGGAGTTTCCATTCAATCACTGAGGATCACTGTTGTGAACCCCTCATAAATGTTCTCGACAGATTGCTAAGATCTGTGAAGGACATGATAATGTATCACTTGCGTTCTTATTTTTGAACCACAAGCGATGAATTGTCAAGTGTTCCTAAGAGATCTTTTGATAAATCTCGTGGCTCTAGACTCAATAGTGCGCTTTGGTTTTCCTGAGCGAATAATAGGGAGAGGGTCTCCTTCTCTAATACCAGCAATCTCTAATAGAAAGCTGATAGTTTACGTAGGGTTCCCTGTGAGAATGAAACAAGCTTCTGTTGAGAGAAACTTGAGTGGCTAAGAAGGTTTAGTGCATGCGTCACTGGGTCCATGACGACTTTGATCTTCAATACCGGTGTCATCAAGTAACAACCAGTAGCATATGAATTGAACCCGGTGTCTGACCTAAGTTGAATAATCTGGAGGGCTATTTATTTTCACCCCTTTTCTTTACATTTCTTTTTAATTCTTCAACTCCTTCTTTCTCCGATTCTCATTTTCTCCTTTTTATAATCATACATAAGGACTTCTAATTCTAACTATTGGTGGTGTCCTTGGGCAGATCCCTCCGGCTCTGGCAGATCATAGGACGGTTATTCCTAACCTTAGTCACCTTATAACTCCATGACTAACCTATGTTGCCGTAAACCATTTTCATGAAAATCTCTCAAAGTGGTTATGAGTAAAAGCCTTTAGTACCACTGTGAGAGTTTTGTATTTTGCAGAAATACTCCCCCTCCACATGTGCTTAAGTATTTTGACAAAAATATGCACGGTGAGAGAAGAGCGCGCACTTTTGAATTGAACAACTCTAGATAGACAATTCCTCGCGAGACAAGGTTACGTTGCATAGTTAAAGAGATACATTGTCAGCTTTTAGGTGACAACTAGCTCTAATAACTACCTTAAAGGTGTGGACAAACCTCGAAAGATTGTCAAACCCGTCAAAGTTCATGTCTACCAAAAGTTTCTCGAATGGTACATTCTACTCGGACAAGTCCTTTGCGAGACACGTTTACATCACTAGCGAACTAGCTTGAAATTATTACCCGTCCCGGATAAGTCTTTTCGAGTTACTAACATTTTAAGAGCTCGTCAATTCATTGGTTAAGTCTTTTTCACGAAGATTCAATAGCAATTCACAACATATTTCTTATCACATAATTTTTCTCCCCCTCAAAAATGGCATATAAATGTTATTTTTGACGAAATTTTGATATCGAATATGACCATATCGAGTTTTGTGGGAAGATTATCACGAAGAACAATTTATGAACAAAGTTTTAAAGCAAATACTCCCCCTCAATAAGTGATATTAACTTTTGAGGTTTTAAAATTTATAAGGGGAAGTACTTGTTCTTTTGAGCAAAACTTTAAAAAGTGAAAGTTTTGATTAGTTTTACTCAAAAGTAAGAAGCTTTCGCTCCTTTTATAGGATTGTGGCACTAATGCGTACCACAGGGTCCTTTATGACAAGTACGGGTTGTACACTGTTATGTGTGCACAAGCCATCGTCAGAATAAAATCACATATCCAAATGATAAGATAAGGAAACAAATCAAGGGGTACCAGGAGTCTCAAGTAGTCCAGCAATAACTCCAGGAATGCGTTCTGGACGTTGGTAGCCTGTGAGAGATATGCTTGGACGACCACCAACGAAACTCTCCAATGTTCTGATCTGATCCCGCCTAAACAACCTTTCATTAATTCTCGTAATGATCTTCTTTACATCCCTTCTGTCCCTCGAATTCCATCTCTTCAGTGACCCTATGCCGTCATGTATCTCCTTTAACATGTATGCTAACCCGTCCCGAACCTTCTTCAATGTGTGATCCTTAAACTTATGAAGCTCTTTGCACGCCATGAAGCAATTGTGGTGTAGTTCACTTTGGTAGACTACCCCAAATGGTTTCTTGATAAGGGTGTACTGAGCAAGTTGGTTTATGTCGGGAAGATCTAGCTAAGGTTTTGTGAGATTTACACGTTTCTGATAAGATTCCACGGCAAGTTGAATGTCTTCTACACGTTCTTGGATCACAATGCTTCTGATGAAGATTAACAGTGACTTGATGTACTCGCGTTGGATAGTTGTATAGAATTGTCGCATTCGTCCTTGTACCTTTGCAAGATACATATCTTCAATGTCGTTTAAAGAAAATCTCGGAAAATCCGCTTCACAGAAGTCATATTCCTCTTCGTCGTCGTTTGACCACTATTTTCTTGAGGAATGTGTAGTCCCACTTCGACGACAAGGAAACATGCTGAATAGCAATGATCCGTTTATCACTGAACACTTCCTTTTTGGACTTAAGAACCTGGCAGCTTTTGTAGTAGATTCTTCGGCGTTCAGGCCAATGATGAATCCCATATAATGCATCGAGGTCATACTTTTCCACTTTGTCAGTAAACATGTGTGTAGCTTCTTCCTCGATGGCTGGATTGTTAGAGTAGATTGCTGCCGGGAAAGGGAGTGTGAGTGATGTAGCGTATTTCTTGGAGACATCGCTACCGTGTAGAAGAAACTCGAGGTCGTTGTTGAAGAAATAGCGGTATGGAATCTTGGGTTGATCCGGTCGGCCAATGGTAGGTAGAGGTTTGGTCCAGTCAGTGTAATATGGAGCCTTGTCTTGTCTTGTGAAGTCGATGTTAGCTTCAGGGTTGAGCCAATCGATGTTGTTTGACATGGCTCGTGCAATGTTGTCGAGATGATATTCGACTTCAATTGCACTGTCTGAGCTATCTTTAAGCAGTTGGAAAGCATCATTCTTTATTCGCCTTAGGTCTGCCTTTGTCATCTTCTTCACTTTGAACTTTTCTTGAATCAGCTTCACATGCTCCATGGTACGGCCATCTACCATTTCTTGACCTTCTGGTAATGAGGGGGTAGCATCAACAAGTCTAGAAAACCAGTCATATTCTTCGGTTGTATCGTCATCTAGCCATGAGACAACAGGGGTCTTCGTCTTCTTTTTCTTTGACTTTGATGATGACTCTGGTTTCTTTGTTGCGGAACAAGAGGTGGGTTGTTGTTGGGGCTCAGGGATCTCTTCATCGTCACCACCAGTGTATTCGAAATGATTACCGGTTTTCTTTGTTTGTGGTGGTAACTCAGAGTCCTGAGGTTTCTCAGTAGCAGCAGAACGTGGAGGAGATCTTCTTTCGGTGGTCCTTGGGTGTGGTGGAGGCATGGAGGAGGATTCACCAGACTTCTTCTTGCGTTTGGACTCTTTATCCTTATCCTGATCATCATCGTCTCTTGGACGCTTTGGCCTTTCAGCTACCGCTTTGCATGAAGTTTTAAGTTGGTATTCCAGCAATGTGTCAAACAGTTTAGCTTCTTCAGAAGTAAACGTTGCAGATCGTTGAGACATTTGTAGTACAAGCTTGGAAACCATTTCTGCATCGGAGGCAACTGCAGGCTCAGTTGGGTTGATTGTTATTGTTAAAGGCGTTGCTTTTATTGTTTGCTTGACCAACTGCATGAGATTCGGATAGAGTTTTCTGGTGAACATCTCTCTTGTTACACCAGGAACAGTGTCGAGAAGGAACTTATGAGTGTATTCCTTAACCGTCTTGTTCATTTCACCCTGTATGTCTCGATTGAGAAACTTCTGGATATGTTCCCGTTCTCTCAACATCTCGTTTATCCCATTTTGAAGAAGATTGACTATGTCAGCGAGTTGATTGAATTTCTTGTTGACTACTGATAACGCTACACGCGTCGTTCGGGGTCAAAGGAACTTCCTTTTCGTCAAGCAAATTTTTCAACACCCTAGGCAGTGAACCTAATCGTTGTAGTGTAGTATTAGGGTAAGCCACGGGAATTGATATCGTTCTCTAGGGGAATAGGAATGCTAGTGAGAAGTTACTACGCTAAGGTTGGGGTTGAGGAAGATTATTTTTTATCTTTTTATGT
Organism: Chrysanthemum seticuspe; assembly: GCA_019973895.1. Lineage (NCBI taxonomy): Eukaryota > Viridiplantae > Streptophyta > Magnoliopsida > Asterales > Asteraceae > Chrysanthemum > Chrysanthemum seticuspe. The sequence continues at coordinate 211,864,215 of BPTQ01000004.1, forward strand.
TTTTTTAGGAAATGGAAAGGGTACGAATCTTGGTGTTTGGATTTGGGGGTTGGTATTTCTACCGATTACTCTACTTATCTAATTATCTAAACTAGCGGTGTATGTAGTCTATGTCTAATTATTGTGTGCTCGTATGATGATTTAAAGATGTGTTTACTTAGGTTTTATTACTCCTTAATTATCTCCTATTGATGGTTGAATTGTCACGTCCTTATTCTTAATCGCGTTGTGTGTCTAAGGTCGTAGGGTATGCGTTTATCCCTAACTCTTTGAAACTACCAAAGGTTATCGCCTACAAAGTCTCTAGGATTTATAAACTAAACTCTAAGGTACTCTTCGGATGGTTTAGTCTACAATGACTCTAGGTATTATAAGCTAAGGTTCACAAAGATTAATCAAGCATTAACTACACAACGGATGACCTATCGCAATACTAGATCATTAACAATTAAGATAAGAGACAACCAATCAATATTCAATAATTAAGTTTCATATTCCCTAAGCAAACACATAAGTAAATTAGCCGGACATGGGAAACATGCAAGCATACATACAAGTAATTGAAGACATAATTGAATTAATGAAGTAAAACACTTATCTTGATGTAAGATAGGGTATGGAACACTAAAATACTGTACAAGACAGCCTTGGTTCGGTTTAGGTTTTTACTCCAAAAGACTACACACTGAAACTAAAAAATTCGGATTCTATATATAAGATTACATATGTGACGGCGTCACCCTTTGATTTGTGACGCCGTCGGGTCGCCGTCATTAGGGTTTCGTCTTGGCCACGTTAGTCTTGCGACGGCGTCACCTTATGCTTGTGACGCCGTCCCCTTCAGTCTCTGACGTCGTCTGGATCAAATCTAGGCCGTCTGAGTTGCGACGACCTACTCTTTTAAAACCTGAAGCCGTCACTTGTAAATAAAGCAATTTGGCTACTGAGCCATTACAAAAGTGGTCCGACGGCGTCGCAGATAACACCTGACGCCGTCACCTTCAGTTCCAGCAGCCTGAGTGTCTCGATTCTTGACTTTGGCCATTTTCTTCGTATATTCGCGCCTTTTCGTCCGAATAAGTGTCATTCCAGCATTTTGCCTTCAAGATACCTAAAATGTGAAAAGGAACGATATTAAGTAATAACGGATATAAAAGTGATCAAATAAGGGCTTAAACGACCCCTCAAAAAGGTACATTTTAAAACCTTATCAAATATACCTACACTTGGTATTTGCTTGTCCTCAAACAAATGTGCTTTTAGCCAATTAATTTATAAGTTAGGGGTCATGAAGCATTAGTTTAGAACAATCCACAACACATATAAGCCCCGCAAAAGTCATAACAAGCACGGAAATTACATACTAGCACCTCACATGGGGTGTTTGGATACTCACATCTCTCGGGTGTATATGAAATATAACAAGTTGGAAATGGAAGATAAACACTCATTTACCGGTCCTAATACATAGATTACCATAGGCTTGAGACTAGATCAAACCTCCATCGCTTTGGAGTAAGCACCTAGGAAAGACTATCAAAGAGGTCTTTTAAAGGGTTGTAATGATAGGCTTACGGTAAGGAAATAAAGGGTTTGGTGGGATAGGCTATTTAGTGGTGGCAAGTCAAAAATCTTTATGTTACAAGCATGCGAAGAATGGCGTTGATAAGCCAAGATTTGACACTCTAGACTTTAGATAACTGAAACAAACAAACATAAATTTAAAGATAGATGTAGGATGGTAGCCCGTATGTTTTGTTTTGTTTTGTTTTTTTTTTCATACACTTTTACTCTACCATCCTCTACGATAACATCAAAATGATAGGGATTTATAGGCACATCCCTACACTTGAGTTTTTATTACTCTAACACTAATATGACCCGAATTGAAAAGATCAAAACACTTGGAGTACATTATTACGCAAATAAAGGGAATTTGAATTTAACGTTCCCTTCCCGTCATTTCACAAATTTTAACTTTTCCCATGAGTCCCAATCGTCCAAAAACTGTGTACAAAGGATATGACTCGACTTAGCAACTTATGCAAGCAACAATATAATTGAACTAAGAGTTTAGTGTGATAACAATAATGCACTATGTTAGGAATTGGAAATTCCATGTTAAAGAGTCGGTCACCCCAATAATGGTCTAGCATATGTTAGCTCGTAGATTTGTCGTTGTTTACGTTATTTATCAGTTTATTAGTTAGTTATTAGTTTAGTTTAGCGTAGTGTTTCACCGTGGAGGAAGGACGGGTCTTTACCCACTGTATCCCTGATCCACAGGCCGATAGGAGGTCGTTGTGTCTGTAAGTATAAATACCCCTTCCATCCATGGAAGGGGTGGTGCTTCATTTTAATCTAATCTTTCATTTGTGTAAACCTCTAGCAAGAACACCCTCTCTCTCTAACTTTCTCTCTCTAATGGCTAACATGTATTTTGATCTCCCAAGACCACCCGAATCATCAAACACAATAAATATTGGATCCTAACAATTGGTACCAGAGCCAAGGTTGTTGTGCTTTGATGATTTTTTTGGTTTTGATACTTGTTTGTTACTGTTGGTGTGCATTTGTGTGGTCGGTATATTATGGGTAAACTGTTCTAGTATCCTCTTTTGGTTTAAAACAAAAAGTCATCTAGTCATGATCAAATCTGTCTTGTGTCACTTGCTGTCCAAACATCTCTTATATTATCTTTGTGACTCGTTTGTTTACCAACTGAGAATAGTGTCATATTCTGGTCAAAAGTCCTTGTCTCTAGTTACAAGTCCAAACAGATATAAGCATGGTTTTATGGGTCAAAATGGGTCAAAAAGTTGCAAATTTATGATAAGTTTTCTGGGTAAGTATGAAGATGGTCGGAAATGTAGTCGGAAAACTCATCGGAAAACATAAAAATCTTGCTAGCGACTTAGACACAAAACTGTCCTGATTCATTGTATTGCTGTAGCGAGTTGTACTACTTGTGACTTTACTGTGGCGACTTGTCTTTACAAGTCGTCTAACTAGCGACTTGGCTAGCTACTTGGCTAGCGACTTGGCTAGCGACTTGACTTAGCGAATTAGCTAGCAACTTGGTGACGGTTTGACTTTTGAGTCAAACCGAATGGCTAGCGACTTAGTCATAAGACCTAGCGACTTGCTTTAATTTTTGTTAGCAACTTGACTCTAAAAGCTGGTTAGCGACTTGCTTTAACAGAAATGATGAAGAAGAACGACTGACCATGACCACAATACACATATCATATACCATCAACTCGACCTCAGGTTCAACATAAACCATCATTGGTCCTTAGTTTCTAACTTAAGAAAATTAGAAGAAGAAGCTGTTGCAAACAGAATCGACTCAATCAATACCAATCACCAAATCAATCATCTAGACTCATCAAGACCCTCACCATCCTCTCCTCAACTCTCATTAAAATTACAAGACTCAAAAAAGGAAAAAATGTTCATACGATCTCAGATTATATCAAGGTGTGGTTAAGATCTTCAAGACCTCAACTCATGATTAATTAATTAAATCCCTTGCCTTTCATCTTCACTGATCAAGACCCTAATTAACAAAGTAACACATGTCAAAGATCTCAGCCTTGTTCCATATGTGAAGGGTTTTACAAACACATAGATCTCAATCGATCTATACACATATGGACGCATGCTTCATAGATCATTTTTGGTGTATACATCTTGTTAATGTCCGAATGAGTAAGATAAAGAGCTATAACAATATGGTTATTCTCTTTATCTTGGTTTCGTCTATAAAGATTAATAAATACGCATATTTATCAAAATGATGAGATCTCAGATTTTGTCACAATAAAATCAACTCACGGTTATATAACTCATGTGTGAATCAAGCTCTTCATTGATCTCTTTTAATGATTTCATCACTGGTTATGTTCGAACATGTCAAGAAAATAGAAATAACAATAATATGTCATCTCCTTCCTTTGTTCGTTGGTTCAAAGTAACAAAGGTACACAAATAAAAATTAAAACCTACCTCGAATCAATTGGTCAAATCTTGATCATGAGGCTCAAGCCATCCCTGTGGCGAGCATGGGGACGTTTATATCATTCAACTCACGTTGAGCCATCCCTGATTTGGATGTTTTAATTGATGAGTGCATGATTCTTTTGCCTGCGTTTGTTTGTGAGAGAGGCGGACAAATATTGTGTGAGGTTTCTAGATTTTTTGGTGGCGAGTTATTTGAGATTTAGAGAGAGGCGGATATGTTGGAGTGATATTAGGGTTTGTGGGAGAATGTTTAGGGTATGTGAGAGGAGGGGGCGCATATTTGCGAAAATGTTATTATGGTTAAAGTGGTTATTATGTTGTGATTTATAATCAACCGGATATGTGCTGAAAATGGATCGGATGTATTATTTCATTTGGGCTTTTGGATGTGCACGTGGGCTTCAGTGTTAATCTATTTTTGGAGTGGATCATGATATTTAAACGTGGATTGAGTTTATCAAATGGGCCATGAATTATTTATAACATGGATTTTGAGGTATGTTTGTTAACTCTTGGACTCCAATTGAACGTTTAAACCATAACATTGTCATCCAAATTATTTGTATGGTATTTTGGGCTACGAGTGGTATCTTGTAGGTATGAGGATACAAATTATTTGGTCTACGAGTGGTATTTTGAAGGGATACATAATTCACGGCTTAAGCGATAATTTGGAAAAATGATCACGGGATTTTTTTTCCGGTATTATTGATTTGATATCGATGTGTTGGTTCAAATGGTTTTTAATTGGACTTGGAGCCGGGTCAAATTCTTAGAAATTTGTTATATGACAATGATATATGAATGCATGAGATGATCATTGCAAGAAATTACATTGACCGAATCGGGTTGAACAGTTATTTGGATCGGACTTGAAATTTTATGTGATGAAAAGATTTGTGAAAATGAGATTTGATGATATGTGATTGTATGATGAGATTCGATGGGGGGGGGGGGGGGGTGTATTTGTACGGTATTTCTTACTTGGGTTTGAAGTGAAGTCTTTCGGGCACGTTTACTTATTTTGTCTTCTTTCTTTCGACCTTTCCGCGAAGATTACTTGTTTGGGCATATAAAGAAAGTGATAAAGACTTGGCTATTTAGTTACGGTTGTGATTCTTTCTCGCTTAACCCACAGCGTAGCTATCACTTCGGTGTCTCACGCAGTTGAGGATATGTCAAGAGGTTTTGTACATTGGGTACACCGTTTCTTCTTCACAAGGATTAATACAAGTTTAAGTAACAAAACTGGGGAATCTTACTTCATGCTCAAGTTTGACATATCGGGTTTACTTCTACATGTGGTCACTACAATAGCCGACGGAAGTGATTGATGTGTTTACCAAAGTGTTGATTGGATGATTGTTGATGTTGGTGTTGTTGGACAATGGACCGTTGATGAACCGCTGCATGTTCTCCTAAAACATATATTCACTGAAACCAAAGTTGTCATTACACACCAAAGTTGTCATTACACATTCAAGCTGACATTGTTTACGGTTTTGTCTTGATTTTGTAAAATCCCGCGAAAGAACCTATTTCTCGGTTTAAATCATAGACTTGTAAAATCCCGTGACAGTGGAAACATCCTGGTAATAGTATAGTGCATTTCCGGATCTATCTTACGGTTTATTATTGGTTTTGTAAAATCCCGCGAAAGAACCTATTTCTCGGTTTAAACCATAGAACTGTAAAATCCCGTATTGATGGAACCATCTTGGAGAAAGGAAAGTGTATTTCGGGATCTTATTTGATTCTGGTGCTACGTTTTCTGTTTCGAAGAAGAGATAAACGAGTGTACTTCATGATTTGGATGTGTGTTTGGATATTCGTCATGGCAGTATGGTTATTACTTGGTTTTACGGGGTTCTGTGCTGTTAACCATGGTCGGGATGAAACCATTATCAAAGTTCACTTTTAGCGTTAAAGGAGGCTAGATGTGAGCTTTTAATCAGAAGATGTGACAACGGAGATAATTCACTATTATTTATTTGAGGTTGAAGTGAAATATTACGGGCGAGTGTACTTAGTATCTGAAAGTATCGGGGATGGTTGGATGAAGATTCTTCAAGATCCTTGTTCGAGCTTATTATCAAAAACAAAGACTTGGAAATCTAGTTATTGATTGGGTGACTTTTACCTCTTCTTTTACCACTTGGGGGAATTGGGCTCTTATCACCTCAAAATAACTATCACTTAAAGGAGTTACGTTGTAGTGCTCAGTGTCACATTCAATTGTGGATTTTCAAGAGGTAATGTACGTCTATTACTTGATGGTTGGTTGGTTGAAGAGTATAGAGTACTTAGAGATTCAAAGGGGCATGAATTCTCGACACCGTTCTTTGTTACACATGTGCAAGTTTAAGTCACGAGTTTGGGTTGTTCTACTTCAGGGTCAAATTCATCATATTGGGTTTTCTCCATCAGTTGTCATGACAAAGAGCCTACAGAATGATAATGGGGATAATTACATGTTTTGCTAAGAGAGTTGAAAAGAGAGAGATTATGACGTCTGTTCACATCAGTTCAGGCCTCGTACTCCAAAGAAAAGAAATGTGTACGTTTCAGTGCGCATTATCTTAGAAAGAAGAGAAATCTTCTTATGACGTATGAACACATCAGTTCATGCCTCGTTCTCTAAAGAAAAGAAATGTGTACGTTTCAGTGCGCATTATCTTTGAAAGAAGAGAAATCTTCTTATGACGTATGAACACAACAGTTCATGCCTCGTACTCTAAAGAAAAGAAATGTGTACGTTTCAGTGCACATTATCTTTGAAAGAAGAGAAATCTTCTTATGACGTATGAACACAACAGTTCATGCCTCGTTCTCCAAAGAAAAGAAAAGTGTACGTGTCAGTGCGCTTTATCTTCTGAAGAAGAGAAATCTTCTAATTAATGACCATTCTCATCAACATGCTTCATACTTTTTCCATGCGCTTCAGTCATCAAGTGAACCGGGCTACCACTGATTGTTTTCTCATTCCACTTGCTCGATTATAATGAAGATGGCGACATCATGTGCTTATTTTGCGGGAGAGAAGTGTGAATAGAACATTCGGATGATTTTCACTTATTTAATCAAGAATGGCAACTCCGTATGCAATTCTTGAGGGGGAGAAGAAGTGTGAAATTACTGCATGGTTGATTATTATTTGAGAAATTAAATGGTCATACGGCTCTAAACTCATGTAAGAACCGAGCTTCTTCTCATCGGGTAATCTTCACATGGAGTTTCTTCTTTAGAGCCGTTAGTTGACATCTTCACAAGCTAATATGAGTTTATTGACAAAGTGCTTCCGGTTAATGCTTCACGTGCACATCAACATGATGATTCCGAACAACCTTCTGTTCTTGTTTGATGTGATTTTTTGCTTGGTGTTACCATTTCGTGTGTTCGTTGCGGCCTGATTGCTGATTTCCTTGATGAACATCTTTCTGTTCTTGTTTGATTGGGAGGGATTCTAGTTAAGGGGATGTGCAAGATGTAAGTTGATTGGGATGCTTTTTGCTGATGTTCTTGTTTTTGGTGAGTTGAAGATGTTAACTATCTATTCCCCATTCGGACAATCTTGAAGAAGGTCGAGTCTACAGTCTGTTCTACATTTTCTGCTACATGTTAGAAGACTAAAGACGTGTTGCATTTAACGATCTAAAGACTTCTTCTTAATATGGGCATTTATCAAACAAATTGTCGGTTTAGGAGAGAGCACTAATTGGGAGAGAGTTATAAGTCAGATTCAATCCCCAATTAGACTTGCTCATACTCTTTAGCAGTGACTCCTCGAGACGTTGATATTGACTATTGTTGGATATTTGACACAAGTTGATTACTTCGGAGGTAATCTTTTATCACTTATTTGAGATTGAAGTTGACTTTCACAAAGGCGTGTTCTTAATTGATAACTTGCTCGGGCTTAAGAATTTGAGTTGAAGACTTGGTTTATCTAGTTACCAGCAGTCGAGGTGGATGGTTGAAGACCTGGTTAACTATCACTATTAGGAGTTACTTTGTTTTACTCAGTGTCACACGCATATGACGGTGTGGATAATCGCAAGAGGTGTTAATGTCTCATACTTTGTTTGGGTAGTGAGTACTTAGAGATTTGCTTGAAGCATAAATTCTCTACACCGTTCTTCCATCATTAGGTGCAAGCTTAAGATACAAATGTGGGGAAGTTGACTTCAGTTTCAAGTAGGGTATATCGGTTTTTCTTCTTCAGTGGTCACTTCAAATTGTCTACATAAGGGTTGATAAAAATAGTCAGAGAGAGTCTTCAGCAAGTTGATTCTCACAAGAGTTCAAGAGTTCTTCTCAAATTTATAGTATACGGGCTTATTATGTGTTGCTGATTCTGAATCATCAAAACCAGAAACGGGGAAGGAGACTCACATCTAAACACAAAGCGAGTAAACTTGATGAACTTAATTCTTCTAAGTGATTGAAGATATCCCGGGAAGACAAATGTTATTACCGCAGAGAAACTCAAGGTTTGACTCATGGCGAGTAAACTTGATGAACTTAACTCTTCTAAGTGATTGAAGATATCCCGGGAAGACATTTGTCATGACCGCAGAGATTCTCAAGGTTTTACTCATCGAGGCTTTTGGTGTTATTATTCCAACTACATGAGGGAAGTGATGTAATAGAAAGTTTCTGAAGATAAAAGAGGTACACAAGTGTGTGATGATAGAGATTGTGTACATTGGGGATGCTCAGCTGTCTCACTTGAGGGCTTAATATGTGATTCAGAGATATAATCACTTATTCCGGAGTAGACATCCATAGAGATTGTCATCCGCATAGATAATCAGTGATTCGGCCTGCTTCTTCAATGTTATCGGTTGTTCTCTCTTTGGGCATTCGGGTACTTCGGGTTCTTGAGCTTCATGCACTTTCTTCAAGAGGAGAGAAAAGTATACATCGGGGTTATTCTTTAGCTATTGGACTTAATCTGCTACTTCGATGGTATAAGTTTCTTTGTCTTCGGGTTTGTGTGTTCGGGTTCGTGAGCTCTAGTCTAAGAGACTGACTGCATCAATTCAACTACATGGGGGAAGTGGTCTCTTGACACCTTTTTGGAATGGATTGCTTCAGACTTCAGTGGTTATGAAATTTGAGAATATTATTTTATGTGTGAGATGATACGTTGCTGTTCTTCTATTGGATGATATAACCTCGAACGAAGAATCTCGATCATCGGTCTTAAATGGAGCAGCGGGATTTATGATTATGGTGTGCATCTCTGTGCACCTGGCTAAGGCAAGCTTGAAATATAGCTTCGAATCTGCTCAACATAAGGATTTTCGGTTTGGGGGGAAGCTGCCAAAGTCTCACTTTCAAGTGGCTCAATTTCTCTCTTCGATTCAAGAGTCTTGGAAGCTTTGGTGGTGAAAGTTTTAGGGATGATGACTTCTATCTTCTACAACGGGGCTGTTCGATATCCTTATCTCGGTACTCGTATCATCATCTTCTTTAACTATATCATCTACTCTACCTTTGTATATATTTATATTAAAAACCAAATACAAAATTATAAAACCAGCAAAACAAAATAGAAAAATATAAAACCAAGAAAAAAGAAAATAGAAAATTATAAAACCATAAAAAACCCATAAAAATCAGAAAATTTCAAAAATTACCAAAAATATGTTTTTCTATGACATGTCTTCTGGTATCGATAACATCTACGGTCTTAGAAATGTCATTCAATAATGACACGGGACTTTAGATGAATTTCGAGCAGGAGGTGTAAATATTCTTTTCCAAAACATGTCTAAAATTATGGCTTACAGTTATTTCAGACTGTAACCCGCGCTTTAAAAAATGGCTTACAGTTACTTCAGACTGTAACCCGTGCTTAAACTATGGTTTGCTATTATTTCAGATAGCAACCCGCTCTTCAAAAGAAAGGAAAGTGTTGCGCTAAACCAATTTTTCAAATATTTCGTGCACTTTTCCTAAAAACAAATGAGGAAAGTATGTCGAAGGACTGCTGTTCCTACTCAAATATTTTTCCGTCTATAAATTCTTTAGAAAAATATTTGTTGTTTTCTAAAATGGTGGTAAATGAGTTGCTTGTAAATCTATCAGATTCAGAGTTTTTGTGAAAATTGAAAACTCAATCAATGACTTCAGCGCTTTTAATCTTTTCAGAAAATAAGTCATTGATTGAGGGGGAAAATGTTTTCAAATTTATATCATCTAACGGACTTTCTTAATTATCCTACGTGCTTATCTGAAAAAATATAATTGCCTATGTTGAAGGACTAGGTTTCTAGGATATGATTGTTAGGTTTAGATAATTAGAGTTTGAGAAACATACTATTCCCATACCTTACATGATCTGATTGATATGTTAGATAGACTTTTATTAGTCGATTGCTGTTTGGGTGATGTCGACCACCATATATCTGTATATGTGTTCACTAACGTATGCAGGTATATTAGTTATAAGAATGTTCCCGATCCGGATCCCACAGATTAATATGATTGGATGCCGAAAGGAAAGGGTAACTATATCTTGGGTTGACAAATGAAGAAACGGAGCTTAATTGGACTTCTATGGAGAGTTGGCATATATGCAACGTAAGAGGTCTCACTGCATCAGCAGACGGTTTTCTTCTAAGTGACTGAAGAAACGGAGCTTAATTTAACCTCAGTTGGCATTCAAAATGCAACGTAAGAAGAAGTCTCACTGCATCAACAGACGGTTTTCTTCCAAGCCCTATAGCAACAACAGAAGCTTCTCAACCACCTAATGTATCTTGTGCAGGAAAAGTAGTAAATGATACAATCTTTAAACAATTTTTGAAAATATTGTTTTGAATATGGAAAAATATTGTTTTGAAAATAAATTGGTCTTAATTTTGAAAATCACCGGACTTCATTTTATCAAAACTTAAGTCACTCAATTATTGACTTCGGTCATCGATTGAGGGGGAGAGTGATTTAAAATAAATTATTTTCAATCAATATTGCTTCATAAAAGTCCGGATTGTACAATATAAGTGGTGATCTAAAGATTTAATGTTATGTCATGGTATGATTTTTTCTTTAGAATCAAGGTCTTTCAAAATGAAATTTTTTCTGTTCTTGTTTGATTGTGAAATTGTTTTGTTTTACTTAAAAGATCTCTTAAAAACTATCATACCTGACACTAACAATCTTTAATGTCTTAAAAAGGTCCTTATCTGTCATCTTTCAAAATTGAATCTTGCCACGTCTTTCCCCAAATTTTTCTAAATGATTTAAATCAGTTGGGATCACAAATCTCAAATGGTTTGATATTTCTGATCGGGGTAGAGATCGTGAGTTAAATCTCTTATCTGTTTAAATGGAATTGATTTTAGTCCTTTAAAGGCACTCCTGCCTCCATGTGCCAAACGACTTCATACTCAATGCACATGATGAGGAGGAGGATTTATCCAAAAACATGATGAGTGTTTAAACCAGGCCACATATTCTCCCATGTTTTCTAAACCGTATTAAATCACTTGGGATCCAAAATCTCAAAGGGTTTGATATTTTTGATCGGGGGAGAATTTGTGATTTAATAATGAAATTTGATAAAAGGTGATCGTTTTGATTTAATTGTGCACGTTGCTCGCTCATATGTGCTAAACGCTTTCGAATCTTGAAGCACATATTGAGGGGGAGCAAATAAACTATCGAGGTACGAAAGCTTTTTAAAGTGATTTATAAAGTACCTTGATTGAGTTTTTAAATGGTTTCTTAATGGTTTGTGTGATCGTGGATGTGCTTCAAAAGAACTCTTGTCTCTATGTGATAAAATGTTTTAAAATATCCTATGCACATATTGAGGGGGAGAATTTTACCAAGAAAATCAAATGGCTTTTTCGTATGAAAATTGTGATCAAAGAAAATATTTCAAAGTCCTCTTGCCTCCTTGTGCTAAACAATTTCTAAATCATATGCACATGTTGAGGGGGAGGTTTTCTAAATGATCAAAACTATTAAGGTACAAAATGCTTTGATCTCGTATCACAAGTACCTTGATTGTTTTTCCAAATGATTTTTCGATTGGTTTCATGAAGGAAAGAACAATACCAAAAGACCGACCAATTTACTTTATGCATGGTGTTATAAGGATGGTTAGGTTAGGTATTCGTTCCCATGATCCGCCAGAACCGGACGGATCTACCCCGGGACAATCCACTAGATAGTGTAGAGTCCTTAGGTATGATGAAAAAAGGAGAAAAATGAGATATGGGAAGAGTGCCGACTGAGACAGAGCTAGATCTGGAATTAACCCAACAAGGTTCTAGTTATGAAGTCTCGGTAAGCACTGAAGGGGTTGAAGAATGAAAAAGAATTGGAATGTAAAAAGGGTGAAAAGAAATAGCCCTCCAATAATTCAACCTTAGGGCAGACACCGGGTTCAATACATATGCTACTAAGTGGTTACTAAGGTAACACTGGTATTGAAGACAAGACGTCATGGACCCAGTGACGCACTGCACTAAACTTCCCAAGCTACTCAAGTTCCTCTTAAAAGGGCTTGTTTCATTCTCACGGGGAACCGACATTATCTATCGACTTTCTCTTAGAGATTGTTGATATTGAAGAAGGAGACCCTCTCCCTAGTCTCCGGAACAGGAACCAAATGAGCACTATTGAGTCTAGAGCCAAGAGATCATCCACAATATCTCATTAGGACACTAAATTAATGAAGACTTGCTGTTTCACACAATGTGGAAAGTAAGTATATATTAAGAGTCCTACGCATTATCCTTGTGGTATTGCCAGAACATCTGAGTGGTATGTAAAAGTATTCACGATGAAGATGGAAATCCTTCTAGAGCCAACATCAAACAAGCTCTTGGTGGGTGACATGTGAGATCTTCTCGTAAGATCAAACTTGTGACAACTGGATAGAAACAATGGGGTGATTCAGTCTTGAATCAACCTTGGTCCAGGAATGGAATTGACGAATACTTTTGGAAAAACCGTTCGATGTGCAAATCTTCTTTTCTCTAGCACGTCGAATGTGTACTTATGTTTTCAAAATTAAAAAGTATCTCTGATTGAAAAATACTTTTAGAAAAACCGTTCGATGTGCGAATCTCTTCTTTTCACTAGCACGTCGAATGTGTACTCATTCTCTAATACAAAAAGTATTTTGTTTGAAAATTGATCTTTCTCATAAAACCTTCGTTGTATTGCAAAACTCTTTCTTCAAGCAATACGCGATTGTTTTCAAATCATTTTTCATCAATCAGTGAATCTCAATTCGCTGGTTCACTCACTCCGTGTTGTCTTCTTTGAGACGTTCCGGTTTGAGAACAGCTAGAACAGCTGCGAAACCCTGTCAAGGAGATTCTTCAGAATTATTCCTGATCACAGGCAGTACTTGTACTGATCAACGGGGAACCGTGGGCCGTGTACCTGAATTCAACGAAAGTGATCAAAGACACTTTCGTGTGTTTTATTGCTAACTGGTGTTTGCAGGTACATTTGGACGGTTGCAGCTGATCAGAATTGAGGCGTCAATCCAAAGCCGCATGCTCACAGCATCCACGCTTAATTTGAAGAAATCATGACTGGTGCATATCTACAAAACCTGGCTTTGATATTTCTATACTATGCTTCTGCTACGCTGCTGCAAATATCACGAACGAGTCAGGCTTCCGCTACTCTGATGGAAAGATGTCATGATTCAAAAGTGTGAGCATGTCGGTCCAAAAGTCACAACTTCACATGAAGGCAACACTACTATGGATGATCCAGAGATTTACTGTGACTGATGATCTCAATGAAAGCTCGAAGATCATCAAAGATGTGGATCAGTTCAAAGACCTCCACTGAAAGTACAATTCAATGCGGACTTTGAAGATTCGCTACTAAAGCACAAAGATTGCGGAAATGAAGAATTCAAGTCTACGAGCTCAAGAACGAAGTCAAAGATAGAACGCTAGGAAGCAAAATGTATTTCATGGGGTGACCTCCCTTAGGGGGAGATTGTTAGGAATTGGAAATTCCATGTTAAAGAGTCGGTCACCCCAATAATGGTCTAGCATATGTTAGCTCGTAGATTTGTCGTTGTTTACGTTATTTATCAGTTTATTAGTTAGTTATTAGTTTAGTTTAGCGTAGTGTTTCACCGTGGAGGAAGGACGGGTCTTTACCCACTGTATCCCTGATCCACAGGCCGATAGGAGGTCGTTGTATCTGTAAGTATAAATACCCCTTCCATCCATTGAAGGGGTGGTGCTTCATTTTAATCTAATCTTTCATTTGTGTAAACCTCTAGCAAGAACACCCTCTCTCTCTCTCTAACTTTCTCTCTCTAATGGCTAACATGTATTTTGATCTCCCAAGACCACCCGAATCATCAAACACAATAAATATTGGATCCTAACACACTAAAAGTGAGTGCATACAAGGTAGGCTAAGGCGATTTGGGTGTACATTTAGGGGTGGGGTGTAAACAATGCTCTTCATTGATATTCCGGAAATCCGAAACATCACGAGAACCGCGAAAAGGATAGGCTTTGAGGGGTTAACTTGGGGTATCGTGTACTAAAGATGAGTACAACGCAAAGGTGTGGGGGAATTACTCAACCGACGTGGAAGAAGTAATTAAATTATGGGTATTAAACAAGGGTTATCCTAATGCCTCTTATCATTTAGTTATTCCTAACTACACAAGTGTAGTCTTACTAGCGATCTTGGAATGCATCACAAAAACAAGTTCTAGAATCTATTATACTATCGGTTCACACACTAAGCATTAAAGATGAATGCTTTAATTCCTACTAATCTAAGGGCGATCCTCACATTTTGGGTGGAATTTAAGTGGTAAAGGGTTTTTGTGCTAGCCATATAACTTCCTATCCATGAGACGCTTTATTAAGACTAATGGGCCACTCCTATATGTCATGAAAAATTTTAAATTGGGTGCCAAAATTACCCTAACCGAAATTTTCTCATGGTTTGTTACACAAATGCAATTGGACAAAGCAAATAATCAAGGATAAGCATAGTTTCAAAGTTCCCGTTTTATTTTCCCTCCTTACACTTAAACTGAACATTGTCCCTGATGTTCCCCGAAAGTATCAAAGTTATGATAATGGAAGGTAATAAAAGATGAAAGAAACTAGTACTCCCCTGATTAGCTCAGTAGGATCCGTGTAAAGTGGTGGTTACATCTTTCTTCAAGAAGAACGTTTGCGTGAAAAGATCCTTCTCATCTTATGTATCTTCTTCTTGGTAAATTAAACCTGCACACTTGAAGAAAACAAACGAAACATTCGCGTAAAATCGGCGGTAATAATATATATAGGACTCTACTAAACTAGGATATAATGCTTGAGGAATGGATGTTTACAGAATTTCTGGAAAATTAAGACCTGGAAAATTCCAAAAAATTATAAGTAGCTCAGAAAACGAGAAAAAGTAATCAGTTGTTTTTGCTCCTTCCTGACGCCGTCAGGTTGCGATCCTGACGCCGTCAGGTTATCCTGACAAAAACTGGTCTGCGATTTTTTGGAAAAAAAAATTATGAAAAATTTACATCTTTAGAATCTGGAAAAATTTCCTGCAAAACATCCATTATGACTCGATACAAGCATTTGACTCACACATATATATCTCTTTCAATAATCGTAATTCTCATGTTCACGTTCTTTTTGAAAACGTGTGTAATCCTCCCTACACTTATCCCTTTTGTAAAATACCTTTATATGTAATTAAGACGAGGTTAATGACAAAATAAAGCATTTTCACAAATTCAAACATGAGAACATACAATAATGAAAAGATATATGTCACATAAATAAAAATGAAAAACAAATACACATGGGTTGCCTCCCAAGAAGCGCTTGTTTTTGTTCGAGTCACGAGCTTGACTCTACCCTTATTTAACGGATAAAGGGGAGGTTTACCCTACACGTAAGCTTAAGTGCGGGTGATAGTAGCGATACACACCCTTAGGGTGGAAATTTGCTACGTGAGGAGAGGGTGATGGGTGATTTATATGCTTAAAGGAGTGTGCTCCATTCATTATAACCTTACCTAAGTCTATTGGTGTAGCGGGTGAATCAAATCTCTCTCCTAAAAATGGATCATCTTCTATCAACTTTAAAAGATTCTTAGTTAAGGATCCATCTTGACCTAATAAACCCGGTTTAAACCCATAATGTTTCTTGTTATCAACCATGAATGGATGATATAAGTGTGTAAGGTCATGGGTTACTCCTATATTAGCTTCCACTCTACATGGCCTAGAGTCTACCACCTTTATCAAGCAACTACCCAGATTATTTATTTTGATGGGTGGATTGGGGCCTAATTCAATTCCAAGATTCACATATAAAGACGGAAAATTGGGTAAGGTTTTTGGTTGAGGCTCCGTTTCATCAAAATTAGGAACTTCCCTAGGACTAAGAGAGGGGTCATGACAACAAGCATCTAAACCTACATTCTCTAGTGGCATTTGGTCCAAAGGTTTATCAATCGGGGTTCCTATAGTGTAATTTATAGGATTTCACAAACACACTAAACCATAATTTAAGTAGGCGTTCCAAAGTGTTTAGAGAGAGAAAGTTCTAGAGAGAGAAAGGGAAGAGAGTTGGGAACTATGTGAAACAAAGAAAAATGGTATTGAAGCTCCAACCCTCTACCTTGGGAGGTAGAGGGTATTTATAGTTACTTACAAACTCACGCCACCTACGGGCTGTGGATCAGGCATACAGTGGGTAAAGACCCGTCCGTCCTCCACGGTGTTACATAACAAACTACTTAATAATATAACTTGACTACGACTACGAGCTTTCTAATGAATACATATACTTGAGGTGACCGACTCTTTAATGACTTAATTTTCTAATTCCTAACAATCTCCCCCTAAGGGAGGTCACCTCAATTTACAATGAATACAGACTGATATTACATTAGATTGCTCGAGGATTCTTGATTAAGTTCTTTGCTCAGTAGCTCGTAGTCTTTGATTCTTCATGTTTTGCATGTTTGGATAATTCAAGTGGAGGTCTTTAACTGATCCACGTGATGATGAGTTTCGAGCCAACATTGAGAACATCAGCTGACATAAATCTTTGACTCTTCCATTGTGGTGTTGGTATCATGTGATGTTGTGACTTTTGGACCGACATGCTCACATTCTGGATCATGATGTATTCTCATCAGAGTAGCGGAAGCTTTAATTGATTCATGATATTGGCAGCAGCGTAGCAGAAGCATGGAGTGTAAATATCAGAGTCATTGATGCACTAATCATGATTTCTTTCGAGATGAATGTGTTGAGTGAGCATGCGGCTATGGATTGATCGCTTCATTCTGAACAGCTGCAAACGTAGGGCGTACCTGCATACAACAGTTAGCAATAAAGTACACGAAAGTGTCTTTTAACACTTTCGTTGAATTGAGGTACACGACCCACGGTTCCCCGTTGATCAGTACACGTACTGCCTGTGATCAGGTATAATTCCGAAGAATTTCCTTGACAGGGTTTCGCAGCTACTCTAGCTGTTCTCAAACTGGAACGTCTCAAAGAAGACAACACGGAGTGAGTGAACCAGCGAATTGAGATTCACTGATTGATAAAAAGAGATTTGAAAAACAATCGCGTATTGCTCAATAGAAATTGTTTTTGCAATACAACGAAGGTTTTAGTGAAAATCAATTATCAATCATAAACACTTTTTGATTTGAAATATTCGTACACGGTCGATGTGCTAATGAAAAGAGTTTGTAAGCACAACGACTGGTTTTTCAAAGGTATCCGTCAATCCATAACCTGAACCAGGATTGATTCAAAAGATTGAATCGCCCCATTGTTTCTGTTCAGTTGTCACATGGTTGATCTATTGAATAGATCTCACATGCCACCTACCAGGAGCTTGTTTGATGTTGGCTCCAGAAGGCTTTCCATCTTCATTGTGAATATGTTTACATATCACTCGGATGTTCTGGCAATACCACAAGGATAATCCGTAGGACTCAAGATATAATCTCTCTTTCCACATTGAGTGAAACAGAGAGTCTTCATTGATAGTGTCCTAATGAGATTTATAGATGATCTCGTGGCTCTAGACTCAATTTGTGCATATTTTGGTTCCTATTTCGGAGACTAGGGAGAGGGTCTCCTTCTTCAATATCAACAGTCTCTAAGAGAGAGTCGATAGATAGTGTCGGTGCCCCGTGAGAATGAAACAAGCTCTTTTAAGAGGAACTTGAGTGGATTGGGAAGTTGAAGTGCAGTGCGTCACTGGGTCCATGACGTCTTGTCTTCAATACTGATGTTACCATGGTAACCATCAGTAGCATATGAATTGAACCCGGTATCTGCCCTAAGGTTGAATAAATGGAGGGCTATTTCTTTTCACCCTTTTCACATTCAATTCTTTTTCATTCTTCAACCCCTTCAGTGCTTACCGAGACTTCATTACTAGAACCTTGTTGGGTTTATTCCAGTACTAGCTCAGTCTCAGTGTGCACTCTTCCCATAACTCACTTTTCTCCTTTTTTCATCATACCTAAGGACTTCTACACTATCTAGTGGATTGTCCTTGGGTAGATCCCTCCGGTTCTGGCGGATCATGGGAACAAATACCTAACCTTATCATCCTTATATCACCATACATAAAGTAAAGTTGGTCAGTCTATTTGGTATTGTTCATCTGCCATTGGAACCAATTGAAAACCATTTGAAAATCAATCCAGATACTTGTGATATATTATCAAAGCATTTTGTACCTGAATTGTTTTAGATATTTTTAGAAAAAGAGCTCCCCCTCAACATGTGCTTCATGTATATGAAATCTTTTGGTACATGGAGGCAAGAGGAAGAATTAACTTCTTTAATTTCTAATTTCTAGACGATATCACCATCACTTCCCAGATAAAATCAAGTAGATACATCATTTTGGGGAAGGATGAGGTGTTCAAAATTTTGCTCCCCCTCAATATGTGCCTCGAGGTTTGAAAGAGTTTTGCACATACTAGAGGGAAAAGACTGCACGTAAAATGATCACGTTTCAGAAGTTAGTGGTTTAAGATAGATGCTCCCCCTCAACATGTGCTTAGCAGTTCTTGAAATCGTTTGGCACATGTGGGAAGGAGAGTTTGTACATCCTTATAAAACCATTTACCGAATTATCAGTTTTAATCCAATTTAAATCACAAATTCTCCCTTGATCATAATTATCAAATCATTTGGGATTTGTGATATCTGTAGATTTAAATTGATTTTGAAGGCTTTTAAAGGAGAATTGTGACTTGATTATGAAAACGTTTTGACTGATAAGGATCGGATTTTGAGACTTTAAACTCCATTATTACACATGCATGATTGTCTTTTGAAAACATAATATAAGCAAAGGTTTTGAGTCAACTGTGTAAAACATAATTTCTTTTGATTTTTCAAGAATAAACCTTGCTCGATTACGTGCCAATTGTTTGAAAAATAACCTTTTTAATTCGAATAAAATCATTCTCCCCCTCAATCAATGACACATGTTGTTGATTGAGATATAGAGATTTTGACAGATGCAAGCACAAATGATTTACACGAGTAGTAGAGTACAAGGAATTTTTTCAAAGCAATTAAGTTTTCAAAAGAAAGCAAATATTTTTCAGAAGAATCATTAGACGGAAAAATATTTGAAAGGATAAGCATTTGTCTTTAGATGACAAACCTTTGTTTTAAGAATCAGAGCATGAGATTTGAAAAATAAGATAAAGCATGGCTCTGTTCTTTACTATTAAAAACGGGTTACTGCCTGAAATGACAATAAACCACCATTTTTTCTCCGCCTTTTTTTTTTTTTTTTTTTTTTTTTTTTTTTAACAAAAACTATGTGCATTTGAAGAACACCTAAAAACCCGTGACATTCTTTGAATGTCAACACAAAGTCCGTAGATGATATCGAATAAGGAAAAACATGACAAAATAACAATATTTTTGGAATTTTTCAAGATTTTCTAATTTTTATAGATTTTTGAAAGTTTTATAATTTTATATTTTCCTTTTTGAGGGTTTTTCAAGTTTTGTATTTTGCTTTTTGAATAAATATATATAAGAGATGGATGAATAAAGACCTTTACTCCTCGTCTTCCTCTTGAAGACGCTTGAGTATTTCCGGTTGTAAACTCTTTAGTCCAAGACGTGGAATGATGAACTCAAAACGTTCTCTAGGAAGAGCTTTGGTGAAGATGTCTGCTAATTGGTATTCAGTCCTCACAAAGTAGAGTTCCACCACACCATTTTCCACTTGTTCCCTGATGAAATGATGTCGAATGTCGATATGATTAGCTCTTGAGTGCTGAACGTTGTTGCATGAGAGAGCAATAGCACTTTTATTATCACAGTACAGAGGGATTTTGTTGAATTCAAAGCCATAGTCAATTAATTGAGATCTCATCCATAGGATTTGAGCACAACAGGATGACATGGCTATGTATTTAGCCTCTGTAGAGGAAATAGAAGTACTCATTTGCTTCTTTGACGACCAGCTCACAAGCTTATCACCCAAAAACTGAGCACCTCCAGACGTGCTTCGACGAGTATCTTGACACCCTGCATGATCTGCATCTGCATATGCTGTTAGTGACATACCGGTGTCCTTCGGGTACTAAAGTCCCATATTGATGGTTCCTTGGAGATATCGAAAGACCCGTTTAACCGCTTCAAGGTGCTTTTTAGTAGGCTTAGCCTGGTATCTAGCACACATGCAAACAGCGAACAAGATGTCTGGTCTACTAGCTGTGAGGTACATCAGGGATCCAATCATACTACGAAATTTCGTTTGGTCTACCATGATCCCTGAGTGGTCCTCATCTAGTTTAGTATGTTCAATCATGGGAGTGTCAACTGGGTCACTAGAATCGAATCCAAATTTCTTTAAAATCTCATTTGCATATTTAGATTGATTTATAAAAATGCCTCCGGGGCTTTGTGAAATTTGTAATCCCAAGAAAAATGACATTTGTCCCATCATTGACATCTGAAATTTAGAACCCATTTCATTTGAAAAACGGTCACACTCATTGGGGTCAGTCGAGGCAAAGACGATATCATCAACATAAATTTGAACGTGAATTAAATGTTTGCCTGACTTTCTAGTGAACAAT
Organism: Chrysanthemum seticuspe; assembly: GCA_019973895.1. NCBI lineage: Eukaryota > Viridiplantae > Streptophyta > Magnoliopsida > Asterales > Asteraceae > Chrysanthemum > Chrysanthemum seticuspe. The sequence continues at coordinate 211,885,350 of BPTQ01000004.1, forward strand.
GTAGGATCAACTGCTCCTTTGCTGAAACCGGTAGATAGAAGAAACTTTGATAGCGTATCATACCATGCCCTTGGAGCTTGCTTTAAACCGTACAGAGACTTCTTCAAACGATAAACGTGAGTAGGATGCTCTGGATTCACAAAGCCTTCGGGTTGGCTGACGTAGACGACTTCTTTAAGATCTCCGTTCAGAAATGTCGTCTTTACATCCATCTGATAGACTACCATGTTCTTACTGGCAGCATTAGCCAAAAAGATTCTGATTGCCTCGATACGAGCAACAGGAGCAAATGATTCTTCAAAGTCAATACCCTCCTCTTGACGGTATCCTTTAGCAACCAATCGGGCCTTGTTCTTTAAGACATCACCATGCTCATCAAGTTTCACTTTGAAGATCCATTTTAGAGCAATGATCATAGCACAATCTGGAGCAGGTACTAATTCCCATACATCAAGTCGATCAAACTCATGAATTTCTTCTTGCATGGCATTGAACCAGCTGTCTTCATTCATGGCGGTTTTAACATCTTTTGGTTCGATCTTAGAGAGTACGGAGTTGAAGAAGCACCATAAGGCATCGGTTGCAAGTTGTTTCCGTGTTGATACTGGACGAGAGGGATTTCCAATGATGTTGTCTAATGGATGATGGTGAGTCCATTTTCTAAGGTGTTCATGTGGCAGTTGTTGAGGGACTGAGGTAGCAGAGTCGATGTCTCCTGAAGAAGATGGTTCTGATGATGATTCAGGAGCAAATATGTTTTCAAATGGAGCATCTTCAGGAGTAGCAAAGGGATTAACTTCATCATTGATGTCAGAAACAGTTCCATGATGTACATTCGAAGATTGATGATTTGTTGATGAGACTGAGTTATCAGCAGCAGGTGCTTCTTGACTTAATGATATTGAAACTGAAGGGTTGACTTCATTCACAGGGATATGAGTAGCCTCTTTTGAAGGAGATGACACATCATTAGCACTTGGCTTATAGTGTTCATCAAACATCGGATCAAACAATTTCTTCAAATCATCTTCAGTTGGAGGTACATATGGAGTAGCTGGAGAGGAATTTGGTACAAGGGATGAACCAATGGGACTGTTTTGAAGTGCGGGTCCAGAACTGGGTTGTCCAGGAGCCATTTGACCGGTCAGCTCATCGAACGTAACGTGAATTGTTTCCATGATATTTCGGGTTCTCTTGTTGTAGATTCGGTAACCCTTCTTGTTAGGTGCATACCCAACAAAAACTCCAATATCTGCCTTTGCTCTTAATTTACCTAAATCTTGACCGTCATTTGTTGGATAGCACAAAGCACCAAACACACGAAGGTAGGAGAGATCATGTTTTCGTTTATGAACAAGTTCATATGGAGTTTTTCCATTAGAGGTGTGTATAAGGGAACGATTTTGGGTGTAGCATGCAGTGGCAATGGCTTCAGCCCATAGAAACATTGGAACCTTCGAATAAATAAGCATTGTTCTTGCGGCTTCTACAAGAGTTCGATTTCGTCTTTCAACTACACCGTTCTGTTGAGGAGTTCGTGGAACACTTCTTTGATGACTGATTCCAACACTTTCATAAAACTGAATTAAGTCTTTGTTGACAAACTCTGTGCCATTGTCTGTTCGAACAATTCTGTTAGGAATTAGAAATTCCCGGTATTAAAGAGTCGGTCACCTCAAGTATATGTAATCGTTAGAAAGCTCGTAGTCGTAGTTCTTTTTAAGTTAAGTAGTATATTAGTTAAGTAACACCGTGGAGGACGGACGGGTCTTTACCCACTGTATGCCTGATCCACAGCCCAAAGTGTGGCGAGTTATGTAAGACTATAAATACTCTCTACCTTCCAAGGTAGAGAGTTGGAGCTCATAATAATATCTTTCACTTTCTCTCACTAAGTTCCCTAAACCTCTAACTTTCTCTCTCTAGAATTCCATCTTATACGCCACCTTGTGTTATGGTTTGATGTGTATGTGAAAAGTTATATCTTACAATTGGTATCAAGAGCCATGGTTAGATCATATCTTGCACATCTTTGGATTTATAGTGGTTTTTAGGTGGTTTTTGAGTTTGAAAAAGTTTAGTGGTTTTTGCATCATTTGGTTGATTTCTTGTGTTAAAGTTTGAATTTTGTTGGTACTTTTATGTTTAGAATCATCAAAAGTGTTTAGGTTTTCATTTGGTAAGCTTGAATCATCTTGGTTGGGTTGTTTTTGGATTGAAAAGTGAAGGTTATTTTGTTTTTCAAGCTAGCGACTTAGCTCTCGGACTTGTTTTCTTGGTAGCGACTTACTTCATAGTTTTGTAGCGACTTACAGTTATAAAAGCTAGCGAGTTAGAGCTAGCGAGTTAAAGTACAAGTAGTGGAATCTCCACTACGGTTAGCGACTTGTGGTAGCGACTTAGTCTGTAGCGAGTTGCTCTTTAGCGACTTGCATATCTAGCGACTTGTGTAGCGAATTACTGCACAAATTTGGCTAGCGACTTAGTCTGTAGCGAGTTACTACTTAGCGACTTGCTTTTCTGTTGGCGACTTGGGACTCTAGCGAATTAGACGTGTAGCGAGTTAAGGGTTAGCGACTTATTGCACTAATTTCTAGCGACTTAGTGCATTAGTTGGTAGCGAGTTAGCACTTTATCATCTAGCAACTTGAGTGATTGTTTACGGTTTTCTCTTGATTTAGTAAAATCCCGTGAAAGAATCTATTTCCCGGTTTAATCATAGAGTTATAAAATCCCGTATAATCTGTTAACATGTCTACCAAAATTCCCACTGTTCCCACTGTCATCTCCACTGTTGCCGAGGATGTTCAAGCAGCTGGCTCAGATACTCGTCCACCAATGCTTGACAGAACTGACTACGATTCTTGGGCTCAACGAATCAGATTGTATTGCCTTGGAAAGGAAAATGGTGTCAACATTCTCAAATCCATTGATGAAGGACCATATCGTGTTGAGACGACTAGAGACATACTTGATACTAATGAAGATGGTACTCCTGTTTACGGAATGGACAGACCTAAGATGTATGATGAGCTTGATGATAAGGAGAAAAAGAGATTCGATGCAGATATCAGGGCTTCAAACATTGTTCTTCAAGGTCTTCCTAAAGACATCTACAAGCTGATCAATCATAACACTGATGCAAAAGCAGTATGGGATAATGTAAAGATGCTTCTCTCAGGTTCAGAATTAACCATGGAAGACAGAGAATCACAACTCTATGACGAATTTGAGCACTTCAAGATGAAACCAGATGAGAATGTCTATGAGTACTATGTGAGATTTCATAAGTTAGTTAATGACATGAGGAACATCAGAATGACTATGCCTAACATTCAGTTGAATTCAAAATTTGTAAACAATATGAATCCTGAATGGCACAAGTTTGTTACCGCTGTGAAGCTTACTAAAGGATTGAAGAACACAAACTATGAGCAACTCTATGCCTTCCTCCTTCAGAATGAGAGACATGCCATGTTTGAAAAATTGATTCTCGATCAGTTCAAAACTAACCCAGGAGAGACAAGCTCGTCTAATGATTCAACTGCCTTCTATTCAAACGCCGGAATCAAAACCAAAGCTTCACAAGTCATACCCTTGGGTAATGGTAATCACAAACTCATTCCTGATCCTATGTACAAACAAGCTGATGCTGATGCACACGTAGGAAGCTTCATTAATCAACTAGCTCTTATGATTAGCCAAAACATGAATTCTCTTCCACAAACCAACAACAATCTGAGAACAGCATCTAACCCACACAATCAAGCTACTGTTAAAGATGGAAGGATCGTGGTGCAACCAGTTCAGGAAAGACAGTATGATCAGGGAAGGGGTGGTGCTGGTAGAGGCTATGTGGGCAATCAGAATCGAGGAAGGAATGGTAACCAAGGTCAAGCTAAGCAGATCAAATGCTACAACTGTGGTGGTGAGGGACACATTGCAAGGAACTGCACATCTCCAAAGCGTCCACAGAATGCTGATTACTTCAGAGATAAGATGCTGCTGGCACAAGCTCAGGATAATGGTGTTGCGTTGGATGAAGAGGAATTACTGTTTCTTGCTGAGGGTAACGCCAAGACTTATGATGCAGATGTGAATGAGCAGCCTATTCAGGAGATAGGTCACAATCATCAGAACGCCTTTCAAGTCGCTGACTGTGATGCTTACGACTCTGATGTAGATGATGGACCTACTGCACACACAATCTTTATGGCTAGCATCTCTCCAATGGTTTCTCCCAAGATCTCTTCTTCACCACAAGCTGGCCTATCCAAGGACAAACTCATCTCAGAGGTATTAAAGCTATACGATGATGCTGATGTGCAACAGATGCATGACAAAGTACAACCAACTGAAACTATTGAATCAAATATTGAAAATATGGGTAATATCAATATTGTCCCATACGATCAATACGTGAAACAAAGTGAAAGTGAAGTTGTACCAAGTGATGCATCTTCTGCAGTCAACAATGACTATGTCTTTGATGAATACACTGCATGTGTTCCTGATGATTCCATAATTTCTGAACTAAATGCCTATAAGGAACGTGTTGCTATTTATGAACAACGTGCAAAATTTGAGTTGACCACTCGTGAGCAGGAAATGGATGTCCAAGTGAGTACAGTAATTAGAAAAAGTAAGTTTAGAGAAGAAGTATTGAAACAAGAATTAAATTCCTTGCAAGAAAAACTTTCTAAAACAGCTAAACAAAAACAAGAACTTCAAGAAAATGTGAAAATGCTTAAGCAAGAATTCAATGCAAAGGAATCAAAACTCTTGAGAGATTTTTCTAATCTAAAAACTTTGAAAAACAAACTTGAAAACAAGTTGTACATACAAGGAAACACCATTCAAACTGCTCACATGGTCACCAAACATCGAGTCTTAAGCGATAAGCATAGCATTCCCCTTGTTGAGGAACCAAATCCAGAGGTAATCAAAAAGGCTAGAAATGCTCATAAGGTGATTTATGATGGTGATGAAATTCTTAAGCCTAGGCAGAAACCTAGTTGCGTTGAGTGCACTGAGGAAGATAAGAAATCAGATGAAGTCACTAGGGAAAGGATGAACAAAAAACTAGATGACCCTAAATGCAAAGAGAAAAAAATAATTATCTCTCCTCACGATTACAAAAAGGAAAACTGGATTGCATTAAACAAGTTTAAGCCTCAGACTTTGTTGACTCCCGAACAAGTCTTCTGGAAAATGGATTTAGATAAGCAGAAAGCCGAAAATATTGTAGAAACAAACCCTCCCCTTCGGAAAATGCCTAGAGCAACTGTGTATCCTCCTAATACACCTATGCATCTTGTACCTAGAACAATTGCCACTAAAAGCAAGACATTAATTAGCCAATACGTTATATACCAACTATTTGTTGATTTTGAAAAAACTTGCAAGAAAAGGATCACTCCCACTGGTATAACTGAAGGTGAAAGAGGTTTTGAACAAATGAAAGAATGTTATTTAACTGAGGTCATGCCTTTCTTTAAACTTCTAAAAGATCACTTTGAGAGTCTTAAAAAGGGGGTAGAAGCTGATATTAAGGGTATGGAAAAGGAATTTGATGCAATGGTTGCTGAAGTTAGTGATTATGAGCGTGCAATAAAATATAACGAGATTGAGAGAAAGAACTTGCATACATTAAATGAGAATCTTATTACTGAATGTGTTGCTCAAGATGTGTTTTTCACCGCTTCAAATTGCTCTATTAATGCTTCAAAATTTCATGAATTATCTGTGGCCCTGAAAGTCTCCCATGATCGTGTCATTGAGCTTGAAAAAACTAATTCTAAACTAAACGAGAAAATTGAACTGGATGATCACGACACGTTGGTTAAACACTTTTCTAAACTAGAAGTTGAGTATTTTAATTTACAACTAAAATATCAACATCTCAAAGAAAATGTCAAAACTTCAAATATCAAGACATCTTCAGATGCTCCAGAGTTTGATGCAGTTTTTCAAATTAACAAACGTGATGAACAGATTCAAGCTCAGTCCAACACGATCAGAAAGTTGAAAGCCCAAATCTCTCAGTTAAAGGGCCAAACAAACAATATGACAGGCTCCCAAATGCCTCCTCCTTTAGATTCTCAGAATTCTCAAACGTTTCATCTTCAAAACCTAGTAAATGCTTTACAAAAGGAAAACGAAAGTTTTCTTGAAGAAAATGAAAAGGTTAAACGTCATTTCAATGAGTTGTTTGAATCAATTAAAGTCACTCGTAACAAAAACAACGAACAAATAACTTCATTGCAAAAGGAAATTGAGAATCTGAAGAGTCAGGTAAAAGGGAAAATGCCAATGATCAATGAGGAGAATGTTGTATCTAAGGTTCGCTCTAGTAATAAACATGCTTTATCTGTGACATATGTCCCCCCTCATCTAAGAAACAACAAACTTGCCATTCAAACATACTTCTCATCCCTTAAGGATTGCCTAGAATGTCTGCGTGAGATTGTTGAAGAGGATAAGCTAGAGAAACCTCATGATAATGCAATTGGACATGCGTGCTTATATGCCAAACGATGTCAAGAAATCTTAGAATGCTTGATCACAATATGCCCTAAGTCATTAGGTGAGAGAGTTAATCCTTTGATTCCATGCTCAATGCCTAAAGCTAAGTATGATACGCATTCGATTCCAAATGTTTTGAAAGTGAACAGTTGTGTGCCTGTAAACAGCTCAGATTCCAGATCTGTCAATGCTAAGAAAGAGAACTCAAGTGTGCCTTCTAGGAGCACAAATCACAGTACCTCTAGTTTTAAGAAAATGAACCTTAGTGCACCTGCATGTAGTTCAGATCCCAGTACATCTAAACAGGTGATGCAAAGAGTAGCTAAGCCAACTAATGTTCCCATTCCCTCTACAGGAGTAATCAGTGACATTAAGCGGAGCAGGTCAAAGTCTCAAGACAATACAAGGAATGATAGGACCTCTCAAGCTAAGAATGTGCACTGGAAGAAAGTAGAAGAACAATCTAGGAACCTTAAGTTTGAATCAAATAAAACGAATCGTGTTGATTCTAGTATTAGCTATAAGCGTACTGTAATTAATTCGAATTCTGATACTATTTGCAAAACTTGTACTGATGTTTGCTTGAATTCTGTTTCTAATCATGAATGTGGTGTTACTGTTCTGCCTAATGATGTTAATTGTCCAGTTAATATTGCTAATGCTAAAATTCATGCTAAAAAGGCTAAAAGGCAAAAGCGAAAGAAAGTTAGAAAACAATGGAAACCCACAGGAAGAACATTCAGCAGAATAGGTTTTTATTGGATACCTGTTGGTCATAAGACTAATCAGATAATGCCCACTAGAAAATGAATGCCTACTGGTAGAACTATTCCCCTAAGAAGTGGTCACACTGTAAATAGGGTTAATTCAGACACTAGTATTGCATCTATTCACAATGATTCTATTACCTCACTTTCTGATATGAATGCTTCTATTTCTGATGTGGGTGGTCCAACTGTTGCTACTAACCAAATGGAACCCATTCTTGCATGGGGATCCCAATTATCCAGTTATCCATTCTTGTATGTGTTCAACTGCAGATCGTTCAAATCGTTCTGTGGTACCTGGACTCAGGCTGTTCCAAGCATATGACTGGAGACCGGTCACGGCTCATGAACTTCGTGAGCAAATTCATCGGGACTGTTAGATTTGGTAATGATCATTTCGGTGCTATTATGGGTTATGGAGATTATGTTGTTGGTGATAGTGTCATCTCTAGAGTGTATTATGTGGAAGGTTTAGGTCATAATCTGTTCTCTGTTGGTCAATTCTGTGATTCGGATCTAGAAGTAGCCTTCAGAAAACATACCTGCTTTGTTAGAGATCTTAATGGAAAGGAACTGTTGAAAGGAACTCGTGGCTCAAACCTTTACACTATCTCTATCGATGACATGATGAGAGCATCACCAATCTGCTTGTTATCAAAGGCTTCAAAAACAAAGTCATGGTTATGGCATCGTCGTCTCAATCACTTGAACTTCGGCACCATCAACGATCTTTCCAGAAAGGACTTAGTTGTAGGTTTACCTAGACTAAAGTATGAAAAGGATCATCTTTGTTCAGCTTGCCAATTGGGAAAAAGCAAGAAGTATGCCCATAAACCCAAACCTTCTAACTCTGTCACAGAAGTTCTTCATATGATTCATATGGATTTATGTGGACCAATGAGGGTGCAGAATATCTTTGGGAAGAAATATGTGTTAGTTGTGGTTGATGATTATTCTAGATTCACCTGGGTCAAGTTCTTAAGGACAAAGGATGAAACTCCTGATATCATCATCAAACTCATCAAACAGCTGCAGGTTAGACTAAACAAAACTGTCAGAATTATCAGAACAGACAATGGAACTGAGTTTGTCAACAAACAACTTAGTGAATTCTATGAAAGCGTTGGAATCAGCCATCAAAGAAGTGTTCCACGAACCCCTCAACAGAACGGTGTAGTTGAAAGACGAAATCGTACTCTTGTTGAAGCTGCTAGAACAATGCTGATTTACTCAAAGGTTCCAATGTTTCTCTGGGCTGAAGCAATTGCCACTGCATGTTACACACAAAATCGTTCCCTGATTCACACCATTCATGGAAAAACTCCATATGAACTTGTCCACAACAGGAAACCCAATCTATCTTTCCTTCGTGTGTTTGGTGCCTTGTGCTATCCAACTAATGAGGGTCAAGACTTGGGCAAACTTAGAGCTAAAGCTGACATTGGAGTATTTGTAGGATATGCACCAAACAAAAAGGGATACCGAATCTACAACAAAAGAACCCGAAATATCATGGAAACAATTCACGTTACGTTTGATGAGCTGACCGGTCAAATGGCTCCTGGACACTCCAGCTCAGGACCCGCACTTCATAACAGTCCTATTGGCTCATCCCTTGTTCCAAACTCCTCTCAAGAAACACCATATGTACCTCCATCCGAAGATGATGTAAAGAAGTTGTTTGATCCAATGTTTGATGAACTGTATGAGTCCACTACTAATGAAGTGCTGATCCCTACAACAGAGGATGCTCAGATTCCAGTGAATGAAGTCAATCCATCAGTTTCAATATCTGTAAGTCAAGAAGCACCTACTGCTGATCCTTCAGTCTCATCAACAAATCATCATTCTTCAAATGTACATCATGGAAATGTTTCTGGCATCAATGATGAAGTTAATCCCTTTGCGACTCCTGAAGATGCTCCATTTGAAAACATATTTGCTACTCCTGAATCATCAGCAGAACCATCTTCTTCAGGAGACATCGACTCAGCTACCTCAGTTCCTCAACAAATGCCACATGAACACCTCAGAAAATGGACTCACGATCATCCATTAGACAACATCATTGGTAATCCCTCTCGTCCTGTATCAACCCGGAAGCAACTTGCAACCGATGCCTTATGGTGCTTCTTCAACTCCGTACTATCTAAGATCGAACCAAAAGACGTTAAAACTGCCATGAATGAAGATAGCTGGTTCAATGCTATGCAAGATGAAATTCATGAGTTTGATCGTCTTGATGTATGGGAGTTAGTACCTGCTCCAGACTGTGCTATGATTATAGCTCTCAAATGGATCTTCAAAGTAAAACTTGACGAGCATGGTGATGTGTTGAAAAACAAGGCTCGATTGGTTGCTAAAGGATATCGTCAAGAGGAGGGTATAGACTTTGAAGAATCATTTGCTCCAGTTGCTCGAATCGAGGCAATCAGAATCTTTTTGGCTAATGCTGCAAGTAAGAACATGGTGGTATATCAGATGGATGTAAAGACGGCATTTCTGAACGGAGATCTTAAAGAAGTCGTCTACGTCAGCCAACCTGAAGGATTTGTGAATCAAGAGCATCCTACTCACGTTTATCGTTTGAAGAAGGCTCTTTACGGGTTAAAGCAAGCTCCAAGGGCATGGTATGATACACTGTCAAAGTTTCTTTTATCAACCGGATTCAGCAAAGGAGCAGTTGATCCTACATTGTTCACCAGGAAGTCAGGCAAACATTTAACTCATGTTCAAATTTATGTTGATGATATTATTTTCGCCTCGACTGACCCAATGGAATGTGATCGTTTTTCAAATGAAATGAGTTTAAAGTTTCAAATGTCAATGATGGGACAAATGTCATTTTTCTTGGGATTACAAATTTCACAAAGTCCCGGAGGCATCTTCATAAATCAATCTAAATATGCAACAGAGATTTTAAAGAAATTTGGATTTGATTCATGTGACCCTGTTGACACCCCCATGATTGACCGAACCAAACTAGATGAGGACCTCTCAGGGATCATGATTGACCAAACAAAATATCGGAGTATGATTGGATCCCTGATGTATCTCACTGCTAGTAGACCAGACATTTTGTTCTCTGTGTGCATGTGTGCTAGATACCAGGCTAAGCCTACTAAAAAGCACCTTGAAGCAGTTAAACGGGTCTTTCGGTATCTCCAAGGAACCATCAATATGGGACTATGGTACCCGAAGGACACCGGTATGTCACTAACGGCCTATGCAGATGCTGATCATGCAGGTTGTCAAGATACACGTCGAAGTACGTCAGGAGGTGCTCAGTTTTTGGGTGATAAGCTTGTGAGCTGGTCTTCAAAGAAGCAAATGAGTACTTCTATTTCCTCTACAGAGGCTGAATACATAGCCATGTCATCTTGTTGTGCTCAAATCTTATGGATGAGATCTCAATTATCTGACTATGGCTTTGAATTCAACATAATCCCTCTGTACTGTGATAATAAAAGTGCTATTGCTCTCTCATGCAACAACGTTCAACACTCAAGAGCAAAGCATATCGACATTCGACATCATTTCATCAGGGAACAAGTTGAAAAAGGTGTGGTGGAACTATATTTTGTGAGGTCTGAATATCAATTAGCTGACATCTTCACCAAAGCTCTTCCAAGAGAACGTTTTGAGTTTATTCTTCCACGTCTTGGTTTGAAAAGCCTTCAACCAGAAACTCTCAAACGTCTTCAGGAGGAAGACGAGGAGTAAAGGTCTATCTTCATCTATCTCTTGTATATATCTATTCGAAAATCAAAATACAAAATTATAAAATCTTCAAAAATCAAATAGAAAAATATAAAACCTTCAAAATCCATAAAAAAAAAAAAAAAAAAAAAATTTGAAAAATTCGAAAAATCTTCAAAAAATATTGTCTTTTTGTCATTTTTCTCTCGATTCGATAATATCTACGGTCTTTGTGCTGTCATTCAAAGAATGACACGGGTCTTTAGATATTGTTCGAATTTTTTAAAAAAAAAAAAAAAAAAAAAAAAAAAAAAAAAAAAAATCAAAAAATCAAAAATATTTTTGGGAGAAAGAGAAAAAAAAAAAAATGGTTTATTGTCATCTTCAGGCAATAACCCGGTTTTTAAAGAAAGAACAGAGCCATGTTTTATCATGTTTTCAAAATTCCATGCTCTGATTCTATAAACTCCTATCTGCTGAAAACTAAATGCTTTAAAAATTAACTCAATCTCTATTTTTGATAATCATCAGGACTCATTTGTCAAAATCTCTATCTCTCAATCAACAACCTACGTCATTGATTGAGGGGGAGAATGATTTCAATTAAATTAAAAAGTTATTTGGCATTAAAATTGTTTTCAAAAGATATACATGCATGTTTTATAAATGGAGTTTAAAGTCTTAAAATCCGATCCTTATCAGTTCAAACGCTTTCACAATCAAGTCACAATTCTCCTTAAAAGCTTTCAAATCAATTTAAATCCATACGAGATCACAAATTTCAAATGATTTGATAATTGTGATCGGGGGAGAATGTGTGATTTAAATTGGATTTAAACTGATAATTAGGTAAATGGTTATAAAAGGATGTACATGCTATCCCGCCCACATGTGACAAACGATTTCAATTTTTCAATGCACATGTTGAGGGGGAGCATCTATCTTAAAACCTTTGATTTAAAACGTGATCATTTATCCCAATGTGCAGGTTCCCTCTAGTATGTGCAAAACTCTTTTCAAACCTCGAGGCACATATTGAGGGGGAGCAAATTTATGGAAACCTCATCCTTCCCGGAAATGCTATATCTACTTGATTTGTTGAGGGAAGTGATGTTGATATCTTTTAGAAAATGGTAATCAAAGAAGTTAATTCTTTCTCTTGCCTCCGTGTGCAAAACATTTTCAAATACTTGATGCACATGTTGAGGGGGAGTTCTCGTTCTAAAAATATCAAAAACAATTCAGGTACAAAATGCTTTGATAATATATCACAAGTATCTGAATTGATTTTTTTTAAATGGTTTTCAATTGGATCCAATGGCAGACGAACGATACCAAATTGACCGACCAACTTTACTTTATGTACGGTGATATAAGGATGATAAGGTTAGGTATTGGTTCCCATGATCCGCCTGAACCGGAGGGATCTACCCAGGGACAATCCACTAGTTAGTGTAGAAGTCCTTAGGTATGATGATAAAAGGAGAAAAAATGAGATATGGGAAGAGTGCCGACTAAGACTGAGCTAGTACTGGAATAAACCCAACAAGGTATTAGCTATGAAGTCTTGGTAAGCACTGAAGGGGTTGAAGAATTAAAAAGAATTGAATGAGGAAAGGGTGAAAATAAATAGCCCTCCATTTATTCAACCTTAGGGCAGAAACCGGGTTCAATTCATATACTACTGATGGTAACATCGGTATTGAAGACAAGACATCATGGACCCAGTGACGCACTGCACTTCAACTTTCCAAACCACTCAAGTTCCTCTTAAAAGGGCTTGTTTCATTCTCACGGGGAACCGACATTATCTATCGACTTTCTCTTAGAGATGGTTGATATTGAAGAAGGAGACCCTCTCCCTAGTCTCCGTTATAGGATCCAAATATGCACAAATTGAGTCTAGAGCCACGAGATCATCAATAAATCTCATTAGGACACTTTCAATGAAGACTCTCTGTTTCACACAATGTGGAAAGAGAGATTATATCATGAGTCCTACGCATTACCCTTGTGGTATTGCCAGAACATCTGAGTGATGTGTTTACACACTCACAATGAAGATGGAAAGCCTTCTGGAGCCAACATCAAACAAGCTCCTGGTAGGTGGCATGTGTGATCTATTATATGGATCAACCATGTGACAACTGAACAGAAACAATGGGGCGATTCAATTTCTTGAATCAATCCTGGTTCAGGTTAGGGATTGACGGATACCTTTGAAAAACCGGTCTTTGTGCTTATAAACTCTTTTCTTTAGCACATCGACCGTGTACTCATTTTTCAAACCAAAAGGTATTTATATGATTGATAATTGATTTTCAATAAAACCTTCGTTGTATTGCAAAAAACAATTTCTATTGAGCAATACACGATTGTTTTTCAAATCTCTTTTCATCAATCAGTGGACTTAAAATTCGCTGGTTCACTCACTCCGTGTTGTCTTCTTTGAGACGTTCCGGTTTGAGAACAGCTAGAACAGCTGCGAAACCCTGTCAAGGAGATTCTTAGGAATCCTACCTGATCACAGGCAGTACTTGTACTGATCAACGGGGAACCGTGGGCCGTGTACCTCAATTTATCGAAAGTGATCAAAGACACTTTCGTGCGATTTATTGCTAACTGTTGTATGCAGGTACGCCCGACGTTTGCAGCTGATCAGAATGAAGCGGTCAATCCACAGCCGCATGCTCACTTAACACATTCATCTCAAAAGAAATCATGATTAGGGCATCAATGACTCTGATATTTTCACACCAAGCTTCTGTTACGCTGCTGCCAATATCATGAATCAACTAAAGCTTCCGCTACTCTGATGAGAAGAAATCATGATCCAGAATGTGAGCATGTCGGTCCCAAAGTCACAACACCACAATGGATGTCTCAGAGATTTTTGATAGCTGATGATCTCCAAAGATGGCTCAAACTCATCATCACGTGGGTCAATAAAAGACCTCCACTTGAAGTTACCAAACATGCATTGTGAAGTATCAATGACTACGAGCTTAAGAGCAAAGGACTACATCATGAATGCAAGATCAATTGTTAAATGTTATATCTATTTGTATTCAATGTAATTTTGGTACATAATTGAGGTGACCTCCCTTAGGGGGAGATTGTTAGGAATTAGAAATTCCCGGTATTAAAGAGTCGGTCACCTCAAGTATATGTAATCGTTAGAAAGCTCGTAGTCGTAGTTCTTTTTAAGTTAAGTAGTATATTAGTTAAGTAACACCGTGGAGGACGGACGGGTCTTTACCCACTGTATGCCTGATCCACAGCCCAAAGTGTGGCGAGTTATGTAAGACTATAAATACTCTCTACCTTCCAAGGTAGAGAGTTGGAGCTCATAATAATATCTTTCACTTTCTCTCACTAAGTTCCCTAAACCTCTAACTTTCTCTCTCTAGAATTCCATCTTATACGCCACCTTGTGTTATGGTTTGATGTGTATGTGAAAAGTTATATCTTACAAATTCTGACTGTATTGTTGAGTCGAACCTGAAGCTGTTTGATTAGTTTGATGATGACATCTGGAGTTTCATCCTTTGTCCTCAAAAACTTTACCCAAGTAAATCGAGAGTAGTCATCAACAACTACTAGAATGTATTTCTTCCCATTTATCGTTTGCACTCTCATTGGTCCGCACAGATCCATATGAAGGGTATGAAGAACTTCCATTACAGAATTTGTGGGTTTTGGTTTGTGGGTATATTTCGTGCTTTTACCCAATTGGCAAGCTGAACAAAGATGATCTTTTTCATATTTTAATCTGGGTAAGCCTCTGACAAGATCCTTTCTGGAAAGGTTGTTTATGGTGCCGAAGTTCAAGTGATTGAGACGACGATGCCATAACCAAGACTTTGTTTTAGAAGCCTTTGATAGCAAGCAGATTGGAGAGGACTTCATCATGTCATCGATAGAGATGGTGTATAGGTTAGAACCTCGAGTACCTCTTAATAATTCAACACCATCAAGTTCTCTAACAAAGCAAGTATGCTTTCTAAAAGCCACTTCTAGATCGGAATAACAGAATTGACCAACAGAGAACAGATTGTGACCAAGACCTTCCACATAATATACCCTGGAAATCACACTTTTACCAACCACATAATCTCCATAACCCATAATAGCTCCAAAATGGTCATTCCCGAATCTAACTATCCCGATGAATTTACTCTCAAAGTTCATGAGCCGCGACCGGTCTCCAGTCATATGCTTGGAACAGCCTGAGTCCAGGTACCGCAGAACAATTTGAACGATCTGCAGTTGAACACAGACAAGAATGGATAACTGGATAATTGGGATCCCCATGCAAGAATGGGTTCCATTTGGTTAGTAACAGTGATTGGAACACCCACATCAGAGATAGAAACATTCATATCAGAAATTGAAGCAATGGAATCATTATGAATAGATGCAGTACTAGTGTCCGTATTTGCCCTATTCAAAGTATGTTCACTTCTTAAGGGAATAGTTCTACCAGTAGGCATCCATTTTCTAGTAGGCATTGCCTGATTAACCTTATGGCCTACATGTATCCATTGATAACCTATCTTACTAAATGTTCTTCCTGTGGACTTCCACTGTTTTCTAACTTTCTTTCGCCTTTGCCTTTTTGCCTTCTTAGCATGATATTTTGTATTAACAATGTTAACTAGAGATTTGACAGCATTAGACAAAGCATTCACACCACATTCATGATTAGAAACAGAATTCAAGCAGACATCATTACAAGGTTTGCAAATAGTATCAGAATTCGAATTAATTACAGTACGCCTATGGAAAATACTAGAATCAACACAATTCGTTTTATTCGGCTCAAACTTAAAGTTCCTAGGTTGGTCTTCTACTCTCTTCCAATGCACATTCTTAGCTTGCGAGGTCCTATCATTCCTTGTATTGTCTTGAGACTTTGACCTGCTTGATTTAATGTCACTGATTAATCCTGTAGAGGGAATGGGAACATTAGTTGGTTTTGCTACTCTTTGCATCTCCAGTTTAGATGTGCTGGTATCTGAATTACATGCAGGCACACTAAGGTTCACTTTCTTAACATAAGAAGTGCTGGGATTTGTACTCCTAGAAGGCACACTAGAGTTCGCTTTCTTAGCACTAACAGATCTGGAATCTGAACTACTTGAAGGCACACTAAGGTTCACATTCATAACATTGGGCATTGAATGGATTTCATGCTTGGCACTAGGCATAGAACAAGGAATGAAAGGATTAACTCTCTCACCTAAGGACTTAGGGCATATTGTGATTAAGCATTCTAGAAGTTCTTGAGATCATTCGGCATATAAGCATGCATGCCCAATTGCATTATCAAGTGGTTTCTCTAACTTATCCTCTTCAACAATCTCACGGAGACATTCTAGAAAATCCTTAAGGTATGAGAAATATGTTTGAATAGCAAGTTTGTTATTCCTAAGATGAGGGGGAACATATTTCATAGACAAAGCATATTTATTACAAGAGTGAACCTTTGATACACCATTCTCCCCATTGGTCATTGGCATTTTCCCATTTACCTGGCTCTTCAGATTCTCAATTTCCTTTTGCAATGAAGCTATTTGTTCGTTATTTTTGTTACGAGTGACCTTTATTGATTCAAAAAACTCATTGAAATGACGTTTAACCTTTTCATTTTATTCTAGAAAACTTTCGTTTTCCTTTTGTAATGCATTGACCAAGTTTTGAAGATGAAAATTTTGAGAATTCCGAGAGTCTAAAGGAGGAGGCATTTGGGAGCCAGTCACATTGTTCATTTCACCCTTTAATTGAGAAATTTGGGCTTTCAACTTTCTGATCGTGTTACAATGAGCTCGAATCTGTTCATCACGTTTGCTAATTTCAAAAACTGCATCAAATTCAGGAACATCCAAAGATGTCTTGATATTTGAGGTTTTAACATTTTCTTTCAGATGTTGATATTTTAATTGCAAAGGCAGATGCTCAACTTCTAATTTAGAAAACTGTTTTACCAGGTTATCATGATCTTCCTGTTCAACTTTATCATGCAGTTTAGAGTTAGCTTTTTCAAGCTCAATGACACGATCATGGGAGACTTTCAGAGCAACGGATAATTCATGAAATCGAGAAGCATTAATGGAACAATTCGTATCAGTGTAAAACACATCTTGAGTAATACATTCATAAATAAGAGTCTCATTCAATGTATGCAAGTTCTTCCTCTCAATCTCATTATATTTTAGTGCTCGCTCATAGTCACTAACCTCAACTATCATTGCATCAAATTCCTTTTCCATTTCTTTAATGTCTAAATTCATTCCCTTTTTAAGACTTTCAAAATGATCTTTTAGTTGTTTAAAGAAAGGCATGAGTTCAGTTAAATAACATTCTTTTATTTGCTCAAAACCCCTTTCCCCTTCAGTTATACCAGTGGGTGTGATCCTTTTCTTACATGTTTTCTCAAAATCAACAAATAATTGAAAGATGACATATTGACTGATTAAGGTCTTGCTTTTAGTGGCAATAGTTCTAGGGACTAGATGCATTTTCCTAAGAGAGGGGTTTGTTACAACAAGATTCTCGGCTTTTTGCTTATCTAAATCCTTTTTCTAGAACACTTGCTCGGGCGTTAACAACGTTTGAGACTTAAACTTGTTTAAGGAAATCCAATTTTCCTTCTTGTAATCATGGCGTGTGATAATAATTTTCTTCTCTTTGCACTTAGGATCATCTAGTTTTTTTTTCATCTTCTCCCTAGTGACTTCATCTGATTTCTTATCTTCGTCTGTGCACTCAGCGCAACTAGGTTTCTGTCTAGGCTTAAGGATTTCATTGCCATCATAAATTACCTTATGAGCACTTCTAGCCTTTTGAATGACCTCTGGATTTGGTTCCTCAACAAGGGGAATGCTATGCTTATCGCTTAAAACTCTATGTGGAAAACTAGAAGGGGGGTTGAATAGTTTTACCAATTAAAACTTCCTTTTAAACTATTTAGATTGACTTATGTCAATCTATTTGGTTGTGTGTGTTGGATGTTGATAAACAAGCATATTAAGATATGTAATGAAAAGATAAGAGTAAGAAGCACAAAACCATAACGCGAGTATTTATAGTGGTTCGGCTACAAGGACACCTTCCTTGCCCTACTCCACTCCCCGAGTCACCTACTCGAGAGTTCGTAAACACTACACCAATCTCCTTATGGCGGAGAAGCCTTCACAACGTCGCTTAACCTTTTTCCGGTACAAAGCTAAATACCGAGTTCTTTCACACCAAGGCGAACCACACCTACACAACGTCGCCTACCCTTTATACGGTGCTAGGCTAACCACCGAGTTCTTTCACACCTTAGGTGAACTACACCTTCACAACGTCGCCTACCCTTTATTAGACTCTAGGCTAAGCACCTAGTTCCATTGCAATGGAGGAACTACTACCACACTACACCAAAGACTAATCCCAAAGGAGATCTACTCCTTTACAACATCATCAAGGACATCAATATCCTTGGATCTAATGCTAGTCTATCTAGTACATTGAAACACACCATATCGAATGTACATCTAAGACACCTTTCACTAATGCCTTTGACTAGATCTACAAGACACCTTTCACTAATGTCTTGTGTCTTTACTTTGAAGCACCTTTCACTAATGCTTCAAGTCTTGACTTCTAAGCACCTTTCACTAATGCTTCTTATCTTGACTTCTAAGCACTTACCACAAGTGCTTATCCTATAGATGATAGATACCCTTCACTAATATCTTCGTCTTGACATTTGAGACATCTTTCACTAATGTCTTCAACACTACACTTCTTTGAAGAAAGAAAGAGATCATCAACAAGAGGACTTTAGTAGCCTTGATGATGAAAAAGCTTGGCAACTCATGGACTTGAGCTTGCTCGACTTCAAAGGTGGTGATCTTGCCTTTAAGAGGAACCTAAAAGATCACACAAAAACAAAACTACAAACATAGATCTCTTGGATCTAAGGTTAGTGAGATTTAACTCAGGGGAGAAAGTGTGTTAGAAATAATGAAGAAATGGCTCACTATTTATAGAGGAAAAATCCTACTGTTTCCCCGGATCCCACGGATCCCTTCCACTTGGGATCCGGCTAGCACAAAGCCAGGGATCCGTGGAACGCTCCTCTTTGCCCATGGGTATTTTTGGTTATGGGTCATGGGTTATGGGTTGATCCATGGTTTTCTTTCTAGATACAATGTATCTTAAGGATACAATGAACTTGGTTAAGTGGTATAAATAAAACCATGGGTTATGGGTCAAAACCATTTGTTAGTTTTTACCTATTTAGTATATACTTGTTTTTACCCATTTTAGTATATACTTGTTTTTACCCATTTTGGTATATACTTAGTTAAGTATATGTTATCCCAATATGTAAACACTAGTTGTTGTATATATGTATATCTTAAGCATAAAATCACTTATACTAGTTTTAGTGTTTTATGTGAAAGCGTAAGTGTGTTAGAAAACTATTAGTTCAAACCATTTACGTATTTTATTTGTTTCGTTAAAATGATCTTACTTTTGTTATCGACAAAACATTAGAAGATCGTAAAATATAAATAAACGTTTTTACGGCTTATTTGTATTAACAATCTCCCCCTTTTTGTTGATGATAAAACATAAGATTATTTTAAGGAAAAGCTAAAATTCGTAAAAGTTTGAATTTGTAGTTTTTACTTTCTTCTCCCCCTTTTTGTCGAAACAAAAAGTGTTTGAAAGAAAGCAACACATCCTTTTTAAGAAAAACATGTGAAAGGAAAAAAAATAGAGAGCAAGTAACGGGAAAGGATCTCGTCGTTACTCCCCCTTGACGAGTCCATCCCTAAGTAAGGGCGTCAAGAAACTAATTCTAATCTAGTTCATTTGCAACTAACTTATGCAAAAGATTACGTCTATGTGACGGGTATGCTCCCCCTAGATGATTGCAATATTTGCAACGGGAAGTCATGAAATTTAAATCAAAGGTTGCAAGTAATTTTGCAACGTATTGTTTTGACACCAAGCTCCCCTAGCTTTAGGATGTCAAATTCTTTATGTGTTAATTGAATAACTGCAAAACAAGGGTTAGAAAACAAGTATAATTCACAATTTCCTGCAAATGTGATTTAAGTTAGAAAAAAAACTTTATGACTTCACGGATCTGAAGGTTCCCTCCTAGTAGGGATCCGTCTAGGCAATACTGAGGGATCCGTCTGGCTGATGACTAAAATCAACAAAGGTGATATAACAAGTAATGTTATCACATAAATGAGATATGAATACATATTCTCAGAAAAATAACAAGTAGCATGTAATTCCATTTAATAAAACACGAGTTATGATATACATGACTCTAAAAATAAGAAAATAGACAAAACATGACTAGGAATTTCTAGACTATCTAACGCTTGATGCTAGGACACCACTAAAATCTTCTAGCTCAAGTTTTGTTTAAGTTTGATCTCGTCGAAACGTTCGAGGAGATGATAGAACATGAAACGTTGGTCTTCTCGTACTTCATGTATCAAACTTTCAACATGTTGACAATGATAGCAATCTTTGTCATGGCTAGGTAGTGGTGGTGGAGGAAATAAAATGGCTTGATGCGAAGGATCAAGTGAAGCGGCTTGCAGAGCTTCAAACGATGGAGGGATTGGTGGAGGTGCATTTGAGAATGCCTCGACCAAGAATGATGGTGGTGGTAAGGAAGTGTCAACTTCCATATGGTCGGGTGGTTGACTTTGATGATTTCTCATAATCCATAAGGAAGCCGGAGCAAGTGTTGACTCAACACCTTGATTTTGAACCATTATTCCTCCTAATGAGGAGAATGTTGTCGGCGGAAGCGGATGAGACGACCTAGGAGGCAAGTCCTCTAAATTGTAGAGGTGTGGTGATGATAGTGGTGAAGTAAATGAAATATTTCTAGGAACCAATGGTGATGGTTTAGTGGAGATGATATTGTTTGGCCTAGGAGGTATGGTGGTGTTAGGCATAGGTAGTTTTGTGGGTACTATCCTTTTAGGAGTTGGTTTGATTGGATGATGAAGGATTCTCTCATTTGTTGGTTTGACGGGAGATGATTCGGTTGAGGAGATTTCGTGTATAACACGAGCCTTTTTCATGGGTGGTTCTTTGGTGGATAAGTTACTACTTGGGGTTTTTCTCATGATGAAATGATTTCAAGAGCTGAAAGTTAGAGTGAGAGTGATGACTATGGAGGTCCTAACAAGGTGGTTTATAAACTAAGAGATTTGGCAAGTGTATTTAAGCTTTAAGCCACTAGGATTCATTGGAATGTGATGATTGACATGCACAAGAGTCAACTTCAGAGGTTGGACTGATCTAGGAACTCATTTAAGATGAGATGGAGTGTTTGAGTTAGGAACATAAGTTGAAATGATTTTTTTAGCAAGATTTGACCTATACTGTCATCCGGATCCCACGGTTCCTTTCTCAGAGGGATCCGTCTAGGCTAATCCTAGGGATCCGGCTATCAGCAGCTATGAAAGAGTGGAAATGATGTTTCTAAAATCTAAGACCTATAACATCTTGAGTGTTTCAGTCTTCCTAAGTGTCTTAAATGAAGGGGTGTTTAAGTACTTGAAGGTGGTGAGTGATGTAGCTAATGATTGTCTTTATGGAAGGATTTGGAACTTTCATGAGTACCAATGAATGAGCAAGGATGACACTAAAGAAGAGAGTGTCAATTAAAGCTAAATGATCCTAGAGATGAGGTTGTGACTTAGGATTGTGTTTTGGAAAACATCCTAATGGTTTTGAGATGGGAAAACTAGGATTTGATCAACTTTGATCAATTTTGAGGTGAGGTTGATTTATGATCAATTTTGTTATAAAAGATTTTTAACCTAGATGTGAAGGGTCAAAAATAAAAAAATGAAATGTGAGGTTTTGAGAGCGGAAGAGTGATGGATTAAAACATAGTGATAGATCTATGAATATCTTAGAGTGTGTTCTAAGGATGTGTTTGACATACAATGCTTGCAATTGCATTTTCTGTTTTGTCGGATCCCACGGTTCCCTAGATGTAGGGATCCGTTTAGTACAACATTTGGGATCCGTCTATCTGCTAGACAGAACCTTTACTAAAGGTATGCAATGATCTTGACAAAGCATTATATTCCAAGTTTTGTTTAAAGGAGTTCTAAAACTAAGATATCAAATGTAAGATGTTTTATTTCATGAAAGAAATAGGATTACATTGATAAATAACGAGTAGAGTAGAATTGATCCTATTTGACTATTCTAGGTTCCTTGAGTGTCTTCGCTAGGAGGATCATTATGTGATTGATGGGTATTGGTGGAATCAAGAATGAAGAAAGTCTTCATGAGAGATATGTTTAGCGGTTCCATCATCTTGTTCACAAGTACGTACAACGGACTTTGAAATTGAGGATGGAAGTGCATAACATTGTGATAGAGGCGTGTCAAGAACATTCCATAAGGGATGAGTTTATTCTTGGAGCCTTGAAGATTTGCAATTCGCCTTGCGAAGAAGTAGGCGAGATTGTATGGTTGTTGTGTTAGCAAACAGTACAACATGTGAGCACAACAAGCGGGAAGAATATCTCGATTTCCCCTAAGACTCCAAACATGATAACGAATCATCATCATCAGAATCGGAGAACATCTCAACATGATCATTTTGGAAGACAAGAGGAGGAGGGATATCACACACATGATCAAGAATTCCCTGTGACTCTCTTGGGATTGGGACAAGGTTCTCAACACTAGACTTTATGAATTCGTCCGATTCCTTTTTAGGAACAGTGTCAAGATGCTCGTCCCCCATGTTCAGAGAGTGAGTGGGAGCTTCGGGTGTGATAGCAGTTGTTTGAGATGGAATCTCAACTGCTGGGATCTCAACTGACTGAGGGAGTTGAGAAATATTATCTTTAAAAGGATAAAAACTCTCCTCGTCATCGTCATATAGAGCTGCCTTGAGAAATTGGGAACGCCTTAGAGCTGCTTGCTCTAGGACTAATAATTCTTCCCTAGATTTGCGAGCCTCTCGTTCTTCTCGTTCTTCGGCCAGCAATTCTCCTATGGTCTTTTCACCACTCACTTGATTCTTAAAGTTACTAATCATATCATCAAGTGTTTTCATTGTGGTTTCAAAATCTTGGGAGATTTCTTGAGACAACGGCTCAGGTGGAGTTTGAACCGTATGGTGCTGTGGAGGTTGGAAATTGTCAAACCTGTAAGAGTCATGATTGTTACAAGGAAATGGGTTCCTTATTTGACAATCAGAGCTGAAATGGGGACCTCCACAGTACTCACAACAGTAAAACTGTTGAGTCTGGACTGGTGTATCATATGGATTTTGGTCATAACCAAAGTTCTGAGCATCACCGGGAAACTGTTCATAGACAAACGTGTTTCCGGATTGACACTCAAATCCTTGGTGAGGACCTCCACAAAATTCACAGCAGGTATGTTGATTATATGAAGATAGGTCGGGCTGTGGTGGGTAATTGGAAAAGTTTGAGGGTTCGTTAAATGAGTTCGGACTAGGATCATAATCAAATGAATTCCTCGAACCACAAAACAAACAACTCCCATTATGAATATCATTACCACATTGTACACACGTACACCAACGACAGGGTGAACCAAAGAGAGGCTCACCACAACCGACACAAGGAATAAACGATTGCATTTGAAAGTTATGAGAAGGAATCAGTTCATTCAAAGTATCAACAAAACCAACATGGTGATCCGAATGACTATCAAGCCTCGAAGAACATTTTGAAAAATCAGGAGGTGGGACAAGTGGTGTGCTCTGAGAGCTAGCAATTTCCACCACTTCCGTTATGGTCTCCGGTTCTTGAACGGGTTCATCGGGTTGTGGCGGATGGTCGGAAAAACTTGGAGAATCATCGAGAGAGTTATCAGATAATTCGCACCAATAACAATATTTGCTTGCACCCATCCTTCCACATCGCTTGCATAAACAATCCGGATTCTGGCAACAGAGCTGATCCTCTTCCATACGGCTTTTGCAGTGGAAACAACGAGGATAATCGATCGTCGCCATGAGAATTAAACATGTAGAGGGTTAAAGAAATAGAATTAAACGGTTTTTGAGGTTAAAGAAGAGTAGAATCAAACGGTACGAGGGGGTAAGAGAAATAGAATCATACGGATAAGAGGAATGAGAAGAGTATTTTTGTATTTTTATAAGAAAATATAAATATATGTAGATGGATGGTATGAACAAAGAGTGAATATTCAAATCACTAATCTGCTAAACGTAAGATAATTAGCACAGCTCCCCGGCAGCGGCGCCAAAAATTTGATCCGCTCCCAAACAGTCAAGTTTTCTCACTCAAGCTGGCCACTTGTGAATGGCCGACCGTAAGAAACTTAAAACGGTTCAGGAACGAACTCAATGAAGATCAGGGGAGTATAGTGTTTCCCCGGGTCGTTATGTCCCAGCGAGCTATGCAATGGATCACCCAACGAATAGTGATCGAGAGATTTGAACGGAAAAGGAGATTTGAATATGATTATAACTACAGAAGAAGCCAACAAATTACAGAGGCATAAATGCAAATTAAAGGAAATTAAAAAGATAAAAAATATTAAATAAACGCTATCACTATTTGTAAAATGATGTTTTTGTTTTTATGTTTTTATAAAACTTGAATTAAAAACTACGTAACGTACAAATAAAAATGTGAAACTGACACAATATTAATCCTAAAAATATGAAAATGATATTTTTACAAACCTAGTGATAAAAGAAAATTTATAGAAAAAGAAAATTATTTTTATAACTATTAAATTAATTATTATTAATTAAAAACTATTTTTAACTATTTAATAATTACCTAAAATACAAGAAAATAGAAAAAAAAGCTAGAAAAATAAAATTAAGAATTGAAAAAGTCTAAAATATCAAAAGAGAATTTTCAAAACTATTTTTGTATTTTTCTGAATATTTTTATATTTTCTAGGAATTAAAAACTATTTAAAACTACTTAAATTATTTAAAAATACAAATTTAACTAAGAAAAATCTAGAAAAATATTTTTTTGGCTTTTTATATTTATCTTAACTTAATAAAAATGAAAAATTATTTTTTTGAAACTTTTCTGAATTTTTTGTATTAAATGCTAATTAAAAATGCTTAAAAACTAATTTAAATCAAGAAAAATAGTAAACAAGCTAGGAAAAATCTGAAAATTTCAGGAAAACTCTAAAATAATATTTAGAATCTAAGAAAAATAGAAAAGCAGTAGCTTGTGTGGAGGAAAATGAGGCTGCAATGGAATGTACTTAAAAATAAGCATTTTTAATAAGCTAAATGAGCACAACAAGCACCATACTGTTACAAAGGCTAAAATATGATAAGAGTACTCTAAAGCAACTAAAAACAACAAGCTACAACCTCTGGATGGCAAGCTAGCACAGATTTGAAGTTTGAGCTTTTGTGCCAAACACAGGTTTAGGGGTCTACTTTAAGCCCAAGAATAAGCACTCAAATAAGCTAGCAACCAAAAACCAAAACTTGGAACTTACACTAGACCTGGGTGAGAACTTGTGAACCAAAAAACAGACCTAGAGGAGCTATGATAAGCTCTGTGCAAGAGCTGCAAAAACTGCATAATCCCTGTGCAGACTCAATGCCCTGCACAGGGGATTCAATCCCATTTTGACAAGCTAGTTTAGAGCTTAAGAAAAATTTGCAAAATTTGACAAAAATGACAATGATAAAATAGACCAAGAGAAGTTTTAAAAGCCACAATTTTCACTTAAAATGACCCAAGAATGAGCCCATGAAAAATCCACTCAATTGAGCATAAACTGACCTTTTGCACATTTGACTATTTTGACAGAATTGGAAGTTTGACTAATTTGAACTTTGGAACCAAATCAAGGACTGAATATGATGTTAATTGGTGAAATAGGTCTAATGCAAGCTATATCTAAGAGTTTTAAACATAAAACAAGATTTTGATTTGCAAAAATTTCAACAGTTAAGCATTAAAGAAAGATGAAATGGAATTTTGACTTAGAACTTATGTAGGGTGCAAATGGGTGACTGAATTGAGTTTAATAGAGCTAAACAAACATGCAACAACAGGTTATAACCACTGACCTATCCTCTACTTTAGTTTAAACAGTAAATCCAAACACCCTTGTTTCTAAAGATTTGCAAATAAAAACCCAACCAACTACTAAACTAGCCAATGTTATAGATCAAATTGAGCTTAACTATCCTAAATGCAACTAAATAAACATATTTAAACTAATGGTGACCACAGATAAACACACGAGCATAATATGCAAAATGGAGTGAAATTGTGAATGAGACAGATTACTCACATAGATCCAGCTTATGTTGCAGGCTAAAACCAGAACCCAAACCTAACCTAATCTAGTCTAATTCAACCCAATATCACCACTGCATCACCCTTTATCCATTTCCAAGACCAACTGCACCCATTTTGACTTTTATTGACCATAAGTGAAAAATGCTAGAAACTGTTTCCAAAGCTTGTCAAAAGCTAAAATAAGCTTGAGTGAACTTGTTTGAGCTTAAAAGGAAGCTAATGGAAGCTTGTACATAAGACAAGGAAACTGAAATTTTCAACAGTCAACTGGAAACTTGGAATTTATATAAAAAGTTGAATTGATATTCAAAAGCACATTACAATGAAGTCTCAGCTTAATTATGATACATAAAAACTAAAATTACAACATTTGCTTTAAACTAAAACATTAATTTTAAAGAACGACATTAGGAAAATTTATAAAACTAGCTACTTGTTTTTCTTCTCTCTTTCTCCTCTTTTTATACTCCAACTCTCTTTCTTGTCTCTCTCTGAGCTAATCCCACTTGGTTTTGAGGCCATTGGATGAGTTAAATGAATTTTGGCCATTGATCATTTTTTTGGCGGGAAAAGGATTTTAGCAGTTGAGTTGAGATTGAGTGTTAGGAGGGAAGCATTTAATGTTATTTTGGATTGTTAGGAGATGGAGGAACATGGAAGGGATAAGGTGAGGAGGGGGTTGTGTGTTGCAGGGATGTTGCAGGCATCAAGTGGGAAGAAGAAGTTTGGCGCGTTTTTGGTGGTTTGACCAGAGGATTTGACCGGGTGTTAATAATACAAGGGGTCCAAAATGCATAATGACAGGGGGTCAATTGGATAGTGACAAGGTCCAAATTGGTATAAAGGTTATTAACTAACAAGGACCTAATGTGCAATTTCAGAAAATTAAGGGACCAGATCTGCCAAATTTGCAAAGTTGTTCCAAGGGTTAAAAGTGACAAGTTTTAATAATATAAGGACTAAACTTGACATTTTCAAAATTCCAAGGACTAATTTTGCCAATTTTTAAACTTGGAGGACCAAACTTGTAATTTTCTCAAACTTTTTATATTTTTCACCAAAGGACTAATTTTGACAAGTTATGATTTTAAAAGGACCTTTGGTGATTTTACTTTTGAAATTAAGTGCTCAGGGACTATTTTTGACAAATTTGGAAACTTGGGGGACTGAAACTGCCAATTATGCAAACTTAGCTCATTTTTCATCTGATTTTAAATATTTTGCATCTGAAACATGTAAAATGCAATTTTGGAATATTTTCAGTATTTTGATGCATTTCTGAGCATTTTTAGACATTTTGCAGTTCAGATTGACCCAAAAATGATGAGTATTTACACACTCATCATTCATGCGTCATAATTAAACCTATAGAAATGATAGGTTAAAGAAAGAACATGTTTGTGACCAACATATGATAATCTAATGTTTTTACTAGATTTTATTAACAATGGTATTTAACACTTAACTAACTCATGGTTTTGAAATTCTATTGGATTATTACTTTTAGAAGGATAGTGGTTTTTAATCTTGCATGAAAACTGTTTTCCAGTAGGACGGATCCCACGGTTCCTTTATAAAAGGGATCCGGCTAGTATATCTTCTGGGATCCGTGGATCTGTAGTAACAGACACAGATTTGATAAAAGGTTTTACAGTTTTTATACCACGAGATATGTTTTATCCTACATTTTCTTTTAGCATGCATACATGACCTCTAATGTATCACAAAAATATAAAACATATAAATCAAAAGAAATGATAAACACATAATAGTAACCTAGATAAACTAGATTAATAATATTGCATTTCAATACTAATGATGATACAAAGGATTGGGTATATGACCCCAATATAGATTAACAACACAAAGTAAATGTCTCCGTATGTGAACTTCATCATAGGGAACACAAGTGCGATGAGTGTTAGGGCGATGAGCACGAGTGCGATGTAAACCATGTTGATGACGGATCTTCTTGATTTCGATTGAGATGGAATGAGGAGGAAGATTAAGTTTTTGAATGAGAGGAAATTTTTGAAATTGGAAGATTTGAAAAAGTGAGGGTTTGATAAAGTGGTCGACGGTGGGAGTTTTTATGGGGAAGGAGGAATTTTTGAAATTCGTGTTTTGTTTTATTGGATTAAAAGAAACAAAACATAAGTTTTATATACCACGACTTTATATGAGAAATAAAACACGTATGTGAGAAAAAGGCTTCCTAATGAAGCTTCAAGTAAAACATGTAATTTGCACAAAAGATAATCATATAAATACCGAACTAGGTATACTTAATTATCAAGCAAAGTAAAAAGAAAATCATACCTTTAGCGCACTTAGGAATGTCTTTATAAATGACACAGCAAATGTCACTTAGACTATTCCCGCTCCTTTGCGTTTAAGATACCTTCTTAAGGAAGGTATTCTTGTTACCAAGCAACTCCTAAAGCTTGGTGGGTATGAGCTTTGACTAATCAATATGACAAGGAAGATTAGTGCAATAAAAAATAAATAAGAAAAATGTTGTTATCAAATCAACATCCAAACATATAGTTTTAAAAGACATGGTGTTTGTTTTTATGAAAAACCTTCTTTGTAGTTTTCAATTAACCATGGATCGTATCAAGTTTTTAAAGTACAATATACTTAAAGAAACTTGGTAACGAAGCTCTGATGCCAATTGTGGAAAACTAGAAGGGAGGGGGGGTTGAATAGTTTTACCAATTAAAACTTCCTTTTAAACTATTTAGATTGACTTATGTCAATCTATTTGGTTGTGTGTGTTGGATGTTGATAAACAAGCATATTAAGATATGTAATGAAAAGATAAGAGTAAGAAGCACAAAACCATAACGCGAGTATTTATAGTGGTTCGGCTACAAGGACACCTTCCTTGCCCTACTCCACTCCCCGAGTCACCTACTCGAGAGTTCGTAAACACTACACCAATCTCCTTATGGCGGAGAAGCCTTCACAACGTCGCTTAACCTTTTTCCGGTACAAAGCTAAATACCGAGTTCTTTCACACCAAGGCGAACCACACCTACACAACGTCGCCTACCCTTTATACGGTGCTAGGCTAACCACCGAGTTCTTTCACACCTTAGGTGAACTACACCTTCACAACGTCGCCTACCCTTTATTAGACTCTATGCTAAGCACCTAGTTCCATTGCAATGGAGGAACTACTACCACACTACACCAAAGACTAATCCCAAAGGAGATCTACTCCTTTACAACATCATCAAGGACATCAATATCCTTGGATCTAATGCTAGTCTATCTAGTACATTGAAACACACCATATCAAATGTACATCTAAGACACCTTTCACTAATGCCTTTGACTAGATCTACAAGACACCTTTCACTAATGTCTTGTGTCTTTACTTTGAAGCACCTTTCACTAATGCTTCTTATCTTGACTTCTAAGCACTTACCACAAGTGCTTATCCTATAGATGATAGATACCCTTCACTAATATCTTCGTCTTGACATTTGAGACATCTTTCACTAATGTCTTCAACACTACACTTCTTTGAAGAAAGAAAGAGATCATCAACAAGAGGACTTTAGTAGCCTTGATGATGAAAAAGCTTGGCAACTCATGGACTTGAGCTTGCTCGACTTCAAAGGTGGTGATCTTGCCTTTAAGAGGAACCTAAAAGATCACACAAAAACAAAACTACAAACATAGATCTCTTGGATCTAAGGTTAGTGAGATTTAACTCAGGGGAGAAAGTGTGTTAGAAATAATGAAGAAATGGCTCACTATTTATAGAGGAAAAATCCTACTGTTTCCCCGGATCCCACGGATCCCTTCCACTTGGGATCCGGCTAGCACAAAGCCAGGGATCCGTGGAACGCTCCTCTTTGCCCATGGGTATTTTTGGTTATGGGTCATGGGTTATGGGTTGATCCATGGTTTTCTTTCTAGATACAATGTATCTTAAGGATACAATGAACTTGGTTAAGTGGTATAAATAAAACCATGGGTTATGGGTCAAAACCATTTGTTAGTTTTTACCTATTTAGTATATACTTGTTTTTACCCATTTTAGTATATACTTGTTTTTACCCATTTTGGTATATACTTAGTTAAGTATATGTTATCCCAATATGTAAACACTAGTTGTTGTACATATGTATATCTTAAGCATAAAATCACTTATACTAGTTTTAGTGTTTTATGTGAAAGCGTAAGTGTGTTCAAAAACTATTAGTTCAAACCATTTACGTATTTTATTTGTTTCGTTAAAATGATCTTACTTTTGTTATCGACAAAACATTAGAAGACCGTAAAATATAAATAAACGTTTTTACGGCTTATTTGTATTAACACTCTATGCTTAGTGATCATGTGAGCAGTCTGAATGGTATTCCCTTGTATGTACAACTTATTTTCAAGCTTGTTTTTCAAAGTTTTTAGATTGGAAAAATCATTCAAATTTTTTGATTCCTTAGCATTGAATTCTTGCTTAAGCATTTTAACATTTTCTTGAAGTTCTTGTTTTTGCTTAGCAGTTTTAGAAAGCTTTTCTTGTAAGGAGTTTAACTCTTGTTTTAATACTTCTTCTCTAAAATTACTTTTTCGAATAATTGTACGCATCTAGTCATCCATTTCCTGCTCACGTGTGGTTAACTCAAACTTAGCACGTTGTTCATAAATAGCAACTTGTTCTTTATAGGCATTCAGTTCAGAGATAATAGAATTATCAGGGGTGCATGCAGTGTATTCATCAAAGACATAGTCATTATTGACTGTGGAAGATGCATCGTTTGATACAATCTCACTTTCACCTTGTTTCACATATTGATCATATGGGACAATATTGCTATTACCCACATTATCAATATCTGATTCATAAGTCTCAAGAGATTGTACTTCATTATGCATCTTTAGTTCATCAACATCATCATATAGTTTTAATACCTCTGAGATGATTGATTCTTTGGATGGAACAGATTTCTATGATGTTGAGACCTTAGGAGAAACCATTGGAGAAATGCTAGCCATGAAAATGGTTTGTGCAGTAGGTTCATCATCAACGTCAGAGTCGTATGCATCACAATCAGCGACTTGAAAGGCATTCTGATGATTGTGGCCTATCTCCTGAATTCTCTGCTCATCCACATCTGCATCATACGTCTTGGCATTTCCCTCAGCAAGAAACAACAACTCTTCTTCATCCAAAGCTGCACCATTATCCTGAGCTTGAACAACCAACATCTTATCCCTGAAGTACTCTGCATTCTGAAGGCGTTTTGGCGATGTGCAGTTCCTTGCAATGTGTCCCTCACCTCCACAGTTATAACACTTGATCGGCTTTGCTTGTCCCTGATTTCCATTCCTTCCCCTATTCTGATTTGCCACATATCCTCTACCAACTCCACCTCTTCCTTGTGCGTGCTGCCTTTCTTGAACTGGCTCCACCATAACTTTCCCATCTCTGACAGTGGCTTGATTGTGTGGATTGGATGCAGTTATGAGATTGTTGTTGGTGTGTGGAAGAGAGTTCATGTTTTGACTAATCAGGAGAGCCAGTTGATTAATGAAGTTACCCACGTGTGCATCAGCATCAGCTTGTTTGAACATAGGATCGGGAATGAGTTTGTGAGTGCCATCACCCATGGGTATAACTTGTGAAGCTTTAGTGGTAATTCTGATGTTTGAGTAGAAGGTAGTTGAATCATTTGATGAGCTTGTCTCTCCCTGGTTGGTTTTGAATTGTTCAACAATCCTCTTTTCAAACATAGCATGTCTCTCATTCTGAAGAAGGAAAGCATAGAGTTGCTCATAGTTTGTATTCTTCAATCCTTTGGTTAGCTTCACAAAAGTGACAAACTTATGCCATTCGGGATTCATGTTGTTCACAAACTTTGAGTTTAGCTGAATGTTAGGCATAGTCATTCTGATGTTCCTCATGTCATTAACAAGCTTGTGGAATCTCACGTAATATTCATAGACACTCTCATCTGGTTTCATCTTGAAATGCTCAAATTCATCATAGAGTTGTGATTCTCTGTCTTCCATAGTTAATTCAGAACCAGAAAGAAGCATCTTGACATTATCCCACACTGCCTTGGCTTCGGTGTTGTGATTGATAAGCTTGTAGATATCTTTTGGAAGACCTTGAAGTACAATGTTAGAAGCCCTGATATCTGCATCAAATCTCTTTTTCTCCTTATCATTGAGCTCATCATACGTCTTTTGTCTGTCTATTCCATAGATCATTGTTCCATCTGCAGCTGTATCAATTAAGTCTCTGGTAGTTTCAATCTGATAAGGTCCTTCATCGATTGACTTGAGGATGTTGACTTCGTTTTCTTTTCCCAAACAGTACAAACGGATTCGTTGTGCCCATGAATCATAATCAGTTCTGTCAAGCATAGGTGGACGAGTATCAGACCCTGCTGCTTGAACATCCTCAGCTACGGAAGAAACAATAGTAGGAACGATGTTTGCCATGATAACAAGTTCTACGGGATTTTACTATTTATTGATTAAACCGGGAAATTTATTCTTTCACGGGATTTTACTAAACCAAAAGAACAACCGTAAGAATGTATTACGAAGAAGTAACAAGTCTAAATAGACAAGTCGCAAAACACTCAACTCGCTTAGTAGTCAACTCGCTAAACAACCAACTCGCTCACAGGAACAAGTCGCTTAAGTAATCAACTAGCTAAATAGCTAAGTCGCATAAATATCAACTCGCACCACAATCAACTCGCTTAATGAGACAAGTCGCTAAATAGCCAACTCGCTTTAGTATCAACTCGCAACACAATCAACTCGCTTAAAGAAGCAAGTCGCTTTAGGAATCAACTCGCTTAACCACCAAGTCGCTTAAAAGCTTAACTCGCTAAGTAGCCAAGTCGCATATAACAACTCGCATCCAGTAACAAAGCAACTCGATTTGATGAAATGTGTATCCGAGACTCAACTCGCTTTGTACAAATTTCAAAAATAACCACTTTGTCAATAAAAAACAACCGAACCACAGTGATTTATGCCTTCTAATTCAAAACATAAAGACATATGATGATCCTAAACACAAAAGTACAAGCAAAATTCAAACTTTAACACTAGAACTTGTCCAAATGAATCAAACTCTTCTAAACACTTAATATCCCAAAAACCTTATGAAATCCACCAAAACGAAGAGCATGAAAGATGAGTGATCAAACCATGGCTCTTGATACCAATTGTAATTTATAGGATTTCACAAACACACTAAACCATAATTCAAGTAAGCGTTCCAAAGTGTTTAGAGAGAGAAAGTTCTAGAGAGAGAAAGGGAAGAGTGTTGGGAACTATGTGAAACAAAGAAAAATGGTATTGAAGCTCCAACCCTCTACCTTGGGAGGTAGAGGGTATTTATAGTTACTTACAAACTCACGCCACCTACGGGCTGTGGATCAGGCATACAGTGGGTAAAGACCCGTCCGTCCTCCATGGTGTTACATAACAAACTACTTAATAATATAACTTGACTACGACTACGAGCTTTCTAATGAATACATATACTTGAGGTGACCGACTCTTTAATGACTGAATTTTCTAATTCCTAACATATAGTCTCTTCTACTTCTTCCGGGTAAGTTATAGGCGATGTGTGTTCCTCAAGTGATGGTAGGGCTTGTGGGCTTGGAGTTTCCACCTCATTCTCCATTATATCTAGATCTCCTAAAAGTTCATCATGTGTTTTAGTATGATCTAACCCAAATACACTCCTAAGTATCTCAAATCCTTCTTTAGCCATTTCAAATTCTTGGTCCGATTCATAAGAATCATTCTCAAAAATTTGATCACTATGTTCTATTTTCCTAAAGGATTCCTCACGCGTGTCATATGTTTTGAAATCTATCCCACGCATGCAACTAGGCAATTCAAATATAACCATCTCACAATCTTGTTCGAGTTTAGGTTCCATGCTCTTAAAAACTAGGTCTTTTTTATCATGATGCCTAAGGTTGGATAAATCCTCCTTATCCATTTCCTCAAGTTGTGACAGCTGATGGTTTATGCTTAGGAGGCTTTTCTCAAAACATTTCCAGAGGGTCTCACTAAAAGGAGTTGATTCTAACAATGATCGTTGAATAGAAGCCACACAAGCACAAAATTTATCAGATCCATCCAACCTTACACCCGTCTCCTTTTGGATATCTCTAAGATCACTCACAAATTCATTAGAACAATAAAAAGCAATCCAATCTGCGAAATTCAATTGTTCCTCATTTGTTAATGATTCAAATGCAACTTCACTTGCCATAGCGACAAATAAAAAGGGTTTTACGAACACAAACACAAAGAAGGGGGATAGACTACGAGGAAACTAAAAATGGGAAAAATGCTTACTTGATAGGAATCAAGCAAGGAAACCTAAACGAGGTGGGCTCCTAACTAGCTATTCTATTCCCCGGCAGCGGCGCCAAAAACTTGATAACACTACACGCGTCGTTCGGGGTCAAAGGAACTTCCTTTTCGTCGAGCAAGTTATTCAACACCCTAGGCAGTGAACCTAATCGTTGTAGTGTAGTATTAGGGTAAGCCACGGGAATTGATATCGTCCTCTAGGGGACTAGGAATGCTAGTGAGAAGTTACTACGCTAAGGTTGGGGTTGAGGAAGATTATTTTTTATCTTTTTATGTTTTTTTAGGAAATGGAAAGGGTACGAATCTCGGTGTTTGGATTTGGGGGTTGGTATTTCTACCGATTACTCTACTTATCTAATTATCTAAACTAGTGGTGTATGTAGTCTATGTCTAATTATTGTGTGCTCGTATGATGATTTAAAGATGTGTTTACGTAGGTTTTATTACTCCTTAATTATCTTCTATTGATGGTTGAATTGTCACATCCTTATTCTTAATCGCGTTGTGTGTCTAAGGTCGTAGGGTATGCGTTTATCCCTAACTCTTTGAAACTACCAAAGGTTATCGCCTACAAAATCTCTAGGATTTATAAACTAAACTCTAAGGTACTCTTCGGATGGTTTAGCCTACAATGACTCTAGGTATTATAAGCTAAGGTTCACAAAGATTAATCAAGCATTAACTACACAACGGATGACCTATCGCAATACTAGATCATTAACAATTAAGATAAGAGACAACCAATCAATATTCAATATTTAAGTTTCATATTCCCTAAGCAAACACACAAGTAAATTAGCTGGACATGGGAAACATGCAAGCATACACACAAGTAATTGAAGACATAAT
The DNA here is from genome assembly GCA_019973895.1 of Chrysanthemum seticuspe. Lineage (NCBI taxonomy): Eukaryota > Viridiplantae > Streptophyta > Magnoliopsida > Asterales > Asteraceae > Chrysanthemum > Chrysanthemum seticuspe. The sequence goes on from BPTQ01000004.1 coordinate 211,920,910, forward strand.
TGAATTAATAAAGTAAAACACTTATCTTGATGTAAGATAGGGTATGGAACCCTAAAATACTGTACAAGACAGCCTTGGTTCGGTTTAGGTTTTTACTCCAAAATACTACATACTGAAAACTAAAAAATTCGGATTCTATATATAAGATTTCATATGCGACGGCGTCACCCTTTGATTTGTGATGCCGTCGGGTCGCCGTCATTAGGGTTTCGTCTTAGCCACGTTAGTCTTGCGACGACGTCACCTTATGCTTGTGACGCCGTCCCCTTCAGTCTCTGACGTCGTCTGGATCAAATCTAGGCCGTCTGAGTTGCGACGACCTACTCTTTTAAAACCTGAAGCCGTCACTTGTAAATAAGCAATTTGGCTACTGAGCCATCACAAAAGTGGTTCGACGGCGTCGCAGATAACACCTGACGCCGTCACCTTCAGTTCCAGCAGCCTGAGTGTCTCGATTCTTGACTTTGGCCATTTTCTTCGTATATTTGCGCCTTTTCGTCCGAATAAGTGTCATTCCAGCATTTTGCCTTCAAGATACCTAAAAAGTGAAAAGGAACGATATTAAGTAATAACGGATACAAAAGTGATCAAATAAGGGCTTAAACGACCCCTCAAAAAGGTACATTTTAAAACCTTATCAACTACGTTTTTATTCCTTACTTGCTTGACAGCTTTAACAATCTTTGTCTTTGCTCGGGATGCCCAAGTGTCGGTTGGCTTCTTTATCGATCTGGATGTGGATCTGGTGGTGCCTTTGGATGGTGGTGGAGATGAATGAGAAGATGAGTCTAACGATGATGATTCATGAGGAGGATCAGAGTCCTTTGGTGGCTCAGAATTTTGTTCCTTGCTATGTGCGGGACTATCTAGAAGATAGTCATTGGCTTCCTTTTTGGCTTGAGCCTTTTCTGCAGCCTTGACCCTTGCCTCTTCAGCTGCTTTAGCCGCATCCAACACATCTTCATCAGGAATTTTCTCAGACTTCTCCATTTCTGGTTCCTCAAAGTCATAGATGATAGAATCCTCTAGTTGCTTCTGTTCTGATTCGTGGGTGGTGGTACCAGTTCCCTTATCGGGTTGATTAACCGCATCAGAAACTGGTAGGGGTGGCAATTTTCAACACGACACGATAAACGACACGAACCCGACAGGAAGTTAAACAGGTTTGGGTTGAGGATAAATAGGTTTGGGTCAAAAACGGGTCAACCCGTCTAACCCGTTTAATAAACGGGTCGTGTTTGGGTTGAGTAAGTATTAAACAGGTCAACCCGTGAACCCGTTTAAGTATATAAGATCTTAAAAATAAAATATATAACCTGGTTTTATGTTGGATGTGGATTAAATGTATTTTTTTATTTACTTAGTATGACTGAATTATAATTGTATACCTTAGATATCATGAAAATTGACGCTTGTAATTCAGAAAATTATCGCATAGTTATTTGTATGTTATTCTTATCATATTTTAGATCCTTATATCATTTTTTGCGTTTAAACTAGTTAAATCGACAAACCACTAACATCATTCACTGCTTGACCTATTTACTTAAATGGGTTAAACGGGTCACAAATGGGTTACACGTGTTATGCAGGTCTGGGTTAGGGTTGAGTTTCTTGACACGATTAACAAATGGGACGTGTTTGGGTAAAGGCTATACTAACCTGCCAACACGCGAACCCGAATAGGTTAACACGAACACGACTCGATTGCCACCCCTAGAAACTGGTGTGGTTAGTGCACCACCACTTGACCCTCCAGGGCCACGAGTCTGTTGAAGGTTGAATTCTTTAGCAACATGTTGGAGTCTGAGATTCTTCAACTTATTTCTGTAGTCTTTGTCTTCATCTTGCGGCTCATCATCGGAGCTCTCTTCTTCCTGATCTTGCACTGGAGTTTTCCCTTTATCAGACTTGGGACTGAGAGGTTTTGCAACTGTTAGCGTATCATCTGTTGCAGATTCTGAGTAGATAACCTCTTCATCTGTTTTAGTATCCTCGGAGTCCTCGTCCATCAATTTGGGTTCCGGTTTTGGATTAGGAATAACAACCGTTGATGGTACTTTCCTTTTTTTGGATGGATTTCTCTTTGGATACTTTAGGGGACTTCCAGTGCTTGTAACACTTCCTGCACTGCCTCTCCTGGTCTTCCTAACATGTGTACCTGAATACTTTTGATGAGTGTCTAAATACCCATCATTTTTATACTGTTAGAATGCCAAAAACATCTGAAAACACTCAGAAACACATCAAAATGATAAAAATATCACAAACAAGTGTTTTATATGTTTTAAATGCAAAAACATCAAAATCTGGTGAAAAACGTATCAAGTTTGCATAATTGGCAGCTTTAGTCCCTCAACTTTACAAAAATGTCAAAAATAGTCCCTGGGTGTTCAAAAATAGAAATTATTCAAACAAAACCCTTGTATTATTAATAAATGACAAAATTGGTCCTTTATGATAAGTTTATAGAGAAATTACATGTTTGGTCCCTCAAGTTTCAAACTTGACAGTTTTGGTCCCTGGATTTACAAAAATGGAAAAAAATCAATATGGGTCCTTGTACTATTCAAGATTTACAGGTTTAGCCCTTGTGATATGATTGTAAAAGTTTCAATATCAGCCCCTCACTTTGGCAGATTTACATGAATGGTCCTTGTTATTTAACTACAACCAAACGGATCCAATAAACCAACCAAGCCCAATCCAGTCCAATACATGACCCGGCCCAACTTTTAAAAACAGATAAACCGCCTTCACTGTAGCTTCTCCTCCCTCACCCCTGTTAACTCAAAACCAGAGGTGGTTTTCTCACCACCACCTCACCCTTTCCACCTCATCCACCTTTCCAGCTCATCCCCCCTCCTATCATCACAGCCCACAAGCAGTTAATGCTTCCCCACCATGTAACCTTTACTGTAGCACTCTCAAACCTGCTTTTTGCTTTCCAAGACATCCTAAACCCATACCTACTTCACATATTGTCCCCTCCACCTCCACAATGCTCCAAACTTCTTTAATTGGTTTAAAACTGTCTCAAGCAACCTTATTCACTTTTGGCGCCAAAATCCAATTTGATGGCTAGGATACATTTGACTGAATCAAAGGCCAATATTGTTGATGGGATATGTTCAGAATCAAGTGGAGAGTCTCAAAATACTATAAAGAAAGCAGAAGAGTCATTGGAGAAGTGATCTAGTTTTTAATATAATTTAGCTTATGTCGTTTTGATAAAATTTCAAGTTCCAGTGTTTGTTTAATCTTTAAGCTCTGTATTTCATGTTATGAATGTGAATTAAAACCTTTGTTAACATAAATTTCAAGTCTCAAGTTCTGTTTTCAAGTTATGCAATATTTTCAGATTTCACAAATCTCATGAATGCTTAAAAGTTGTTTATGGTTGTTATTAAGGACTGAATAGGTTCATATAAGCTCCTTTATAGCTTATTAAAGCTATTAGATACTTTAAAAAGCAGTTTAGAATCAAAACCAGAAAATTCACAAAAATACCAATAAAATAGTGAGAAAATAAAAATCAATGAAGAAGGTACAAGAAGATTGAAGCAGAGCTGATTTTGGATTGCTTATTGGTTTAGTGCTTCTTGGGAAGCTATAGGATATGTTCTAAGTCCTTGGTTCTCATATTTCACTTGAAATCACTTGTAAGCTCTTTTGATCCAATTTGGCTTTTTACTGTGCAAAATAGTCATTAGCTCAAATTTTTGTGTTTAAATGTTTATTAATTATAGTTAAGTTAAAATAAGTGATAAAACCAGTAGCTTGTTCTTTAAAATTCACAGTTGATTAAAATATAGTTTTCACAGTTAAAATAGCTTTGGTATAATTTGTTAGTTTAATATTGTTAGGACTATTGTTTAAAGCTCATTTAGCTTTAATATATCATAATATAAGGTCTTTTATAGATAGCATGGTTTAAATCAGTCATTAGCTTTGAAAATCATCAAACCAGTTTCTTAAAGTAGTGTTTGGATTTGCTCAGTTTACTGTGTTAAAGGGTATTAGTGTGGTTGCTTGTGGTTATTACCTGTCACATTAGGTCTTAAGAACTCAGTTCAACAATAAAATCCATACCTTATTTGGTGAAAAGTCAAAATACTCTTTTAATCTCACCTCATAAGCTCACTGTTGGATTTTAAAGTGTAAAACCCATCACAGTAGTTCATAGCTTGTTATTTTAGCTTAATTCCATCTCATTTGAGCTTAATACTACTTAATCAGTCAATAGATTCAATTCAAAGTTCATTAAAGTCAAACCTTCAGTTTAATCAAAAAGTCAAAATGTTGTCCTGTGCAAAGTGAATAGGCTCAATTTGATAAGCTCACAAATAGCTTATTAGTTGGCTTCATCCTGTGATTTTTAGTTCTTTGGACAGCTAACCTGGTCCTCTTTAAGTTCTAAGTTTAAAATTTCAATTTGCAGCTTATTTGATAAGCCTGCATGTGCTTATCAGTTTGTCCCAAGTCACTCAGTGTTTGTTAAGTCATCCTCAGTGGTTTTTCACATTTTTCATAAGCTTCTCACAAGCTATTTAGTATAAGCCAAACTGAGTAATTTAGTTTTTTAGAAAGCTTAACTGGTCATCTAGCTTATCCAAGTCTTTATTTTCATTTACTAGCTCATTTAGGAGCTTAAAAAGTAGCTTATAAGTACCTAGCAAACCACAGTGTCCTGTGTAAAATAGATTAGACTTGTGCTTATTTGAGCTTATTTTGTGCTTATTTCTTAATCATTTGCTTTATCAGTTGTTAATTCTAGCTTATTACAAGTGTCTAGCTTATTTCCAGTTTTCACTTTGCTTATTTTTTAGCTTAAAAGCCATTTTGGCTTAACCTCTTTAGCTTATTTCATTTTCTTGTCAACTGTTGAGATTAATAAGCTAATACAGAGCTTATTAGTGATATTTAGAAAAAGTTTCAGTTATAAAATTTGCTTATTACATAGTGCTTAACAAGTTTGTGAAGAAAAATTCCAAAAATAAAAAGTTGCAAAAAAAAATGGCCACTGCTGGGATTTGATCTCTAGCCACCCAGCTCACCACACCACACACGCACCAACTGCCCTAGGGACTTTTTCAGTTATTATTTACACTATTTAATACATAACCCTTTTGTTTCCAAATAAGCTTATACGTAGCTTTTTGCTTATTTCCAGCTTATTCTTTAGAGCTTTTTCAGTTTTTGTATTTTTTATAAAAGTGTATTAGTATTAAGTATTTTATAAAAAAGTTTCAGATTTTTCTCATTAGTTTTAATATTTTTAAACATTTAATTAGTGTAAAATCTTAATTAATTCATAATAAAAAATATAAAAGTCTAAAAAATATAAATCTTTTTTCTAAAATTTTCTTTTGTCATATAGTACGTAATAAAATTAGTTTTACATTCGTAGGCCTTTTATTTCATAAATTTTACGTTTTTGCTTGCGCTCCAGCGTAATTTTTATAAACAACGCTCGTTTTCATTTTAAATCTAGTTTTTAGGTAATTTGAGTTTACGTTTTAGTTAAAATAGTTTATTTAAGTGATTTTATTTTATAAAATCACAAAAACATCATTGTAAAAATAGTGATAGCGTTTATTTAATAGATTTTAACTTTTTAATTTCTTTTAATTTGCATTTAAGTCGCTGTAATTTGTAAATCTTTTCTTTAGGTAATTTTCCATCAAAAACCTTACTGATCACTATCCTTAGTGATCATTCTATCATCTGATCAAGTGTTTATACACCAATTCATCCTCCGTGGGACTTAACGACCCAGGAATCCCCTATATTCCTCTGATCTTAATTGCATTAGTGTTTGAGCTGTTTTAAGTTTGTTACGGTTAACCATTCACAAGTGGTTAGCTTGTGTAATTAAACTTGACGGTTTAGCACCAATCAAATTTTGGCGCCGCTGCCGGGGAGGCTGTAAGCGTGTTCTAGCATTTTCAGACCCGTACTTGCATATATACCACAGTTTGTAAAAAGTTTTCTGTAAAGTTAAATATAAATCAAAAAGTTCATTAACACTTTCCTAAAGTGTTAAAAACACCAAAAACAATATAAAACAACAAAACAATCGTAACGTTTTCTAGCTTGTGTTTCTTTTAAGGTGATTCTTAAAGAGATACGATTTGGTTAAACGAGACGATATCAAAAATATTTTCCAAAAGTTTTTAAACCCCTTTTCACAAATCATTACCTACGTCTTTTCAGTGGTACTTAATTCATACATAAAAATCAACCACCGCAAATCAAGGCAGTGCACTACCTAACTGGGGGTGCGACCATAATAAGTTCCCGAACCACAGATTTAAAACTTGCCTTTGTGTCCTTGTGATTTGGTGTACCTTTTTCAAAGAAGCCATTTCATTTGTGATTATTGGTTAAGTTCACTTGTGTTTTGCCTCATTTGTTTTGAAAATTGATTTTTATACTTAGTGCATGCGCACTCGTTCTTCCAGTTCTACAACTCCACTTTCTGAACTTGGAAACATTCCTCGTAGACGTAGAGGACGTTCAGCTCCTTCAGCCGTGACTGAGGAACGTCTACCACCACCACCACCTGTCGAAATGGCAGAAGACAAACCCATGAATGAGCTTCTCCAAGCACCCATTGAGGGTTACGGAGATGCCATTGTTGTTCCAGCCATCGTGGCTGATACCTTCGAGCTCAAAACCGGGTTGCTTAATCTGGTAACCCAAAGCCAATTCTATGGTTTTGAGCGGGACGATCCTCATGCACACATTCGATGGTTTAACAAGATAGCATCGACCATCAAGTACAAGAATGTCCCACGCGAAGCTATCAAACTTCTTCTGTTCCCATTTTCTCTAGAGGGACAAGCCCGGAATTGGCTTGAGAAACAACCCCCTCGTTCTATTGAGACATGGGAAGATCTAGTCACCAAGTTTGTTAACGAATTCTATCCTCCATCCCGAACTACAAGTCTTAAGAATGAGATAATGAAATTTTCTCAGAGATTTGATGAATCATTCGGGGAGGCATGGGATCGTTACAAAGAATTGCTCCGCAAGTGTCCGCATCATGGTTTTACCGAATTAATGCAAATGGATACTTTCTACAATGGTCTGAGACAAGCTGACCAAGACTCTTTGAATGCCTCCGCGGGAGGTAATTTCCTTAGCAAAACTACAAAAGAAGCCTTAGAAATCATTGAAAACAAGTCCCAGGTCCGTTCTTTCCGCACAAAGACATATCAGAATCAGTCTAATGCTGGACCTTCTACTTCATCTCCTGTGAGTACATCTAGCACCGATGCTAAGATTGATAAACTCACAGACATTGTTCAGGCTTTGGTTCTTCCTAACCAGAAGAAAGTCACTTTCACTCAAACACCATCACATGGTGAAGTGAAGAAAGTTGAAGTTTGTGTTACTTGTGGTGGTCCTCATGCATACTACAACTGTACTGCCACCGATGGTATTCCGTTTAAAGCAAATGCTATAGCCGGTACTTCAAATCAAGGAGGTAATCAATACCGTCCTCAGAATGAACCAAGCTACCGTGCTAACACTTATCAGGCACCACCAGGTTTTAACCAGAATCTTAACCGGAATCAGAATCAACCTAGAATGAACCAAGGTTATCAAAACCAAGGTAATTTCTATCCTGGACCCAATCAAGGTTTCCAACAACAAGGGAACCTTCATCAAAACAATTTCAATCGTGGGAATCAATTTCATGGGAATGTGAATCCTAATCAAGGGAATTTTCAACAACAAGGTCCTAATCAAAACATCAGACCTCAGAATTTCCCTCCACATCCTCCAGTACCATCATCTGATGAGTTACTGAAGCAGTTCATGAAATCTCAAGATGAAATGAACAGGTTGTTGGTCAGTCAGATTGCTGATCTCAAAAAGTCTTTAAATGATCAACCCTCGGGCTCAGGAAAACTTCCGAGCAACACGATCGCTAACCCGAGGGGCGATGCTACGGCGATCACAACCAGAAGTGGTGTTTCATACAATGGACCCGCTATTCCTACTACCTCTTCTTCTTCTTCTCTCCCTAAGGTAGTGGAAAGTGAACCTAGAACACATAATGGACCTACGACTCCAATGCCTCCTCCACTAGGAGAAATGAGTCAAGTTACCAAGGCGACAAAGGACAAGGAACTTCCTATTGATAATGGAAGTACCACACACGTCCTACCTTCGGTAGTCCAACCTCAAGTTGTCCAGAAACCCAAGTCTAATCCAGGAGTTGTTTTTGAACCACCTGTAGCTCCCAGTGAAAATACCAAATCCAAATCTTCTATTCCTTATCCATCACGTTTGAATGAGCAAAAGCTCCGTGAAAAAGCTAGTCATCAAATGGACAAATTTTTTCAAATTTTCCAAGAACTACATTTTGACATAAGCTTTGCGGATGCTATCATGCTGATGCCCAAGTTTGCATCAACTCTCAAACACATGTTAAGCAACAAGGAAAAGCTGTTTGAAATGGCTAAAACTCCTCTTAACGAGAACTGCTCTGCAGTTATTCTGAAGAAGCTTCCAGAAAAGCTTGGAGATCCTGGAAAATTTCTCCTACCTTGTGTATTTCCAGGAATGGTTGAATGCTTTGCCCTAGCAGATCTTGGTGCAAGCATAAACCTTATGCCTTATTCAGTATGGAAGAAACTTTCTCTTCCGGAACTCACTCCTACATGCATGACTCTTGAGCTTGCAGACTGTACAATATCCCGTCCTCTTGGCATTGCCGAGGACGTATTTGTGAAAGTAGGAAAGTTCCATTTTCCAGCTGACTTCGTGGTTGTTGATTTTGATACCGATCATCGGGTTCCTCTCATTGTTGGTCGAGGATTCCTGAGAACGGGTCGTGATCTCATTGATGTATTTGAGCAAGAAATCACATTGCGTGTTGGTAATGAAGCTGTCACTTTTAACATTGATCAAACTTCGAGGTACTCCGCAAACTATGATTCTGAGTCGGTTAACCGAATAGATATCATTGATGTTGCTTCTGAAGAGTACTCTCAAGAAGTTCTTGGTTATGATCATAATTCTTCGAGTGATAATCTCACTCATTCATCTCAACCTATCATCGCCAATTCTACTCCTTCTCTCACCCCATTTCAGGAAAGTGACTTCATCTTGGAAGAGATTGAAGCTTACTTGTCTAGTGATTCTGTTCCATGGGAAATTGATCACGCTCCCATCGACATCGAGGGGGACATACTTCTCATTGAGAAATTGCTTAATGATGATCCATCATCATCTCCATTCCCTCCCGTCGAACTTCATAACAAAGAAATCAAATCAGTTGAGAAAACTGAAGAATTTCCTGAGGTTGAGCTTAAGGACTTACCACCTCATCTCGAGTATGCATTTCTTGAAGGTGATGATAAATTACCAGTCATTATTGCTAGAGATTTGAGTAAAGATGAAAAGTCTGCTCTCATAAAAATCTTGAAGTCACACAAGCAAGCAATTGCTTGGAAACTCTCCGACATTAAGGGTATCAACCCTGAATTTTGTACTCACAAAATCTTGATGGAGGATGACTTCAAGCCAGCAGTTCAACATCAGAGAAGAGTAAATCCAAAAATCCATGATGTTATCAAACAAGAGGTTATCAAACTTCTTGATGCATGAGTGATTTACCCGATCTCAGATAGTCCTTGGGTTAGCCCAATTCATTGTGTTCCTAAGAAGGGTGGCATAACTGTTGTCACAAATGAAGATAACGAGTTAATTCCAACTCGATTGGTTACGGGATGGCGTGTTTGCATTGACTATCGTAAGTTGAATGACGCTACCCGTAAAGACCATTTTCCTCTACCCTTTATGGACCAAATGCTTGAGAGATTAGCAGGAAATGAATACTATTGTTTCCTTGATGGTTTCTCAGGTTATTTTCAGATCCCCATTGATCCAAAGGATCAAGATAAAACTACATTCACCTGTCCATACGGAACTTTTGCCTATAGACGTATGCCTTTTGGCCTATGTAATGCTCCTGGCACGTTCCAACGATGTATGATGGCCATTTTCCACGACATGATCGGGGAAACAATGGAGGTGTTTATGGATGACTTCTCGGTCATTGGGGATTCGTTTCAAACATGTCTCTCCCATCTAGATAAAATGCTCAAACGGTGTGAAGACACAAATATTTGTCTAAACTGGGAGAAGAGCCACTTTATGGTCAAAGAAGGCATTGTCCTTGGCCATAAGATTTCAAAGAACTGGATTGAGGTAGATAGAGCAAAAGTCGATGTTATTGCTAAATTACCTCATCCTACTACCATCAAAGGTATTAGGAGTTTTTTAGGTCATGCCGGTTTCTATCGTAGATTCATACAAGATTTTTCCAAAATCGCCCGGCCAATGACCCATCTTCTTGAAAAGGATGCTCCTTTTATCTTTTCACCCGAGTGCATCGTAGCTTTTGAAACATTGAAGAAAGAGCTTACAGAAGCACCCATTCTCGTTGCTCCCGACTGGGACTTGCCTTTTGAGCTTATGTGCGATGCAAGTGATTTTGCTATAGGTGCAGTCCTAGGGCAACGTAGAGCTAAGCATTTTCAGCCTATTCACTACGCAAGAAAAGACTATGACTGAAGCTCAAACTCATTACACCACCACAGAAAAAGAGCTATTAGCCGTGGTGTATGCATTTGAGAAGTTTCGGCCGTACTTAATCTTGACCAAATGCGTGGTGTATACGGATCACTCGGCTCTCAAATATCTCTTTGCAAAACAAGATGCAAAGCCGAGATTGCTCCGTTGGGTTCTCCTCCTCCAAGAATTTGATATCATCATACGTGATAAAAAAGGAGCTGAGAACTTGGCTGCTGATCATCTTTCCAGATTAGAAAACCCTCACCAAGATGTTTTCGAGAAAAAGGAAATAAATGAAACATTTCCTCTCGAGACACTCAATGCGGTTTCTTTTCGTGGAAACTCTTCTACCCCATGGTTTGCTGACTTCGCAAATTACCATGCGGGTAACTTCATTGTGAAAGGGATGTCAACCCAGCAGAAGAACAAATTCTTCAAAGATGTTAAACATTATTTCTGGGACGACCCTTTCTTATTCAAAATCTGTGCGGATCAAGTCATCCGACGGTGTGTTTATGGACAAGAAGCTCTTGACATTCTCAAAGCCTGCCATGCTGGACCCACCGGGGGCCATCATAGTCCAAACTACACCGCCAAAAAGGTGTTTGATTCGGGATTCTATTGGCCCACAATTTATAAGGATGCCCACGATTTTGTCAAAACATGTGACGCTTGTCAACGTCATGGAAATATATCTCAAAGAAATGAAATGCCACAAAATGCCATTCAAGTTTGTGAGATATTTGACATATGGGGTATTGACTTTATGGGGCCATTTCCTTCGTCTCGTGGTAACAAGTACATACTCGTAGCTGTTGACTATCGGTCAAAATGGGTTGAAGCGAAAGCTTTACCTACAAATGAGGCCCGAGTAGTTGTGAAATTTTTGAAATCTCTCTTTGCCAGGTTTGGAACTCCTCGTGCTATAATCAGTGATCGTGGTACACATTTTTGTAATGACCAATTTGATCGTGTCATGAAAAAGTATGGTGTTACCCACCGTCTATCTACTGCATACCACCCCCAAACAAGTGGGCAGGTGGAAGTTTCAAACCGTGGTATTAAAAGAATCCTTGAAAGGACAGTAGGTGAAAATCGTGCATCCTGGTCGGATAAACTAGATGACGCACTCTGGGCTTTTCGTACAGCTTACAAAACACCAATTGGGTGTACTCCATACAAGCTAGTGTACGGAAAGGCATGTCATCTTCCGATTGAACTAGAGCACAAGGCTTACTGGGCCTTAAAACATGCAAACTTCGATATACAGACAGCCGGTGATCACAGAAAAGTTCAAATGAATGAACTAAATGAACTTCGTGATCAAGCATACGAGAACTCTTTGATCTATAAACAAAAGACAAAGAAGATTCATGACTCTAAAATCAAGAACCGCGTTTTCAACGTTGGTGATCGAGTCCTTCTTTTCAATTCTAGATTGAAGATTTTCTCGGGAAAGCTCAAGTCCCGCTGGTCTGGTCCATTTACTATCACTAAGGTTTACCCTTATGGCACCATTGAGTTATCTCAACCTGATGGTCCCAATTTTAAAGTGAATGGTCATCGATTAAAGCACTACTTTGGAGAGGACATTCCATCTGTGATTGTCCCGGATCTACAAACATTCCCCATGAACCAATGAATGCGGGGATCGAGTCAAGCTAGTGACTCGGGAATCAAAAATAGTAGCAAACACCATATGGGTTTTCATCCATGTTTCTGTCTTCTTACCCCCTTTCTACCACCCTAGTGTGGGGGAGTTTCCCCACAATGTTGTATATATTATATCTATAAAAATAATAAAATATAATATAAAATAAAAATGTATATATCAAAAACAAAATAATGGCCGTAGTATTTCCCTTTTATGTTCTATGTTTCGGCATAACCGCCGGTACTTTGAATATTGAGGGCAATATTCATTTCTAAGTGTGGGGGGGAATTCTCACGAATTTTATCATGTAATTATTCCACCTAATTCCCCCGTTTTTGGCCAAAATTTTTTTTTGGAGTAAGTGTTTTTCACTTACTCAGCAAATGGTAATCAGTCCGCCATGTCTAACCCACATAAGGATTGGCTAATCCAGGAGCAAACGGCTCTTGGTAAAGATATCTCAAATCCGTTTATGGCTTGCAATTTGCCTAAAATTGTATGGTGTTCAGCTCACCATATCTTTAAACTAGTGAAAAGTTGGCTAGCCCGCAAGTTTATGGCTTGTGGTAAAGGCAGTTGAAAATCCATAATTGGTAATCGGCTCACCAAAGATAATATTGATAATTTATCTAAGAGTTGGCTAGTCCAGAAGCAAACGGCTTCTGGTAAAGACAAATCAAATCCGTTCATAGCTTATGATTTGCTCAAAATCACATGGTTATCGGTGTACCATGGTTCTTACTTGAACTGAAACATTTGGCTACTCCAAAAGTAATGGCTTTTGGTAAAGAGATAAAATCCATTAAATTTTCTCAAATCATTGCTAGGGACTAGCAATATCTTAGTGTGGGGGATTGATGAGTGTCTAAATACTCATCATTTTTATACTGTTAGAATGCAAAAAACATCTGAAAACACTCAGAAACACATCAAAATGATAAAAATATCACAAACAAGTGTTTTATATGTTTTAAATGCAAAAACATCAAAATCTGGTGAAAAACGTATCAAGTTTGCATAATTGGCAGCTTTAGTCCCTCAACTTTACAAAAATGTCAAAAATAGTCCCTGGGTGTTCAAAAATAGAAATTATTCAAACAACACCCTTGTATTATTAATAAATGACAAAATTGGTCCTTTATGATAAGTTTATAGAGAAATTACATGTTTGGTCCCTCAAGTTTCAAACTTGACAGTTTTGGTCCCTGGATTTACAAAAATGGAAAATAATCAATATGGGTCCTTGTACTATTCAAGATTTACAGGTTTAGCCCTTGTGATATGATTGGAAAAGTTTCAATATCAGCCCCTCACTTTGGCAGATTTACATGAATGGTCCTTGTTATTTAACTACAACCAAACGGATCCAATAAACCAACCAAGCCCAATCCAGTCCAATACATGACCCGGCCCAACTTTTAAAAACAGATAAACCGCCTTCACTGTAGCTTCTCCTCCCTCACCCCTGTTAACTCAAAACCAGAGGTGGTTTTCTCACCACCACCTCACCCTTTCCACCTCATCCACCTTTCCAGCTCATCCCCCCTCCTATCATCACAGCCCACAAGCAGTTAATGCTTCCCCACCATGTAACCTTTACTGTAGCACTCTCAAACCTGCTTTTTGCTTTCCAAGACATCCTAAACCCATACCTACTTCACATATTGTCCCCTCCACCTCCACAATGCTCCAAACTTCTTTAATTGGTTTAAAACTGTCTCAAGCAACCTTATTCACTTTTGGCGCCAAAATCCAATTTGATGGCTAGGATACATTTGACTGAATCAAAGGCCAATATTGTTGATGGGATATGTTCAGAATCAAGTGAAGAGTCTCAAAATACTATAAAGAAAGCAGAAGAGTCATTGGAGAAGTGATCTAGTTTTTAATATAATTTAGCTTATGTCGTTTTGATAAAATTTCAAGTTCCAGTGTTTGTTTAATCTTTAAGCTCTGTATTTCATGTTATGAATGTGAATTAAAACCTTTGTTAACATAAATTTCAAGTCTCAAGTTCTGTTTTCAAGTTATGCAATATTTTCAGATTTCACAAATCTCATGAATGCTTAAAAGTTGTTTATGGTTGTTATTAAGGACTGAATAGGTTCATATAAGCTCCTTTATAGCTTATTAAAGCTATTAGATACTTTAAAAAGCAGTTTAGAATCAAAACCAGAAAATTCACAAAAATACCAATAAAATAGTGAGAAAATAAAAATCAATGAAGAAGGTACAAGAAGATTGAAGCAGAGCTGATTTTGGATTGCTTATTGGTTTAGTGCTTCTTGGGAAGCTATAGGATATGTTCTAAGTCCTTGGTTCTTATATTTCACTTGAAATCACTTGTAAGCTCTTTTGATCCAATTTGGCTTTTTACTGTGCAAAATAGTCATTAGCTCAAATTTTTGTGTTTAAATGTTTATTAATTATAGTTAAGTTAAAATAAGTGATAAAACCAGTAGCTTGTTCTTTAAAATTCACAGTTGATTAAAATATAGTTTTCACAGTTAAAATAGCTTTGGTATAATTTGTTAGTTTAATATTGTTAGGACTATTGTTTAAAGCTCATTTAGCTTTAATATATCATAATATAAGGTCTTTTATAGATAGCATGGTTTAAATCAGTCATTAGCTTTGAAAATCATCAAACCAGTTTCTTAAAGTAGTGTTTGGATTTGCTCAGTTTACTGTGTTAAAGGGTATTAGTGTGGTTGCTTGTGGTTATTACCTGTCACATTAGGTCTTAAGAACTCAGTTCAACAATAAAATCCATACCTTATTTGGTGAAAAGTCAAAATACTCTTTTAATCTCACCTCATAAGCTCACTGTTGGATTTTAAAGTGTAAAACCCATCACAGTAGTTCATAGCTTGTTATTTTAGCTTAATTCCATCTCATTTGAGCTTAATACTACTTAATCAGTCAATAGATTCAATTCAAAGTTCATTAAAGTCAAACCTTCAGTTTAATCAAAAAGTCAAAATGTTGTCCTGTGCACAGTGAATAGGCTCAATTTGATAAGCTCACAAATAGCTTATTAGTTGGCTTCATCCTGTGATTTTTAGTTCTTTGGACAGCTAACCTGGTCCTCTTTAAGTTCTAAGTTTAAAATTTCAATTTGCAGCTTATTTGATAAGCCTGCATGTGCTTATCAGTTTGTCCCAAGTCACTCAGTGTTTGTTAAGTCATCCTCAGTGGTTTTTCACATTTTTCATAAGCTTCTCACAAGCTATTTAGTATAAGCCAAACTGAGTAATTTAGTTTTTTAGAAAGCTTAACTGGTCATCTAGCTTATCCAAGTCTTTATTTTCATTTACTAGCTCATTTAGGAGCTTAAAAAGTAGCTTATAAGTACCTAGCAAACCACAGTGTCCTGTGTAAAATAGATTAGACTTGTGCTTATTTGAGCTTATTTTGTGCTTATTTCTTAATCATTTGCTTTATCAGTTGTTAATTCTAGCTTATTACAAGTGTCTAGCTTATTTCCAGTTTTCACTTTGCTTATTTTTTAGCTTAAAAGCCATTTTGGCTTAACCTCTTTAGCTTATTTCATTTTCTTGTCAACTGTTGAGATTAATAAGCTAATACAGAGCTTATTAGTGATATTTAGAAAAAGTTTCAGTTATAAAATTTGCTTATTACATAGTGCTTAACAAATTTGTGAAGAAAAATTCCAAAAATAAAAAGTTGCAAAAAAAAATGGCCACTGCTGGGATTTGATCTCTAGCCACCCAGCTCACCACACCACACACGCACCAACTGCCCTAGGGACTTTTTCAGTTATTATTTACACTATTTAATACATAACCCTTTTGTTTCCAAATAAGCTTATACGTAGCTTTTTGCTTATTTCCAGCTTATTCTTTAGAGCTTTTTCAGTTTTTGTATTTTTTATAAAAGTGTATTAGTATTAAGTATTTTATAAAAAAGTTTCAGATTTTTCTCATTAGTTTTAATATTTTTAAACATTTAATTAGTGTAAAATCTTAATTAATTCATAATAAAAAATATAAAAGTCTAAAAAATATAAATCTTTTTTCTAAAATTTTCTTTTGTCATATAGTACGTAATAAAATTAGTTTTACATTCGTAGGCCTTTTATTTCATAAATTTTACGTTTTTGCTTGCGCTCCAGCGTAATTTTTATAAACAACGCTCGTTTTCATTTTAAATCTAGTTTTTAGGTAATTTGAGTTTACGTTTTAGTTAAAATAGTTTATTTATAAAATCACAAAAACATCATTGTAAAAATAGTGATAGCGTTTATTTAATAGATTTTAACTTTTTAATTTCTTTTAATTTGCATTTAAGTCGCTGTAATTTGTAAATCTTTTCTTTAGGTAATTTTCCATCAAAAACCTTACTGATCACTATCCTTAGTGATCATTCTATCATCTGATCAAGTGTTTATACACCAATTCATCCTCCGTGGGACTTAACGACCCAGGAATCCCCTATATTCCTCTGATCTTAATTGCATTAGTGTTTGAGCTGTTTTAAGTTTGTTACGGTTAACCATTCACAAGTGGTTAGCTTGTGTAATTAAACTTGACGGTTTAGCACCAATCAACTTTTCATTAATGAACCCCACTTTGCCTAGTGCCACTACTTCCAGATATCATTGATACGATTGTAGTTCCTTGATTGCAGCAGTAATAAGGCAATCTGGTAATACCGCACATTGTTTCTTTGTTGTTGAGTCCTTAAATCTGACAACATTGAGTGTGGGCTCAAGCAACACGGAGTGATGGTTGGGGTCATCAAGTCTCAAGGGAATATCTGGATTATTCCCTAGAATCCTTTGGATCAACATTTTTATGTATCTGATATAAGGGATCTTGGTGCCAGGCCTTTTAAGGTAAGACATCATTTCGTCCCAGATCAGAGCTGCAAATTCGATGTGCTTCATGTTGACCATGCCCCAAAATATTTGTAGTTCCATGAGCTTCGGATGCTAGAAACCATTGTCACGTCCAGAAACTGATTTGGCAATCATGATGTATAGGGTTCTCCATGGCTGAGGAATATTTTTGAGATCTACTGAGGAGTGTTTTGTGATAATCCCAGCAGCTTCATCATAGCCAATGTCGACCATGAACTGGAGAGTGATATCTTCAGTAGGAGTAGCAGTGTAATTAGCAGGTTGGATGTTAGGAAGAAGAAGAACAACCCTTAAGTCTGCTGGAGTGATAGTGACTTGTTTGTCATTAAGTGTCACTGTCACAACATCATGACCTTTAACCTTCTGCATGGTGTGCCAGAATTGGTGAAGATAAATCTCCGGTACCATTGCAGAATTAGTAAGCATATTCTTGTATGGAAGAGTCTTCAGAATATCTACAGCGATTTGACAAGAAGACTCAGAACATGTGAAGTTATCAAAATCGACTCTGAGATTGTTCTTCCCAATCTTCGTTGTGTAACCGTTGGGGAAGATGTCTTCCATTGTAAGAACATTTGGTGCATCAATGTATTCCGTTTGGACGTCCATATCGTGATCTGAAAGATATTTAGCCAAAAGAACCAACATATCGAAAGACATTATGTTAGTTAACAGTTGATTTTATTGTCCAATTGTTGAATAAGTTATGTTGATGAATGTTACGAGTCCAATGTCACTTGTTTGTCCAATAGTCCAAGGTAGTCGTGGAAAGTTTCGTGAATTTATTAACTTTTAGTTTTGAAGTCCAAATCTTCACTTATTATCACAACATATTAACCATTTAAGCTTATTAGTGACATTTTGGTTTCGTGACGTTATGATTTATTTATGTACAAGTTTGTACGCGTAACAATTCATGATAAAGTTAAAAATTAGGCTTAGGCGTAGGTTTTGCAAGCTTATGCGTAAACAGCAAACCATACGCGTAGGCGTAAGCTTATGCGTAGGAACTTAACTTACGCGTAAGAAAAGTTACGCGTAAGAAAAGGATCCTTAGCATAAAGCTTATGCGTAAGAATATGTTAGAGTTTATGCGTAAGGTTTACTCGTAAGGGTAAACCTTATGCGTAAAACTCAAGTTTACGCATATCCTTCACAGGATACGCGTAGTCCCTTTGTAGAACCTTACGTGTAAAGGTTACGCGTAAGATTTCTCTTACGCATAACATTCTACGCATAAGGTGATCCTTATGCGTAGGAGCATAATTAACCTTGATTCTGAATTTTTCACGCGTAATAACCTGAAACAAATTCATTATAACTCTTTCATTAACATATTATCCATTTCCTTTCAGTTTTCATATGAAGTAATATTCCAAACAGTTTATGCGTAAAACACTCTTACACGTAAAAGCTAAACCCTAAGAACTCAATTTTTACGATTAAGAGATTTAGCTATAGGAATGACACCAAATGATTTTTGTGATTGATAACGCTACACGCGTCGTTCGGGGTCAAGGAAACTTCCTTTTCTTCGAGCAAGTTTTATAACACCCTAGGCAGTGAACCTAATCGTTGTAGTGTAGTAATTAGGGTAAGCCACGGGTATTGATATCGTTCTCTAGGGGAATAGGAATGCTAGTAAGAAGTTACTACGCTAAGGTTAAGGTTGAGGAAGATTATTTTTTGTATTTTTATATTTTATGAAATGGAAAGGTACGAATCTCGGGTATTGGATTTGGGGGGTTGGTATTTCTACCGATTACTCTACTAATATCTAATTATCTAAACTAAGGTTGTGGGAGTCTATGTCTAATTAATGTGTGCTCGTATGATAGTTTAAAGATGTGTTTACTTAGGTTATACTACTCCTTAATTATCTCCTATTGATGGTTGAGTTGTCACGTCCTTATTCTTAGTTGCGTTGTGTGTCTAAAGTTGTAGGGTATGCGTTTCTCCCTAACTCTTTGAACTTACCAAAGGGTCTCGTCTACAAAACCTACTAGGGATGATAAACTCTTACTCTAAGGCACTCTTTGGATAATTTAGCCTACAACTACTCAGGTAATCATATTCTAAGGTTCACAAAGATGAATCAAGCATTAAGTACACAACGAATGACCTATCGCATTACTAGATCATTAAACAACTAAGATAAGAAACAACCAATCAATATTCAATAATTAAGTTTCATACTTCCTAAGCAAACACACAAATAAATTAGCCGGACATGGAGAACATGCAAGCATACACACAAATAATCAAAGACATAATTGAATTAATGAAGTAAATACTTATCTTGATGTAAGATAGGGTTTAAAACCCTAAAATACTGTACAAGACACCTTAGGTTCGGTTTTAGGTTTTTACTCCAAAAAGACTCTCTAAAACTGAAAAATTCGGATTCTATATATAAGATTACATATGCGACGGCGTCACCTTATGTTTCGTGACGCCGTCGTGTCGCCGTCATTAGGGTTTCGTCTTGGCCACGTTAACCTTGCGACGGTGTCACCTTATGTCCGTGACGCCGTCCTCTTCAGCTTCTGACGTCGTCTGGGTCGCATCTAGGCCGTCTGAGTAGCAACGGCCTACTCTTTTAAAGCCCGACGTCGTCAATTGAAAATAGGGTTTTTGGCTTCTGTATCGTCACAAAAAATCCTCCGACGGCATCGCAATTAACACCTGACGCCGTCGCCTTCTGTTTTCAGCAGCTTTGAGTGTCTCGATTCTGACTTTGGCCATTTTCTTCGTATATTCGCGCCTTTTCGTCCAAATAAGTGCCATTCCAGCATTTTGCCATCAAGAGACCTAAAAAGTGAAAAGGAACGATATTAAGCAATAACGGATACAAAAGTGATCAAATAAGGGCTTAAACGACCCTCAAAATGGTACCTTTTAAAACCTTATCAAATATCCCTACACTTGTTATTTGCTTGTCCTCAAGCAAATGTGCTTTTAGCCAATTAATTTATAAGTTAGGGGTCATGAAGCATTAATTCAAAACGGTCCACAACACATATAAGCCCCGCAAAAGTCATAACAAGCACAGAAATTACATACTAGCACCTCACATGGGGTGTTTGGGTACTCACATCTCTCTCGGGTGTGTATATGAAATATAACAAATAGGAAATGGAAGATAAACACTCATTAACCGGTCCT
This sequence comes from Chrysanthemum seticuspe, assembly GCA_019973895.1. Taxonomy (NCBI): domain Eukaryota; kingdom Viridiplantae; phylum Streptophyta; class Magnoliopsida; order Asterales; family Asteraceae; genus Chrysanthemum; species Chrysanthemum seticuspe. The sequence goes on from BPTQ01000004.1 coordinate 211,941,204, forward strand.
AGTACATAGATTACCATAGGCTTGAGAATAGATCAAACCTCCATCGCTTTGGCGTAAGCACCTAGGAAAGACTATCAAAGAGGTCTTTTAAAGGGTTGGAATGTTAGGCTTAAGGTAGGGAAACAAGGGTTTGGTGGGATAGGCTATTTAGTGGTGGCAAGTCAAAAATCTCTATGTTAAATGCATACGAAGAATGGCGTTGCTAAGCCAAGACTCGACACTCTAAAACTCTAGGTAACGGAAATAAACAAACATAAATTTAAAGGATAGATGTAGGATGGTAGCCCGTATGTTTTTTTTTTTTTTTTTTTTTTTTTTTTTTTTTTTCATACACTTTTACTCTACCATCCTCTACGGTAACATCAAAATGATAGGGATTTATAGGCACATCCCTACACTTGAGTTTTTATTACTCTAACACTAATTTGACCTGAATTGAAAAGATCAAAACACTTGGGGTACATTATTACGCAAACAAAGGGAATTTGAATTTAACGTTCCCTTCCCGTCATTTCATAAACTTTAACTTTTCCCATGAATCCCAATCGTCCCAAAACTGTATACAAAGGATATGACTCGACTTAGCAACTTATGCAAGCAACTAGATAATTGAACTAAGGGTTTAGGGTGATAACAAACATTTGCACTAAAAGTGAGTGCATAAGGGGTAGGCTAAGGCGATTTGGGTGTATATTTGGGGGTGGGGTGTAAACAATGCTCTTCTTTGATATTCCGGAAAAACCGAAACATCACGAGAACCGCGAAAAGGATAGGCTCTGAGGGGTTAACTAGGGGTATCGTGTACTAAAGATGAGTACAACGCAAAGGTGTGGGGGAATTACTCAACCGATGCGGCAGAAGTAATTATATTACGGGTATCAAACAAGGGTTATCCTAATGCCTCTTATCATTTAGTTATTCCTAACTACACAAGTGTACTCTCACTTGCGATCTCGGAATGCATCACAAAACAAGTTCTAGAATCTAATATACTACCGGTTCACACTCTAAGCATTAAAGATGAATGCTTTAATTCCTACTAATCTAAGGGCGATCCTCACATTTTTGGTGGAATTTAAGTGGTAAAGGGTTTTTGTGCTAGTCATATAACTTCCTATCCATGAGACGCTTTTGTTAAGACTAATGGCCCACTCCTATATGTCATGAAAAATTTTAAATTTGGTGCCAAAATTACCCTAACCGACATTTTCTCATGGTTTATTACGCAAATGCAATTGGACAAAGCAAATAATCAAGGATAAGCATAGTTTCAAAGTTCCCGTTTTATTTTCCCTCCCTACACTTAAACTGAACATTGTCCCCAATGTTCCCCGAAAGTATCAAAGTTATGATAATAGAAGGTAATCAAAAACGAAAGAAACTAATACTCCCCTGATTAGCTCGGTAGGATCCGTGTAAAGTGGTAGTTAAATCCTTTCTAAGAAGAATTATTGCGTGAAAAGCTCCTTCCAATCTTATGTAACTTCTTCTTGACAAACTAAACCTGCACACTTGAAGAAAACAAACGAAACCTTCGCGTAAAATCGGCGGTAATAATATATATAAGACTCGATTTAAACTAGGATATAATGCTTGTGGAATGGATGTTTACAGAATTTCTAAGAAAATTAGGACCTGGAAAATTCCAAAAATTTATAAGTAGCTCAGAAAACGAGAAAAAATGATCTGATGTTTTTACTCCTTCCTGACGCCGTCAGGTTGCAATCCTGACGCCGTCAGGTTATCCTGACAAAAACTGGTCTGCGATTTTCTGGAAAAAATTCTAGAAAATTTACATCTTTAGAATCTGGAAAAATTTCTGCAAAAACATCCATTATGACTCGATACAAGCATTTGACTCGAACAAATAAACATAAATATCTTTTAGTTAATTGTTATTCTCATGTTTACGTTTCTTTTGAAAACGTGTGTAATCCTCCCTACATTTATCCCTTATGTAAAATACCTTTATATGCAATTAAGACGAGGTTAAAAACAAAATAAAGCATTTTTACAAATTTAAACATGAGGATAAACAATTAATAAAAGATATATGACACTAACAAGCAAACAATTAAGCATGGGTTGCCTCCCACGAAGCGCTTTTCTTTATTTAAGAGTCTTGTAGCTAGACTCATAGTCGTGCTCCTACGTTGCTTCACCACCGCCCTCTTGACCATTTGTTTTCCCGTCATCGAAAGGGTGTAGGCGCTGTATGCTTACCGTGGATTCCTTGCCAACGCTGTCAATTATGGTGACGGTTTTATCATTTAAATTGGTCTCCTTAACTGTGAAAGGCCCAAACCATCTTGGTTTGTTTCTTCCTCGTAATGCCCTTATCCGAGATCTATACAATAGCACTTTTTCTCCCTTTAGAAATTCCTTAGGGTCCTTTTTTGCCTTAGGTATCGAGGTGGGATTGCTGCCTAACTTTTTATCGGGTTTCCACAACATCGCATACAATCCTTGAACCATAAAGTCTCTAAGCCCTTTTTCCCAGTCATTCATCTTCTTCTTAACATTGTTGCCCGGGGATTTTCGATTTCCACCCGTAATCATTTCCATGATCTTAAGAGGATATCTTGGGATGATGGGTATCCTAGCGTACCCCTTCCCGCTTTTGAGTATCATGATGCCTTCTCCGCATTTGATGGTTGCCTTGGCGGTGGCCAGGAACGGCGTCCCAAGAATGAGGGGTACGTTTTTATCTTCCTCAACATCAATGATCACGAAATCCACCGGATAAACGATGTTAGCTACCTCAATTAGAACATCAACAGCGATTCCTACGGGGTGGACATAAGTATGATTAGCTAAGGAAAGTCTAAGGTCGGTCTTGGCTGGTTTCTCCTTAGTTAACTTATTATAGATTGACAATGGCATTATGTTCACATCGGTCCCTTGATCGGCCAAGGAATTTATATTATCCATGTCACTGATGCTAACTGGTATCACGAAATTCCCTGTGGTGTCTCGTTTTCTTGTTAATGGTTTTTTTATAACCAACTCATACAGAGGTTCCATAGGTAAGGCGTCGTATTCTTCTTCCGTCATTTTCCCTTCAAGAGCTTCCCTAAGAACTTCATTGTACCTAAAGTTGTTTACTTGGTTTGCAATGGTTTTCTTGTTAATTTCGTGCTTAAGGTAGTACTCAATGGTCTCAGGTTCATCGTTAGGCACAGACTCCTCCTTCGTGCTTTCCTCAGTTTTCCACATCTCAGCCCTTTCATTCTCAGGCATAATGGAAACGGCGTTTACAAATGAAGTGGGAGGGCAATCGTTGCTTCTTACGAGCACCTTTTCGGGAACCTTTGTTTTGGTAAATTCAATTACCAAATTCATCATTTCTTTCATTTTTGCTTGCATTTCCTCTCTCTGCCTATAAACCTCCTCTTCAAATCTGGCTAATCTCTCTGTATGAGCTGCCATGTACTCCCTCATTTGATTCTTGAAGCTTGGTGAAAGTGGTATTGGGGAAGTAGAACGGAAGCGCCTTTCGGAACTTGGGTTTTGCTCGCGACTTGGGGACTCCAAAAAAGGTGTGGAGCGGTTGGTGGAGTTGGCGGATTTGACGACCTCTCGAGGAATTTGTACGGGGGCTCTTTTCTGCCTTTCCATAAGATAATCAATTCCTCTCTCGATGGCACTCAATTGCTCCTCGAGTGTATCGGAGGATTCAGAAGGAGTGGATATGGCATTAACCACGTTAATCTGAGTTTCGGGAGATTCACTCCAATCTTCGTAGCTTTGATCGGCAAGCTCCTCTATAATATCCCATGATTTCTCTGCGTTAAAGTCGCTGAGCCTTCCACCGGCGGCTCGATCAATGGATCGTCGAGTGATGAAATCGGTATGATCATAGAAGATTTGGATTTGAAGCCAAAGATCAATGCCATGGTGTGGAAGTCTACGGAGTAGTTCCTTAAATCGAGTCCATGCTTTGTAAAGAGACTCACCTTGGAGCTGCTGGAACGTCAAGATGTCTCGCCTAAGTTTAGTGGTTCTCCCCGGTGGGAAAAATTGAGCAAGGAAGCGAGAGGTAAGATCATCCCAACTTGAGATGGAGCCTGCGGGAAGTCGCTCAAGCCAATTACTAGCTTGGTCCCGTAGAGAGAATTGGAAGAGACGCAGGCGCGTGGTCTCCCGAGTAGTAGCATCAAGGTCGATGGAATCGACAATTTTGAGGAAATCTCTCAGATGCTGATTTGGATCTTCGGAACAAAGTCCATGGAATGCACATCCGTTTTGCACCAACCGGATGGTGTCGGATCGCAGGGCCGTAGTTTGGGCTTGGTCGGGAAGCTCAATGGTGTTCCTATAGCCTAGGTGGCTTGGTCTTAAGTATTCACCAAGAGTACGGGCTCTTGGCGGGTCATTTGGTGGTGGGTTGATGAGTGGTGGTTGGTTATCATCCTCCATGATGAAAAGTGATGGGTGTTACGAACAAAGGTCACGAAGAAGGGGGATAGACTAAGAGAAAGCTAAAAATGAGAAAAAAAAAGTTTACTTGATAGGAATCAAGCAAAGAACCTAAACGAGGTGGAGTACTAACTAGCTATTCTATTCCCCGGCAGCGGCGCCAAAAACTTGATAACGCTACACGCGTCGTTCGGGGTCAAGGAAACTTCCTTTTCTTCGAGCAAGTTTTATAACACCCTAGGCAGTGAACCTAATCGTTGTAGTGTAGTAATTAGGGTAAGCCACGGGTATTGATATCGTTCTCTAGGGGAATAGGAATGCTAGTAAGAAGTTACTACGCTAAGGTTAAGGTTGAGGAAGATTATTTTTTGTATTTTTATATTTTATGAAATGGAAAGGTACGAATCTCGGGTATTGGATTTGGGGGGTTGGTATTTCTACCGATTACTCTACTAATATCTAATTATCTAAACTAAGGTTGTGGGAGTCTATGTCTAATTAATGTGTGCTCGTATGATAGTTTAAAGATGTGTTTACTTAGGTTATACTACTCCTTAATTATCTCCTATTGATGGTTGAGTTGTCACGTCCTTATTCTTAGTTGCGTTGTGTGTCTAAAGTTGTAGGGTATGCGTTTCTCCCTAACTCTTTGAACTTACCAAAGGGTCTCGTCTACAAAACCTACTAGGGATGATAAACTCTTACTCTAAGGCACTCTTTGGATAATTTAGCCTACAACTACTCAGGTAATCATATTCTAAGGTTCACAAAGATGAATCAAGCATTAAGTACACAACGAATGACCTATCGCATTACTAGATCATTAAACAACTAAGATAAGAAACAACCAATCAATATTCAATAATTAAGTTTCATACTTCCTAAGCAAACACACAAATAAATTAGCCGGACATGGAGAACATGCAAGCATACACACAAATAATCAAATACATAATTGAATTAATGAAGTAAATACTTATCTTGATGTAAGATAGGGTTTAAAACCCTAAAATACTGTACAAGACACCTTAGGTTCGGTTTTAGGTTTTTACTCCAAAAAGACTCTCTCTAAAACTGAAAAATTCGGATTCTATATATAAGATTACATATGCGACAGCGTCACCTTATGTTTCGTGACGCCGTCGTGTCGCCGTCATTAGGGTTTCGTCTTGGCCACGTTAACCTTGCGACGGCGTCACCTTATGTCCGTGACGCTGTCCTCTTCAGCTTCTGACGTCGTCTGGGTCGCATCTAGGCCGTCTGAGTAGCAACGGCCTACTCTTTTAAAGCCCGACGTCGTCAATTGAAAATAGGGTTTTTGGCTTCTGTATCGTCACAAAAAATCCTCCGACGGCGTCGCAATTAACACCTGACGCCGTCGCCTTCTGTTTTCAGCAGCTTTGAGTGTCTCGATTCTGACTTTGGCCATTTTCTTCGTATATTCCCGCCTTTTCGTCCAAATAAGTGCCATTCCAACATTTTGCCTTCAAGAGACCTAAAAAGTGAAAAGGAACGATATTAAGCAATAACGGATACAAAAGTGATCAAATAAGGGCTTAAACGACCCCTCAAAATGGTACCTTTTAAAACCTTATCAGTGATATCTTAGAGGCCTAAGGAGATGTATTAAACAAGTTTTAACATTAAAACCCTTATGAATCAAAAGTACCCATTTCTTATGAGCATAAACCCTAAATTTCAATTTCTCAACATTTGTTGTTTCTGGGCATGATTCAAGTTTGGATTTGGTCAATTAAACATGTCTAAAGCATAACACAACCATCTAATTCACCAGAAACACTCTCATATGAAAACGGCCAAATCATGCGTATGAACCCTAATTTGAAAAATGATCAATTGTTGTTTCTGGGTGGGTTTGGTTGATAGAAATGGTTTAAGAAGGATCATTTGAACATTTTAACACTTCCATTTTACCAAGAAACACCCAAACATGATTCCATGTTCATACGCTTATGCGTAGAACATGAAATCAAGCCTAGGGACAAATCTAGCCGTTGGATTTTAAAACAAATCAAAACCTATGTTTAGATAATCACCTAGAACGATTAAACACTTACAAATTCGAAGATTAAAGCACGGATTTGAGTATTGAATCTTAGGCGTAGGATGATATGGTTGAAGAATTAAATGAGGATAATAAATGTGAAAGAGTGTTTAGGTGGAGTATTTTTGTTAAAATAAGTTTAAGCTTTAGACAACTTTGGCCCCTTAATTCGTGCCAAACCGTCAAGTTTTATCACGCAAGCCAGCCACTTGTGAATGGCTGACCGTAACAAACTTAAAACAGTCCGGAAACGAATGCAATGAAGATCAGGAGAGTATAGTGTTTCCCCGGGTCGTTATGTCCCAGCGAGCTATGCAATGAATCACCAAACGGATAGTGATTGAGAGATTTGAACGGAAAAAGGGATTGATTTATTATAACTACAGAAATAGCCTATAATTACAAAGGCTTAAATGCAAATTAAAGGAAATTAAAAATATAAAAAATATTAAATAAACGCTATCACTATTTGCAAAATGATGTTTTTTTTATTTTTCTTTTTATAAAACTGAATTAAAAACTACGCGACGTACAAATGAAAATATGAAACCGAAGCAGTATTAATCCTAAAAATATGAAAATGATATTTTTACAATCCTAATGATAAAAGAAAATTTTTAGAAAAATAAAATTATTTTTAAAACTATTTAATTAATATTATTAATTAAAAACTATTTTTACTTATTTAATAATAACTTAAAACACAAGAAAATATGAAATAAGGCTAGAAAAATAAAATTTTGACTTGGAAAAATCTAAAATATCAAAAGAGAATTTTCAAAACTATTTTTGTATTTTTCTGATTATTTTTGTATTTTCTATGAATTAAAAACTATTTAAAATTACTTAAATCACTTAAAAATACAAATTTAACTAAGAAAAATCTGAAAAAATATTTTTTTGACTTTTTATATTTATTTTAACTTAAGAAAAATGAAAAATTATTTTTTTGAAACTTTTCTTAATTAATTGTATTAAATGCTAATTAAAAAGTACTAAAAATTGATTAAATTGTAGAAAAATAGCAAACTGACTTGGAAAAATCTAAAAAATTCAAGATAAGTCTAAAATAATATGAAGAATCTAGGAAAAATATAAAAACAGGGTGTTGTGTGCAAGAAAATGAAACTGCTATGATAAGTGCTTATAATTAAGCACTCAAAATAAGCTACAAGCCACAAATAAGCACCAACTGATTACAGAAGCTACAATATACTAAAAGTACTCAAAATAAACTAATAACAACTGTCCTAAACCTCTAAAACACTTACTACCATGATTTGATGATTTTGAGCTTATGTGCTAAAACAGGTTTAAGGGACCTACTTTGAGCTTAAGCACAAGCTACAAAATAAGCTGAAAATGAAAAGCAATTGTTGGAACTTAATCTAGACCTGGCTAGCTATGTCTAAACCAGAGATGAGCCCTGGATGAGCTCTGATGAGCTCTGTGCAAGGGCTGCACAAAACTGTGCACACTCAGTATTAACTAAGCTTGTGCACAGGGGAAATGAGACCAGATTCACAAGCCTCTTTGGAGCTTATAAAAAATTTGTAAAAATCCACAAAAATGGTAACAAGAAATGAGACCAGATGAACTTCTTAAACCTACAATTTCATTTAATTTGGCTTAGAAATGAAGCAATGAAAAATCCTCTTAGTTAGGCTCAAAACTGGATTTCCACTTTTGACTTTTGAGCAGTTTTGCAAAATTTGACTTTATTGAACTTTGAAACCAATTTGAGGACTGATATTAATGTAATATGATAAAACAAACACAATGCAAGCAATGTCTAAGAATTCTAAACACAAAACAAGTCTTTGATTCTTTAAAAATCCAACAGATAAACAGTTGAGACAGATTTTATGTGATGTTGACTTTTGAGGTCTGCAAGTGCAATATTAAGACATATTTAAGAGTAAATGAACTAAAAAAACCTATAACTACAAGCCCTCACTACTGAACCAACCTTTAATACAGTTTAAGCAGTAATCCAAACACTCCTTTATGACACTGATATGAAAGTTAAATGAGCTAATCCACTACACAAGTATATATTATTGATTAAACTGGTTTTAACTATCCTAATTACTACTGAATAAGCAAATTTAAACCACTGATAACCACAAATACAGATTGAGCAATAAAACTTGAAAATAACTTACAATAGGTCCCAGCCACTATGGCTTGAAATCAGTGAACCAAGGAACCACTAGCCTATCCCAAACTCTAACCTAGCTCATTATCAACCCAAATCCATTTCTGCATCAACCCATATCCAATTCATACCCATTTGCTTCCTCAGTTGACTTTCTTTGACCAAATTCCAAAGTTGCTTGAAACTTAAATTTAAGCTTACAAAAAGCTATAATAAGCTTATAGAAGCTTGTTTGAGCTTAAAATTAAGCTACTAAAAGCTTTGACATAGGACTTTGAAAATGAAAATTTCAACAATTAACATAAAATATGGAAAATTAACACAAACTTGAATTGATACTTTAAAATAGTTTCAATACACTGAACTAAGTTACTTTGATACAAGGAAACTTGAAAATACAACTAAGAATTCATTTAAGACTTAAGAATTTTAAAAACGAAATACATTTGAAAATTAAACTAAGTGCCACCCTTTCTTCTCTGTCTTCCTCCTCTTTTTATACACCAACATGTTTCTCTCACTACTCTGATCACTTCCCACTTTAATTTGAGGCCATTGGATGCCTAGATATCATCTTGGCCGTTTAATTGGTTTTGGCGCCAAAATTGGATATTTGCCAGTTGGGGTTGAGTGTTAGGTTGAAGGTGCATTGAATGCATCTTGGCTTTGTGTGTTTGGAGTGATAAGGGTAGGGTGATGATGAGAGTGGTAGGAGTTGCAGGTGATGATGAGGGGGAAGGGGGAAGGGAAACCCGTGAGGTGTTTTTAATTATTTTAAGTGTGGCGGGAGTTGACCATTTGACCGGGGGGATTAATATATTAAAGGGGGGTCAAAGGTCCAAAAGGTTCAAGTGGTAGGGGTCACATGGGATTTTGACAAGGGTCCAATTGGGTTTAGCTCTTTTAATAAACAAGGACTATTTGTGTAAATTCTTAAATTTAAGGGACCAATGCTGCCATATTATCAAAGTTGCTCCAAGGGACTATAAGTGACAAGCTTCCATAGTACAAGGACCAAACTTGACATTTTCCAATTTTCCAAGGGCCATTTTTGCCAATTTTTAAACTTGAAGGACCAAATTTGACATTTTCTCAAAACTTTTGATATTTTTCACCAAAGGACTAATTTTGACAACTTATGATTTTAAAAGGACCTTTGGTGATTTTTCTTTTGAAATTAAGTGCTCAGGGACTATTTCTGACAATTTTTGAAACTTGGGGGACTGAAACTGCCAATTATGCAAACTTAGCTCATTTTTCATCTGATTTTGAACATTTTGCATCTGAAACATATAAAATGCAATTTTGGAATATTTTCAGTATTTTGATGCATTTCTGAGCATTTTTAAACGTTTTGCAGTTCAGATTTAACCAATAATGATGAGTATTTACACACTCATCACCCCTCCACCTTATCCATTTTCATCCTAAGCCCATAACTTCCATTTTGGTTACGTAAAGTATGATATTTGGAAAGAAACATGACGACACTCCCCCTCGACTTAAGAAATAATGAAATTTTATAAATTTGAGTCCGGGGAGTGTCAATAAACCAGAAATGTGACCACCCTTATCAAGGAAACAACCGGAATAAGGTAACATGCAAGTACAAGGTTTTATGAAACAGAAAAATATTTACTTTCTCCCCCTCAACACTTGACCGAGAAATTAAAGAATTTTGAAACAGTAAAGTGTTGACGGAAGATTTTTACTTGCCATGTTTGAAAGAAATTAGATAGGAGAGTATTTTTGAATTTTATTAGATTTTATATTTTTGTATTTTGTTTTTGAAAATATTTACAAAAGAGGTGTTGGTGTTTGACTGGTTTTAAGATTGTTTTAAAAGTTCATCCAGTTCTTCTGGAGTCAAACACCGCATACCAATCCGATGGACCAACTCAGTAAACCTAGCAGGAGCTAAGGCTTTGGTGAGAAGATCTGCCAGTTGGTATTTAGTACCCACAAAGTATAATTCAACGGTACCCTTTTCCACATGCTCCTTGATGAAATGATATCGAAGATCGATGTGCTTTGATTTTGAATGTTGAACAGAGTTACACGAGATGGCAATAGCACTTCGATTATCGCAGTACATCAGGATTCTGTCAAATACGTAATCATAGTCTTTGAGTTGTGTTCTCATCCAAATGACTTGAGCACAACACGCCGACATGGCTACATATTCTGCTTCAGTTGAGGACAACGATGTACAATCCTGCTTCTTCGATTGCCATGACACCAGTTTATCACCAAGAAATTGTAGAGCGCCTGAAGTACTTTTCTGAGAATCTAAGCAACATGCGTGATCAGCGTCTGAAAAAGCTATTAGTTCAAAACCAGAATCCTTTGGATACCAGATCCCCAAGTTAATGGTTCCCTTGATGTATCGGAGGATTCTTTTAGCCTCAGAGAGGTGAGTTTCAGTTGGTCGTGACTGATAACGGGAGCAAAGATATACAGCAAAAACAATATCAGGTCTACTGGCTGTTAGATACATGAGAGACCCAATGATACTTCGGTATTTGGTAGGGTCAACCAATTTCCCATGCAAATCAGCGTCCAGTTTCTTGGTATGTGCCATTGGTGTGGCATAGGTGTCACAGTTTTGCATTTCATTTTTGTTTAAGCGTTTGAGTACTTTAGATGTGTTGACCCAAAAATGATGTCATCCACATAAAATTGAGCAATTAGAATGTGCGCCCCGTGATATTGTATGAATAGTGTAGGGTCGACCGAGCCTTTGACGAAATTATTAGCGATCAGAAAGGATGACAACTTATCATACCACGCCCGAGGGGCTTGTTTGAGACCGTAGAGAGCCTTGTTCAGTTTGTAGACGTGATTAGGGAACTCTGGATCAACGAATCCTTTTGGCTGGCTGACATACACCGTTTCTTTCAGTTTTCTATTGAGAAAAGCAGTTTTGACATCCATCTAAAAGATCGTGATGTTCATGTGAGCCGCGAATGCGAGAAAGATCCGAACAGCCTCAAGTCTAGCAACCGATGCGAAAGATTCCTCGTAATCAATCCCTTCTTCCTGTCTATAACCCTTAGCCACCAGACGTGACTTATTTCGAATAACCGTTCCTTCAGCATCCAGCTTGTTTTTCCGAATCCATTTGAGACCAATAACATAGACTCTAGTTGGTTTTTCAACCAATTCCCATACTTCAAGACGTTTAAATTGATTGAGTTCTTCTTGCATGTATTCAATCCAGTTGTTATATGTCATGGCATCCTTTATGTTTTTGGGTTCAGCTTGGCAGATGGTAAGTGCATAAATGCAATGTTCACCGTCAGTCTGAAGTCGTTGTCTAGTTACGACTGGTTGATTCGGGTTGCCAATAATGTTCACTAGAGGATGGTCTTTAGTCCAACGATGTGTGGAGGCTTGATGTTGATATACTTTCTGCAGATTAGGAGGATTCAAATGGCTTGTGGATGATTATGCAACATCAGGTATGGCAGTTTCATTAGGAAACGGATTGAAGAACACATTTGGATCATAATCTGCAGGTGGGGCTACTTCATTGTTCAGAAGATCATCAGCTGGTTCAGCGTCATTGGATGCGGTTTGTTCGACTGTTGTTGTAGAATCAACTGGTGGTGCTTCCTCAACAGTAGTTATTGTAGCAGATGTATCAGGTATTGGATTATGATCAGGATGAGCAGCGGAAACATTTGATACATCTGGAGCACGTTCATCAATATCATCACTAAACAGAGGAGTAAATAGCTGTTCCATTTGACGTCGAGTAAGTTTTAAACTAGGTTCAGCTGATGATGGGGTTTGAGGGAAGTTTAAAAGGTTATGTCTGGGTTCTAAGTTGTTATGCTCAGAAGCCATTTCTGTAAGCTCATCGAAATTTGCATGAATCGTTTCCATAATCTCCCTTATACGACAATTCCAGATTCGGTAACCCTTAGAGTTTTCACAATATCCAACAAAGACTCCAATGTCAGCTTTGGCTTTGAGCTTACCAAAGTCATCACGATCATTATTCGGAAAACAAAGGGATCCAAATACATGAAAGTGTTTGAGATTCGGTTTACGGTTGTGGATAAGCTCATAAGGTGTTTTGTTGTGGCGTTTGGTAATCATTGAACGATTCTGAGTGTAGCATGCAGTTGACAGGGCTTCAGCCCACAAGTAATCGGGAAGTTTTGTATTTATTAACATCGTTCTTGTAGCTTCCACTAACATACGGTTTCGTCTTTCAACAACTCCGTTTTGTTCCGGTGTTCGTGCAATTGATGTTTGATGCTCAATTCCTACTTTCTCATAATATGCACGAAGAGTTTGATTCACAAATTCAGATCCTTTGTCTGTTCTGATTTGTCTGACTGTGTTCCGGAGCTGAACTTGAATTTTCGTGAGAAAGGTGATGATCATCTGTGGAGCTTGATCTTTACTTCGAAGAAAATAAACCCAAGTCCATCTTGAGTAGTCATCGACAATTACCAAGATGTAGCATTTGCCATTAATCGTCTGCACGCGCATCGGGCCACACAAATCCATGTGAAGAAGCTGAAGCACATGTAGTGAGTTGTGTTCCACTTTTGAAGGAAAGTATGCACGAGTGCCTTTCCCTTGTTCAAAAGCTGAGCATAGGTGATCTTTAGAATACCGAAATCTTGGGAGACCTTCAACAAGTTTGTATCATGCAAGATTGGTTATGGTTTGAAAGTTTAAATGTGAGAGATGACAGTGCCATAGCCAAGATTTTGTAGATGTTGCCTTTGAAAGTAGACAGATAGGAGATGAAGCAATCATGTCTTGCATTGAGATTGTATAAAGACTTGAATTATGGGTACCAGACATAAGATCGTTTCCTTGTAGATCACGAATGAAGCAAGTTTTCTCCCGAAAAACAACTTCCAAATCTGCATCACAAAATTGACCAACTGAGAATAGATTGTGACCGAGACCTTCCACATAATAAACCCTGCTGATTTTGATGTTGCCATTGATGTAATCTCCGTAGCCCATGATAGCTACGAAGTGATCATTCCCGAATCTGACAGTGCCAATGAACTTTGCAAAAAAGTTTGATAACAGTTTGAGATTGCCTGTCATGTGTCGGGAACATCCGCTGTCAACAATCCAGAGGATGATCTATATCACCTGCATTACACACAGACGACACAGATGGAATAGAAGTAGATGTGGAACCCGAAGAGTTAGTGGGTTCCGAAGCAGTTATAGTAGAAACACACATGTTAATGATTTTAGGTATCCATTTAAATCCAAGTGTATTATGTAACCATTTCTACCATCTCCAACTAGTCTTAGCTTTGGTCTTAGTAAATGCACTAGGTGATAAGTTCTTCCTAGGAGGTGAAGGGGGTACTATGGGTACATCAATGATTTTAGTCGGAACACTAGAAGGTGGTTTACCTAGCACAGACTCAGAAGCATTAGTGGGCCTAGAAGTATTCCGTTTTCTATTATTCCGCTTACGATTCAAGATAGCCTTAGCAACACATTTATCATGACAACCAGAAAACATGCTTTTACGACAACCAACACAAGAAGCTTCGAACATAACATTTAAAGTACTTAAAGATTCAGCATTCATTACATCACTTTTGCCATTACATTTGTCAGACGCAATATCTAAAGTGGGTACAACTTGAGTTTTATTCAAAGTTCTAAGGTGTTCTTCTACTTCAGCATTCTTTATTGTTCTTTTCTTACGTCGCAACTTCCTATTCTTCCTTGTATTGCTCCTAGGCGGTGAAGTGCGGGCGTTGGGAAAAGAGGCAACTATTCATGTTTCAGTAGAGGGAATCACATTAGTTTCTTGTGGGTTGTCATTAGATGTTCTAGAGTCACTTTGAATCTGTTTAGGTGCAGTTACTGCAGTGTTACTAGTCCTATCTTGCTTAAGTTTCACCAACTCTGCTTTTAGATCATGGATAGTATGTAACAAATCTTGATTTTCAAAATGAGTATTTCCATTTTGTCGTAAAACATCTTTGGTATATGCAAGATGATCATCAATATCTTTTGACGCTTGAGCACGAGTCTTTTTGAGTAAATCAAATATGACACCATATTCCTTTTTAACTTTTGAAATTTCTTGTTCATATTTTGAGATTTGACACTTCAAAGACACATTTTCATCATCCAGTTGCTCAAGTTTTGGATTAAGAGTTTTGGTATGCAACTGGTTGATTTTGTTTTGCAAAGCGGGTTCACGATTTTGACAATCTTTTTGACACCATTGAAGACGATGTTTTGCATTTGAAAGCGCGTTTAACAATCGTTCATTTTCAACTTTTAAAGATGTGATTTGTGACACAGTATCAGTATTCTCAATAATTTCAACAGAATCAACAGAATCAGCAGAGATATAATCAAATGCATATGCCACAGAATGTAATAACACAACATTATGGATATCAGCACAGATAACATCTTCCAAGAGTCGATCAACATCTTTTCTCAACAATTTCTTTTTACGTTTAGTATTTGAAATCGATGTTTCTGTTTGTTCGAAAACTCTTTTCATAAGTCCAAGTTCCTTGTGAAAATACCTTTCCCAATATATTGCACAATTTTTCAAATTTTGGACATGTGGTAAAATTCTTTTCTGAAAAATATCTCTTTGGGCTCTCGCTTGAGGCGATTGAAAATGTTCAACTTTTATTTCAAAATTGATTTCAATTTCACGTTCCAAAAGTTTGATGTCCGATAAGAATGTTTCAAAATATTTTATAACTTTACATTGTTTGGCTAATGGTTTTATTTCACTAAGTGAAGGTAAAGGACCATTAATTTGTGCAGTACTGGAAAGGGGACCCTCAGAAGTAGGTGTGATAACCCAAGGTGTGTTAGAAAAATCCTGTTGTGTGACAAAAGTAACTGCTTTTGAATAGTTAAATGGTTTGTTATAAACAACATTTTCCAATTTTGACCGAATCTCGTCTTCTGCATCTAATTCCTCTTGACGATTATATTCAATAACACTCATAATTGAATCATCAATTCTATGTTCTGCACTGTAAACTTCAGGATTTGGTTTGAATGCTCTATTTGAAAACTTTGGTTTGTAATCAGCAAGATTCGGTCCATATCCATTTGGATTTGGTTTAAAAGTAAACTTTTGAATAGTTGTGATTGACTCACCATGTTTATAAACAACATCTCAAAACTCTTTGATTTTGTTTTGTAAGTCGACAATTTCTTCAAGATAGTCATCTATTCGTTTCGTTGAATGCTTTTTGTACTCACAGAACTGTTTTTGACAATTTAACAACTCAGACTTGGCTTTTTGAGTTTCCAAAGTGAGAGCGTTAAGTTGTTGTTTATGATCATATTTTAGTTGTTCTATTTGAGACAACAAAGCATTCTTAGATGCGACTAGATCACGTATCTGTTGTTCTAATGATTTTTCGTTTTGGTAAGATTTAGCAAAAGCGACTTCAAAACCTTTTTCACGTTTTTCTTGTGTTTGAAAAATGTTGAGTTGATATTTTAAGCATTCATTATCCTTAGTTAAAAGTGCATTTTTGTCCTTTAATTGCTTATTAATGTCTTTGCATATTTCAAGTCGAGATTCTTGGTCTTTAAGTAAAGTCATGAGCTCAATATCTAGATTAGACGAAAGTGCAACTTGTTCAACGTGAGTCTCAACATGATCATTATTTAGATCCTCAAATATAACCACGGGGTCAACTTGATTATCAGTATTAACCATAAGGTCATCTTGATCGTCAAATATAATTACGAGATCTATTTGATTTTCATCGGAATGAGATGTAGACGGCTCATGTTGAACACTTTGATCCTTGTCGGATGCAGATGTTGGCGGAGATATAAGATCATTAATGAATATAGTTTGATCCGGTACCTGAGACAAGCCGTCAGTGTCATACACTGGGCCTGTATCACTCATGTGGAGTTCGTGCATGTTAGCCATTAGCATCACTGCTGCATTAGCCTGCAAGTCCTCCATGTCATCATCAGAATATGCATTTGCCATGAAGCTTTGTTCCTTGTTCGTAAGAGTTCCACCAGCTTCATCCTTAAGAGCCAAGAGTAAAGCCTCTTTGTGATAAGCGCTGCCTCTTGTCCTCGGCTTTGGGCATGCATTAGCCAGATGACCCTTCTCATTACAGTTATAACAACGAAGACCATTAACCCCATTTTGAGCATTATCCTGTTCAACCACTTGAGCCCTTTGTTGTTGTGGAGCACCCATGTTATTCCTTCCCATTGGATTAAACCCTTGACCACCGCCCATCTGACGAACATTACCACGATTCTGAACTTCAACACATCCATTGTTAACAACAGCCTGATTCCTTGTGTTTGATGAGGTACGAATGTGATTGTTGGATTTGTTTGAATATCGGCCGAAGGCTCTAGCAATCATGACAAACCCTTGTTTCAATGCATCGAAAGCTTCTGTATCCTCATTAGATTCACTATAAAGTGCTTGATCATTGTTGTTGTATAGAACCAATTGAGTTTCTTGAGATTGGTGTTGTGACGGATCATATGGTGTAATTGTTGCAGTTGGTTGTGAAGGATTTGTGAAGACAATTTGTAATGTCGGGAATTGAGGATAACAAGTTTGAGCCCACAAAGATAATTGTTGATTATCCGGAAGTGAAGGTGAGACAGGGAGTCCACGGATAACTCTTTCTTTGTCAACTTCTTTTTGGTGGGGCTTCAAATAGTCGTACAATAATTCGTATGTAGCATGATGAAGGTTCTTCGCTTGAAGGATGAAAATGACATACTTTTCCCAATCAGGACCAAGACTACTCAGGAACTTAGTGTTGACTGCAATTCTTGGCATGATGATGTTATGTTTGTCCAAGTCATTGATGATGTCTGAGAATCGATGATGATATGACTCTAATGTCTCTCCGGGTTCAATCATGAAGTGTTCATAAGCCAAGTAGATTTTGCATTCCATGTCTTCTTGATTGAGTTATGTACCTTCCATGAGTAGATGAATATGCTCCAACATTGCTTTAGCAGTCTTTTGAGCATCAAAACTTCGAAGTATCAGATTAGGTAATCCCAAAAGGATGTATTGCATTGCCAGTTCATCGGCTTCAAAGTGAAGAAGTTGATCAGTAGTGAGTTTATTAAGACTAACAACGTTGGTTACATCACCTCTTGGTGGATTAGCATTTGGATCTCCGGGTGCAGTGACAGTAGGCATCTGAAACGGACCTTCCAGGATGACCTTCTTCAAGAACTTTCCATGTGGCTTCTTTAGATCACAAAACCTAAAGAACCTTATCACCCATTGATCGTAGTTTCTGGGAGTGAGCATTGGAGGTCTATCAAGTGATCCAGCCTCATGAATGGATTGTTGACTACTTAAAGCTTCACACATCTTTGCAAACCAAGACGGTTCCTTCATAGTATTTCTGGATGGATGTTGATTGTGAAAGTTTATGTAAGGTTGTACTTAAAGACTAGGTGGTGGTTGAATCATTTGTGGTTGAATTTCTCCTTGAGAAAATTGTTGTTGAAGTTGTTGTTGTTGTTGAAGTTGTTGTTGTTGTTGTTGTTGATAAAATTGTTGTTGTTGATGGAGTTGTTGTTGTTGTTGTTGTTGTTGAGGATACACATGAGGGAAGTAGCTAGAGTATGGTGGTTGAGACATCTTGAAACTTGTGTTGAAAAATGGATCTTTGTAGTCGAATGAAACTGTGTTGATGAAGTATCCTTAGGCGTAGAAAACAACTTAAGCGTAGAGAAAATCTTATGCGTAAAAACACCAACTTACGCGTAAGAATGGCTTACGCGTAGGAAGGAAAAACACTTAGCTTAGCCGTAGACTAAAGGCTTAGGAGTAGAATGCTTATGCGTAAGATTAGCTTAGGCGTAAGACTATCTTAGGCATAATAAAATGCTTAGGCAGAAGGATTCTACGCGTAAGTACTTAGGCTTAGGCGTAAAACTAGGGTTTTTGCCCAAAAATCCTTTACACTTATTCCAGTGTAAAAGATATCCAAAGTCGAAGTGTTTTCAGGCTTATCCAAGCAAGAAAACACTAAGTAAACCAATTAGCACTGAAAATCAAGCCTAGACACTCTTACGCGTAAAACTAGGGTTTACTTATGCGTACGAATTGCCAAGTTTTGCCAAAACTGAGATTTCTGCCCAAAAGTGTTTCTAAACCAGATTTTTATGATGAAAATGCTTCAATATCACCAAAATAATACAAAAGTGTGAAACTTGATGATCAAAAACACTTTTTACCCTTACGCGTAGAAAGTACTTCACGTATCAAACCAAGCTCAAAAACTATGAAATACACGTAAAGTTTCAAACTTTTTGCCAAAAACTTAAACTTTATCACCAAATAACCTTGAAAGGACAAGAATCTTGAGTTTTAAAGTGTAAAAATTAAGATTTTTAAGCGTATGAAAGTTGTAGAACCGAGAATTACGCGTATGACACAAAAGTTTCAAAAACAAATACACGTTTCACCCAACTATTTGGCGAATGATACCACTGTTAGGTCACCATGTTTGTAACACAAGCATTAATATAAGAAATGAGGTAAGAAAGTGATCGGATGAACACAAACACAAACACACGAATAAGAATGACAGAAATGTTATGCGTAGGTGTATAATGAAAGTGAACAACCAACTCTCAAATGAGAGTTACAAAGGTATTTATAGGGAAGGATCTAGGGCAACACTCAAGCTCCCTTCCTTTACTTATTGGGCTTTTGTTTAGGCTCATGGGCTTTCTACATGAGCCTAGCCTTGATTACTAACTTAAAAGCCTTAATTAAGCTAACTATTACATATTGATTACAAACACTTGAAATATAGTTTAGGAGTGATTCCAACAGCCTATTCATCAGCTTGATGTGAAGAATATTTTTCTTTATGGTCATTTATCAGAGATAGTTTATATGCATCAGCCTCCTAGGTTTTTGGATACTCAGAGACTGATTATGTTGTGTCATTTGCAACGTTCTTTATATGTTCTTTATATGGGCCTACTTATGCTGAGGAAATTCTTGAGCTTGCACATATGTAGAAGTGTAATGCATGCAAGACTCTTGTGGATATCGAGTCCAAATTAGGAGCTGATGGTGATCCTGTTAGTGTTTTTACACTACATCGGAGCTTAGCTGCGGCGCTCCAATATCTCACATTTACCCGTCCTGACATTTCTTACGCGGTTCAGTAGGTTTTTCTTTACATGCATGATCCACGAGAACCACATTTGGCTGCTTTAAAGTGTATTTTACTTGATGTGCATGGTACTATTGATCATGACCTTTAGCTTCATGTATCATCTACATCTTAGCTTACTGCTTATACAAATGCTGACTTGGTTGGTTATCCGGTTACTCGTCGATCTACCTCGATCTATTTTGTTTTTGTTGGTGACAATTTATTGTCGTGGTCTACCAAGCGGCAAGTTACCTTGTCCTGCTTGAGTGCTGAAGCTGAATATAGAGGAGTTGCTAATGTGGTTGTTGAGACTGCTTGGGTGTGTAGTCTTTTACGTGAGCTTCATGCTCCTTTGTTTACAACTACATTGATGTATTGTGATGATGTTAGTGTTGTTTATTTGTCCACTAACCCGGTTCAACACCAGTATACTAAGCATATTGAGATTGATATACATTTTGTTCTTGATATTATGGCTTTTGGACTAGTTCGTGTTCTTCATGTTCCTTCGCGGCTTCAGTATGCTGGTAACTTTACCAAGGGTCTCTCAAATGCATTATTTCTCGAGTTTCGCTCCAGTTTGAACGTCCGGAGACAACCCGCTCTGACTTTGGGGATGTATCGGTGTATTATATTAATAACCCATTTAGTTTGTTTATTATTGATATGAGTTTAGCCCACTTTGTTATCTTATTCTCCAAGCTATGTAATGTATATATTATGACTTGATGATAATGAATGATTATGGGGAATTTACTAATTTTAATATTTATGAGGTGGTGGGTTTAAACCTCGTAGATTAGTCTGTCAAAAGGTCGAAAACATGGTTAAAAAAAAGTTCAATAATTAAAAGGAGGTGTAACTGAATTGTTGGAATCACTCCTAAACCTTAATTCAAGTGTTAGTAATTCATATGTAATAGTTAGCTTAATATGGCCTTTATGTTAGTAATTAGCCTTAGGCTTATGTAGAAGGCCCACAAGCCTAGGCCCAAGCCCATATAGGAAAGGAAGGGAACTTGGATGTTGCCCTAGTTCCTTCCCCTATATAAACACATGTAAATCTTCCTTAGAAGGTTGGTTGTTCAATTTACTCTTTCATTACTCACGCATAACTCTTCTTAGATTCCTACGCGTAATGTTTGTGTAGTTGTTCATCCGATCTCTTCTCTATCTCTTTCTATTGTGCTTGTGTTGTAAACTTAGTGACCTAACAGTGGTATCAATCACCAAATAGTTGGGTGAACACTTTTGTTTTTGAAGTTTTTTGTTTTTGGTCTTACGCGTAAACGTGGTTAAAACTTTGGTTCGCTTAAAAACACATTTTTTACACTTTTTAATCCAAGATTCTTGTACTTTCAACATTCTAAGGTGTTAAAATAACTGTTTTTGGCAAAAAGTTTCAACCTTTACGTGTGGATCATTGTTTTTGAGCTTGATTTTTTACGTGGTACATGTTCTACGCGTAACCGTTTTAGACGCTTTGGATCATCAAGTTTCACACTTTTGTGTTATTTTGGTGATATTGAAGCTATTTCATCACAAAAATCTGGTTTAGAATCATCTTTGGGCACAAGTAAAGTTACGAGTAGTTCTACGCGTATCAAAACCCTAAAACTACTCGTAACTTGTTTCGTGGTTTGATTTTCAGTTTTCGTGGTTTACTCCGTGTTTTCTTGCTTGGATAAGCCTAAAAATACGTCGACTTTGGATATCTTTTGCACTGTGATAGTGTAAAACATCATTTGGGCCAAACCCTAAAATTACGCATAAGCATAAGCTTACGCGTAGAAATTTTTACGCCTAAGATTCATCTTACGCCTAAGCTTTGTCTTACGCATAAGGTAATCCTACGCCTAAGTTTTCTACGCCTAATTTTTTGTTTACGCATAACTTTAGCGTTTTATCCTTACTTACGCGTAAGCTAATCCTACGCGTAACTCTTATTGTTACGCGTAACTTTGGTGTTTTTACGCATAAGTGTTACTTGGCTTTATTGTGATTTCTACGCCTAAGGATACTTCATCAACACCGGTTCATTCGACTACAAAGATCCATTTAACAACACAAGTTTTCAACATGTCACAACCCCCATACTCTAACTATTTTCCCTACACTTATCATCAACAACAACAACAACAACTAAGTCCACAACATCAACAATTTAATCATCAACAAGCAATTTATCAACAACAATTTAATCAACAACATACTCCACAACTTGGAGCAATTCCACCACCACAAATGGTTCAACCACCACCAAGTCTTCAAGTACAACCTTACACAAACTTCTACAATCAACATCCATCCAGGAATACTATGAAGGAACCGACATGGTTTGGCAAGATGTGTGAAGCCTTAAGGAGCCAACAATCAATTCATGAAGCTGGATCACTTGATAGACCTCCAATGCTCACTCCCGGGAACTATGATCAATGGGTGATTCGGTTCTTTAGGTTTTGTGATCTAAAGAAACCACATGGAAAATTCTTAAAGAAGGTCATTATGGAAAGTCCATTTCAGATGCCTATTACTGTCACACCCGTAGATCCAGATGCTAATCCACCAAGAGATGTTGTCACCAACATTGCTACTGTTTCAGACCTCACTGGTGATCAACTTCTACACTATGAAGCCGATGAACTTGCAATGCAATACATCCTTTTAGGACTACCAAATCCGATCCTTCGAAGTGTTGATGCTCAAAAGACTGCAAAAGCAATGTGGGAACATATTCATCTTATTATGGAAGGCACAACACTCAATCAGGAAGACATGGAATCCAAAATTTACTTGGCTTATGAACACTTCATGATTGAACCAAGAGAGACATTAGAGTCATATCATCATCGCTTTTCAGACATCATTAATGATTTGGACAAACACAATATCATCATGCCTCGAATTGCTGTCAACACAAAGTTCCTAAGTAGTCTTGGTCCGGAATGGGAGAAGTATGTCATTTTTCTCCGCCAAGCTAAGAACCTTCATCATGCTACATACGGATTGTTGTACGACTATTTGAAGCCTCACCAAAAAGAAGTTGACAAAGAAAGGATTATCCGTGGACTCCCGACTTCACAGACAATTCCTGATAATCAACAACTTGCTTTGTGGGCTCAAACTCATCTTCCTCCTCAAACAACTTAGCAACCAGCTCCTCAACCAACTGCAACCATTACACCACATGATCAGTCACAGCAACAACCTCAATAAAACCAATTGGTTCCATACAACAACAACAACAATGTTCAAGCACTTTACAGTGAAGCTGATGAGGACTCTGCTGCTTTCGATGAATTGCAACAAGGATTTGTTATGATAGCTAAAGCATTTGGTCGTTATACAAACAAATCCAACAACCGCATTCGTTCTTCATCTAATACAAGGAATCAGGCTGTTGTGAACAATGGACTCGTTGAAGTTTAAAATCGTGGTTATGGTCGTCAGATGGGAGGTGGTCAAGGGTTCAATGCTATGGGAAGGAATAACATCGGTGCTCCGCAGCAGCAGAGAGCTCAAGTGGTTGAACAGGGAAATGCTCAGAATTGGGTTAATGGTCTTCGTTGTTATAACTGCAATGAAAAGGGTCATCTGGCTAATGCATGTCCTAAGCCGAGGACAAGAGGCAGTGCTTATTTCAAAGAGGCTTTGCTCTTGGCTCTTAAGGATGAAGCTGGTGGCACTCTTAACAACAAGGAACAGAGCTTTATGGCAGATGCAGACTCAGATGATGATATGGAGGACTTGTAGGCTAATGAAGCTGTGATGTTGATGGCACAAATGCAAGCTCTACACATGAGTGACACAGGCCCAGTGTATGACAGTGACGGCTTGTCTCAGGTACCTGAACAAACAATCATCATTAATGATCTGATATCTCCACCAATTTCTCCATCCGACCAGGATCAGAGTGTTCAACATGAGCAATCCACATCTCATTCCGATGATTATCAAATAGATCCCGTCGTTATATTTGACGATCAAGATGACCTTATGGTTAATATTGATAATCAAGTTGACTTCGTGATTATATTTGATGATCTAAATAATGATCATGTTGAGACTCACGTTGAACAAAATGAGCTTCGGTCTAATAGAGAAATTGAGCTCCTGACCTTAATTAAAGACCAACACTCTCGGTTGGAAATTTGCATGAAATTAAAAGAGAAAAATGCACTGTTAATTAGGGATAATGAATGCTTAATTTGACAAATCAATTTTTTCAAAACTCAAGAAAACCGTGAAAAAGGTTTTGAAGCCGCTTTTGCAAAATCTCATAAAAACGAACAATATTTAGAACGACAGATGCGTGATCTAGCCGCTTCGAAGAATGCTTTCCTGTCTCAAATAGAACAACTGAAACATGAACATAAAAAACAACTTAACACTCTTACTTTGGAAAATCAAAAAGCCAAGGCTGAGTTGTTAACTTGTCAAAAACAGTTCTCTGAGTACCAACAGCATTCCACGAAATGAATAGATAACTATCTTGAAGAAATTGTCGACTTACAAATCAAAATCAAAGAGTTTCGAAATGTTGTTTACAAACATGGTGAGTCAATCACAACCATTCAAAAGTTTACTTTTAAACCTAATCCAAATGGATATGGACCAATTCTTGCTGATTACAAACCTAAGTTTTCAAATAGAGCATTCAAACCAAATCCTGAAGTTTACAGTGCAGAACATAGAATTGATGATTCAATTATGACTGTTGTTGAATATAATCGCATGGAGGAATTAGATGCAGATGACGAGAGTCGGTCAAAAATGGAAAATATCGTTTATAACAAACCATTTAACTATTCAAAAGCCGTTACTTTTGTCAGACAACAAGATACATCTAACAAACCTTTTGTTATCACACCAGTTTCTAAAGTCAGTCCCCAACACAATGGTGCACAAATTAAAGGTCCTTTACCGTCACTTAGTGAAGTAAAAACTAAAGCCGAAAGTTGTCGTGTTATCAAATATTTTGACACTTTCTTATCTGACATCAAACTTTTGGAACGTGAGATTGAATTTCAGTCTGAAATAAAAGTTAAACATTTTCACTCGCCATTGGCACGAGAACAAAGAGACATTTTTCAGAAAAGAATTTTACCCCATGTCAAAATTTTGAAAAATTGTGCACTATATTGGGAAAGGGATTTTCACAAGGAACTTGGTCTCATGAAAACAGTTTTCGAGAAAACAGAAACATCAATTTCAAATACTAAACGCAAAAAGAAATTATTGAGAAAAGATGTTGATCGACTCTTGGAAAACGTTATCTGTACTGAAATCAATAATCTTGTGTTATTACAATCTGTTGCATATGCATCTGATCATATCTCTGCTGATTCTGTTGATACAGTTGATATTGTTGTGAATACTGATAATGTGCTTCAGAACGAGTCTTTAAAAGTTGAAAATGAACGATTGTCAAACGAGCTTTCTAATGCAAAACGTCGTCTTAATTGGTGTCAAAAAGATATTCACGATCAATAACTTGTTTTTCAAAACAAAATCGCCCAGTTGCGTGCTAAATCTTCTTATCCTAAAATTGAGCAACTGGATGATCAAAACGTGTCTTTTAAGTGTCAAATCTCAAAATATGAACAAGAACTTGTAAAAGTTAAAAATGAATATGGTGTCATATTTGATTTACTCAAACAGACTCGTGATGAAGCATCAAACGAACTTGATCATTATCTTGCACACACTAAAGAAGTCATGAATTTTGCTGGAAATCTTCATTTTGAAAATCAAGAACTGGTGCACACTATCTCTAAATTAAGGGAAATGTTAGGAAAGTATGAACAAGTTCAGCCTAGCATCATTAAGAGAATTGCACCAGTAACACTTAGTAAACGTGAACCCAGAATACCTACTGACAAAACACAAGTTACTAATGTGCTTCCCTCTACTGAAACAGGAATAGTTACCTCTTTTCCAAACGTCCGCACTTCACAGCCTAGGAGCAATACAAGGAAGAATAGGAAGTTGCGACCTAAGAAAAGACAAATAATGAATGCTGAAGTAGAAGAACACCGTAGGACTTTGAATAAGACTCCAGTTGCACCCACTTTAGATATTGCGTCTAGCAAATGTAATGGAAAAAGTGTTGTAACTAATGCTGAACCTTTAAGTACTTTTGATATTCAATCTGATGCTTCTTGTGTTATTTGTCGTAAAAGTATGCGTTCTGACTGTCATGATAAGTGTGTTGCTAAGGCTATCTTGTCTCGTTTAAGGAATCCTAAGATTCAGAATACCTCTAGGCCCACTACTGCTTCTAAGTCTGTGCTTGGTAAACCGCCCTCTTTAGATTCTAAAAAACACATTGATGTCCCTGTAGCTCCAGTCTCACCTCCAAGAAATGTAGTACCACCAAGTGCATTCACTAAGACTAAAGCTAAGACTAGTTGGAGATGGCAGAAATGGATACATAATACACTAGGATTTAAATGGATGCCTAAAATCATTGATGTGTGTATTTCAACTATAACTGCTTCGGAACCCTCTAACTCATCGGTTTCCACATCTACTTCTATTCCATCTGTGTCGTCTGTGTGTAATGCAGGTTATACAGATCATCCTTTGGATTGTTGATAGAGGATATTCCCGACACATGACAGGCAACCTTAAACTGTTATCAAACTTTGTTGCAAAGTTCATTGGCACTGTCAGATTCGAGAATGATCACTTCGCAGCTATCATGGGATACGGAGATTACATCAATGGCAACATCGAAATTAGCAGGGTTTATTATGTGGAAGGCCTCGGTCACAATCTCTTTTCTGTTGGTCAATTTTGTGATGGAGATTTGGAAGTCGCTTTCAGGGAGAAAACTTGTTTCATTCGTGATATACAAGGAAATGATCTTATGTCTTGCCAACGCTCATCCAGTCTCTACACTATCTCCATGAAAGACATGATTGCTTCATCTCCCATTTGTCTACTCTCAAAGGCTACATCTACAAAATCTTGGCTATGGCACGGTCGTCTCTCCCATCTAAACTTTCAAACCATAACCAACCTTGCTCGACACAAACTTGTTGAAGGTCTCCCGAGATTCCGATTTTCTAAAGATCACCTATGTTCAGCTTGTGAACAAGGGAAAAGCACTCGTGCTCATTTTCCTTCAAAGGTGGAACACATCACTCAGCATGTGCTTCATCTTCTTCACATGGATTTGTGTGGCCCGATGCGCGTGCAAACGATTAATGGCAAACGCTACATCTTAGTAATTTTTGATGACTACTCACGATGGACTTGGGTTTATTTTCTTCGAAGTAAAGATCAAGCTCCACAGATGATCATCACCTTTCTCACGAAAATTCAAATTCAGCTCCGAAACACAGTCAGACAGATTCGAACAGACAAAGGAACTAAATTTGTGAATCAAACTCTTCGGGAATATTATGAGAAAGTGGGAATTGAGCATCAAACATCTATTTCCCACACACCAGAACAAAACGGAGTTGTTGAAAGACAAAACCGTACGTTAGTAGAAGCTGCCAGAACGATGTTAATCAATGCTAAACTTCCAGATTACTTGTGGGCTGAAGCTGTTTCAACTGCATGCTACACTCAGAATCGTTCAATGATTACAAAACGCCACAACAAAACACCATTTGAACTTCTCCACAACCGAAAACCGAATCTTAAACACTTTCATGTATTTGGATCCCTTTGCTATCCGAATAATGAACGTGATGACTTTGGAAAACTCAAAGCCAAAGCTGAAATTGGAGTCTTTATTGGATATTGTGAGAATTCTAAAGGTTACCGGATCTGGAATCGTCATACAAAACAAGTTATGGAAACGATTCATGCTCATTTTGATGAACTCACAGAAATGGCTTCTGAGCATAACAGATTGGAACCCGGTCACAACCGCTTAAACTTCCCCTAAACCCCATCATCAGCTGAACTAAGCCCCCAGCTTACACGTCAACAAATGGAAAGGCTATTTGCTCCTCTGTTCAGTGACGATATTGATGACCGTGCTCCAGGTGTATCCGCTGTTTCCGCTGCTCAACCTGATAATACTCTTATACATGATACACCTGCTACAACAACTACGGTTGAAGAAGCACCACCAGTTGACTCTACTACAACAGTTGAACAAACTGCTTCCAACGGCGCTGAACCAGCTGATGATGTTCTTAATGAAGTACCCCCACCTGCGGATTTTGATCCAAATACGTTCTTCAATCCGTTTGCTAATGACACTGCTGCACCTGATGTCGCGGAATCATCTACAAGCCATTTGAATCCTCAAAATCTGCACAATGTTTATCAACATCAATCCGTTACGAGACAACGTCTTCACACAGATGGTGAACATTGCATTTATGCACTCACTGTCTGCCAATCTGAGCCTAAAAACATTAAAGACGCAATGACAAAGGACACCTGGATTGAATCCATGCAAGAAGAACTCAACCAATTCAAACGTCTTGAAGTATGAGAACTTGTTGAAAGACCAACAGGGGTCTTCGTCATTGGTCTAAAGTGGATTTGGAAAAACAAATTGGATGCTGAAGGGAACGTAATTAGAAATAAGTCACGTCTGGTGGCTAAGGGTTATCGTCAGGAAGAGGGTATTGACTTTGAAGAATCATTTGCTCCGGTTGCTTGTCTTGAAGCTGTTCGGATATTTCTAGCGTTCGCGGCTCATATGAATATAACGGTCTTTCAAATGGACGTCAAAACTGCTTTTCTGAATGGTCAACTGAAAGAAACGGTTTATGTCAGCCAGCCAGAACGATTCGTTGATCCCGCGTTCCCGAACCATGTCTACAAACTGAACAAAGCCTTCTACGGACTCAAACAGGCTCCTCGGGCGTGGTACGATAAGTTATCATCTTTCCTAATTGCCAATAATTTCACCAAAGGTTCGGTCGACCCTACACTTTTCATACAATATCACGGGGAACATATTTTAATCGTTCAAATTTATGTGGATGACATCATTTTTGGGTCAACACATTTAAAATATTCAAATGCTTTTGCAAAACTAATGAAGAAACATTTTGAAATATCCATGATGGGTGAACTTACATTCTTTCTAGGACTGCAGTTCATCAATCACCCCGTGGTATTTTCTTGAGTCAGTCCAAATATGCCCTTGAAATTCTGAATAAATTCGGAATGAATACTTGTGATACTTATGCCACACCAATGTCACATACCAAGAAGCTGGACGCTGATTTACATGGGAAACTGGTTGACCCTACAAAATACCGTAGTATTATTGGGTCTCTCATGTATCTAACAGCTAGCAGGCCTGATATTGTCTTTGTCGTATATCTTTGCTCCCGTTATCAGTCGCGACCAACTGAAACCCACCTCTCTGAGGCTAAAAGAATCCTCCGATACATCAAGGGAACCATTAATTTGGGGATCTGGTATCCGAAGGATTCTGGTTTTGAACTAATAGCCTTTTCAGACGCTGACCACGCAGGATGCTTAGACTCTCGGAAAAGTACTTCAGGAGCACTACAATTTCTTGGTGACAAACTAGTGTCTTGGCAATCAAAGAAGCAGGATTGTACATCACTGTCCTCAACCGAACCAGAATATGTAGCCATGTCAGCGTGTTGTGCTCAAGTCATTTGGATGAGAACACAACTCAAAGACTATGGTTACGTATTTGACAGAATCCCGATGTAATGCGACAATCGAAGTGCCATTGCGATCTCGTGCAACTCAGTTCAGCATTTGAAATCAAAGCACATCGATCTTCGATATCACTTCATCAAGGACCATGTGGAACAGGGTACTGTTGAATTATACTTCGTGGGTACAGAATACCAATTGGCAGATCTTCTCACCAAAGCCTTAGCTCCTACTAGGTGTAATGAGTTGGTCCACCGGATTGGTATGCGGTGTATGACTCAAGAGGAACTGGATGAACTCTTAAAACAGTCAGATTTAAGGAGTCAACTACCAAGAAACAAGGTGTTGTGTTGCCAGACCACCTTCTCTCAGATGAACTCAAAAAGCTCAACTCTTACAAAAGGTATATGAAAGCTGTGCAAGAGAACAAAGTTGGTTTTCTAGATGAAAAATCTTCTGGCACACCTACCAGGAAAACCAGACGAGGGAGTGCAGGCAGTGCCGCAAGCACTGAGAGTCAACAAAAGTTCCCGAAGAGGAAACCTCCAAGCAAAAGGAGAGTTCCTTCTCAAGAAGTTGTTCCTATTCCTATTCCCAAGTCTGAACCGCAAAGAAAGCTAACGGACAAGGACTCTGAGGGTACTGAATCAGATGAAGAGATTACCTACTCTAAAACTGCAAAGGATGACACTCCATCAGTACCGAAACCTCCCAGTCCACCGGCAGATACAGGCAAAGGGAAGACTCCAGTGATTGAGCACGAAGAGGAAAGTTCAGATGAAGAGCCACTGGACACTGATTATAGGAAGAAATTCAAATTCGTTAGACTCCAACACGTTGCGAAAGAGTTTGCAAAGGATCAAATAGGTGGCCCCGGAGGGTCAAGTGGTGGAGTTCAACCTACACCAAGTCCTGATGCGGTTAATCAACCCGATAAGGGATCTGGTGCCACCACCTTGGAGCAACAACAAAAGCGCGTGGAAGATTCTATTGATTATGAATTTGAGGAACCAGAAACGGAAAAGACTGAGAAAACAACTGCTGATGATACAAAGATTGATGAAACGGACGATGATGATCGTTTTCTTCTAGACAGTCCCGTCCGTTCCAAGGAGAAAACTTCTGAGCCACCAAAGGACCCAGAGTCTCCCCACATCTCATCATCATCAGATTCATCTTCTCACTCTTCACCACCACCATCAAAAGGATCAACCAAATCAACATCCAAATCAGTGAAGAAGCCAAAAGCATCTTGGATCTCTCAAGCAAAGACCAGAATCGTTAAAGTTGTCAAGCAGGTCAGATAGAAAGATATTACAAAGAAGAAGTTAGATTTTCTTGCTGACCAGATACAATACCTTCATGATGAGAAAGACAAGATGCAAGTTGAAAGGGAGTATGTCCAGAAGCTCATGAAAGATGATCTTCAAGGGAAAATGGACAAGATGATCAGAGGATACACTCACAAGTTCCTTCTTGACATCGTTCCTGGAATTACAAAGGAGATGTTCACCAAACAACTCTATCCGAATCTCTTACATCTGGCCAAGCAAACCATGAAATCAACTCCAATGCATGTAAACATCAATCCAGTTGATCCCATAATCTTCTCAGATGCTGAATTGGTTAACCGGCTGGTGGCTCAAATGTCGAAACGCTCTGCAATATTTGCCTCCTACAAAGGTAAATTGTTTGAAGCATTGCTGGAATACCAACTCAAGTCAGCATGCAGAGAAGAAGCTGAAAGGCCTAAACGTCCGAGAGACGATGAAGATAAAGACAAGGATAAGGATAACGAGCCCAAACGTCCGAAGAAGTCTGATGAATCATCTTCAATGCAACCTCCACCCCAACGGACTCCAGCTCAACAAAGATCCCCTCCTCGTTCTTCTACAGATAAACCTCAGGATTCTGAGTTACCACCCCAGACTCAGAAAATCGGTGATCACATTGAATATACGGGTGGTGACGATGAGGAAGTCTCTGAGCCCCAACAACAACCCATCTCTCCTGACACAACCAAGAAACCAGAATCCTCCTCTAGGCTAAAGAAAAAGAAGAAGAAGGCGCCTATGACTGACGTCTTATCATGGCTGGACGAGGATAACACTGAATTCGACTGGTTCTCGAAGCTTGTTGATTCTACACCCTACCCACCTAAAGGTCAAGATGCGGTAGAAGGTCATACATTGGAGCATGCTAAGTTCTTGCAAGAAAAATTCCGTGCGAAAAAGATGACGAAATCCGAGTTGAAGCGAATCAAGAATGAAGCATTTCAACTGCTCAAAAACATCTCGGAAAGTGCTATTGAAGTTGAGTATCACCTTGATAATATAGCACGAGCTATGTCTAACAACATGGATTGGCTCAACCCCGAAGCAAACATCGACTTCACCAAACGGGACAACCCTCCATATTACACTGACTGGTCTAAACCTCTACCAACAAATGGCCAACCAGATCAGCCTGGGATTCCATTCCGATATTTCTTCAACAAAGACTTGGAATTTCTTCTTCACGGTGGCATTGGTTCAAGGAAAACGCTACATCACTGACACTTCCGTTCCCGGCAGCCATATACTCTAACCGCATAGCCATCGAGGAAAGAGCTAACCACATGTTCTCCAACAATGTGGAAGAGTATGACCGTGATGCAATGTATGGGATTCACCATTGGCCGGAACGCCGACGAATCTACTACAGAAGCTGCCAGGTTTAGAAGTCTCAACATGAAGTGTTCAGTACTAAAGCAATCGTGGCTATTAAACATGTTGATCTTTCGTCTAAATGGGACTACACTTTCCTTAAGAATATCCTGGTCAAAAGGCAAGACGAAAGGGATTATGCATTCTCTAAAGCGGACTTTGAGAATTTTTCTATTAACGACATTGAAGAGATGTACCTTGCCAAAGTACAGGGTCGCATGAGATAATTCTCGACTGAAGTGCAACGTGAATACATCAAGTCCTTGCTTATCTTCATCAAAAGAATAGTAATCAAAGAACGTGTACAAGATCTCCAGCTTGCAATTGAATCATATCAAACCCGTGTCAACTTCACTCCACCTCAGCTAGATCTTCCCGACATCAACCAGCTTCCACAATACACTTTCATCAGCCAACCATTCGGAGTAGTTTACCTTAGTGAACTACAACGCAACTGCTTGATGGCGTGTAGAGATCTTCACAAGTTTGGGGATCACACACTGAAGAAGGTTAGGGACGGATTAGCTTATAGGTTGAAGGACATACATGAAGGAATTGGGTCACAAAAGCGAGGGAATTCTAAGGAAAGACGGGATGTGAAGAGAATCATCACCAGGATTGATGAAAGGTTGTATCGACGAGACCAGTTCAGAACTCTGGAGAGCTTTGTAGGTGGTCGTCCCAGGATTGCTCTCGCCAGCTATCAACGCCCTGTTCGCATTCCTGGCAAGATTTATGGACTTCCTGGTACCCCTTGAACTGCTTCTATTTCATAATATTTTGGATGTATGATTTAATTATGACAATGGCTTGTGCACACATAACAGTGTACAACCCGTTCTTGTCAAGAACGGACCCTGTGGTACGCTTCAGTGCCACAATCCTATAAAAGGAGCGAAAGCTTCTTAATTTTGAGTAAAACCTATCAAACATTTCATTTTTCAAAGGTTTTGCTCAAAAGGACAAGTACTTCTCCTTATGATTTTCAAAACCTCGACCGTTTATATCACTTGTTGAGGGGGAGTATTTGACTAAAAAACTTTGTTCACAAAATTGTTCTCAGTGGTACTTTTCCCACAAACTCAAAATGGTCATATTTGATATCAACATTTCTTCAAAAATAACATTTATATGACATTTTTGAGGGGGAGAAAAATACGTGATAAGAAATATGTTGTGTTTTGCTATATGAATTCTCGTGTGTAAAAGACTTCAACCCATGAATTGACGGGAACTGAACAGTCATACATTGAAAAGATTCGTCTTCCAAGACTTATCCAAGTAAATTGTACCCATTCGAGAAGCTCTTGATAGACATGAACTTTGACGGGTTTGACAACCTTTCGGGGTTGTCCACATCTTCAAGATAGTTATTAGAGCTAGTTGTCACCTAAAAGCTGACAATGTAACTCTTTAACTGTTAGGTCACTAAGTTTACAACACAAGCATCAATAGAAAGAATAGAGAGGAGAAGAGATGATCGGATGAACAATATTCAAACACACACACACGTTAGACTTAGCCAGTTATGCGTAGAGTATGAATGAGAGAATAAATTGAACAACCAACCCTCAAATGAGGGTTATTACAAGGTATTTATAGGAAGGGGAGCTAGGGCAACACTCCTACTCCCTTCCTTTCCTTAATGGACATGGGCCTAAGCTTATGGGCCTTCTACATAAGCATAAGCTAATAACAAACATAAAGGCCATAATTAAGCTAACTATTACATATGAATCACTAACACTTGATATAGGTTTAGGAGTGATTCCAACAATCTCCCCCTAAGTGTTGGTGATGAATGAATATGAACGGTTAAGGTGCTGATGTAATAGTAGCTTTGACGTCTTCTAACATTCTTCTTTCTTGTGAGAAGAATTGCCTTGATTTGAACAATCTCCCCAGTGTAGAGAAATTGTTTTCTTTAAACAGTTCTGCTTTGACGTCATCTTAATCTTTGTTCTTTGTTCTTTTGTGATGAAAGTTATAGTATGTTGTTGTTGTCTGCATCAAGTCTGCCTCAGGTCTGCTTCGTTGCTCCAGTGTCTCCACGTCATTCTTCAACATGCTCACACGCTCTTTGACGTTGGATTTCAGTACTGATGAAGTTCTTTAAGTCTTTAACTTTGTAGATTCTTTGGTTTGACGAAGAATCATTCTGACTTTTGTGTTGCTTTTAGATAGAACTTCCATTAGTGATGATGTTGGCATGAGCATGTGAAGAATCTGCATGATCGTTCCGCTCCAGAGCTTCCATAAGAAGAAAACATGAAAACGGTTAGTAATAAGAGAATTCCGGCACTTACAAGTTTGAACTTCGAGAGTGTTAACAGCATAGTGTGAAAACACAACTCTAATTCTCACAAAGGCCGTTCCTGAACTGGAGTCCCACAAGTGAGATAACGTGATGTACCGAAGTACATCTACAGTTCAGATGAGTCGCTGAGGTACACCGAAGCATCACCTCACGACTGTAGACCGTTTGAGACACACTAAGCGTAATCCACGGGGAGTTACCGAAGTGACCTGCTGTCAGGGCTGTTTGATGTTGACCCTGGCAGGAGTTTCCATTCAATCACTGAGGATCACAGTCGTGGACCTCTCATAAATGTTCTCGACAGATTGCTAAGATTTATGAAGGACTCGATAACGTACCATTGACGTTCTTATTGTTGAACGACAAGTGATGAAATGTCAAGTGTTCCTAAGAGATCTTTTAATGAATCTCGTGGCTCTAGACTCAATAGTGCGTTTTGGTTTTCCTGAGCGGAGACTAGGGAGAGGGTCTCCTTCTTCAATATCAGTAATCTCTAAGAGAAAGCCGATAGATTATGTAGGTTTCCCTGTGAGAATGAAACAAGCTTCTATTGGGAGAAACTTGAGTGGCTAAGAAGGTTTAGTGCATGCGTCACTGGGTCCATGACGACTTTTAATCTTCAACACCGGTATCATCAAGTGACAACCAGTAGCATATGAATTAAACCCGGTGTCTGCCCTAAGTTGAATAATTTGGAGGGCTATTTATTTTCACCCTTTTCTTTGCATTTCTTTTTAATTCTTCAACTCCTTCTTTCTCCGATTCTCATTTTCTCCTTTTTTATAATCATACCTAAGGACTTCTAATTCTAACTGTTGGTAGTGTCCTTGGGTAGATCCCTCCGGCTCTGGCGGATCATAGGACGGTTATTCCTAACCTTAATCACCTTATAACTCCATTGCCATAAAACCATTTTCATGAAAATCTCTCAAAGTGTTTGTGAATGAAAAACATGTTTGAACACTTCAAGAGTTTTAGATTTTCAGAAATACTCCCCCTCCACATGTGCTTAAGAGTTTTTACGGAAATCTGCACAGTGAGGAAAGAGTTCGCACTTTTTGAATTGATCGACTCAAGATAGATAATCCCCCGCGAGACACGGTTACGTTGCATAGTTAAAGAGATACATTTTCAGCTTTTAGGTGACAACTAACTCTAATAACTACCTTGAAGATGTGGACAACCCCGAAAGGTTGTCAAACCCGTCACAGTTCATGTCTATCAAGAGCTTCTCGAATAGGTACAATTTACATGGATAAGTCTTGGAAGACAAATCTTTTCAATGTAAGACTGTTTAGATCCCGTCAATTCATGGGTTGAAGTATTTTCACACGAGGATTCAATTAGCAAAACACAACATATTTCTTATCACATATTTTCTCCCCCTCAAAAATGGCATATAAATGTTGTTTTTGAAGAAATGCTGAGAATAAATATGACCATTTTGAGTTTTGTGGGAAGATTACACAAAGAACTTTCTGTGAACAAAGTTTTAAGTCAAATACTCCCCCTCAACAAGTGATAAAAACGGTTGAGGTTTTGAGAAATCATAAGGGGAAGTACTTGTTCTTTTGAGCAAAACCTTTGAAAAATGAAAGGTTTGATAGGTTTTACTCAAAAGTAAGAAGCTTTCGCTCCTTTTATAAGGATTGTGGTACTGAAGCGTACCACAGGGTCCTTTCTTGACAAGAACGGGTTGTACACTGATATGTGTGCACAAGCCATGGTCATAATAAATCACACATTCAAATGAATATGAAATAGAAGCAGTTCAAGGGGTACCAGGAAGTCCATCAATCTTGCCAGGAATGCGAACAGGGCGTTGATAGCCGGCGAGAGCAATCCTGGGATGACCACCTACAAAGCTCTCCAGATTTCTGAACTGGTCCCGTTGATACAACCTTTCATCAATCCTGGTGATGATTCTCTTCACATCCCGTATTTCCTTAGAATTCCATCGCTTTAGAGACCCAATGCCTTCATGTATCACCTTCAACCGATAAGCCAATCCATCCCTAACCTTCTTCAATGTGTGATCCCCAAACTTGTGAAGATCTCGACACGCCATCAAGCAGTTTCGTTGTAGTTCACTATGGTAAATTACTCTGAATGGTTGGCTGATGAGAGTGTATTGTAGAAGCTGGTTGATGTCGGGAAGATCTAGCTGAGGTGGAGTGAAGTTGACACGGGTCTGATATGATTCAACTGCAAGCTGGAGATCTTCTACACGTTCTTTGATTACTATTCTTCTGATGAAGATAAGCAAGGACTTGATGTATTCACGTTGCACTTCAGTCGAGAATTGTCTCATGCGACCCTGTACTTTGGAAAAGTACATGTCTTCAATGTCGTTGATAGACAAATTCTCAAAGTCCGCTTCAGAGAATGCATAATCCCTTTCGTCTTTCCTTTTGACCACGATATTCTTGAGGAAAGTGTAGTCCTATTTAGACGAAAGATAAACATGTTTAATAGCCACGATTGCTTTAGTACTGAACACTTCATGTTGAGACTTCTGAAGCTGGCAACTTCTGTAGTAGATTCGTCGGCGCTCCGGCCAATGGTGAATCCCATACATTGCATCACGGTCATACTCTTCCACATTGTTGGAGAACATGTGGTTAGCTCTTTCCTCGATGGCTATGCAGTTAGAGTATATGGCTTCCGGCAACGGAAGTGTCAGTGATGTAGCGTATTTCCTTGAACCATCGCCACCGTGAAGAAGAAATTCCAAGTCTTTGTTGAAGAAATATCGGAATGGAATCCTAGGCTGATCTGGTTGGCCAATTGTTGGTAGAGGTTTAGACCAGTCGGTGTAATATGGAGGGTTGTCCCGTTTGGTGAAGTCGATGTTTGCATCGGGGTTGAGCCAATCCATGTTGTTAGACATAGCTCGTGCTATATTATCAAGGTGATACTCAACTTCAATAGCACTTTTCGAGCTGTCTTTGAGCAGTTGAAATGCTTCATTCTTGATTCGCTTCAACTCGGATTTCGTCATCTATTTCACACGGAATTTTTCTTGCAAAAACTTAGCATGCTCCAATGTACGACCTTCTACCGCATCTTGACCTTTAGGTGGGTAGGGTGTAGAATCAACAAGCTTCGAGAACCAGTCGAATTTAGTGTTATCCTCGTCCAGCCATGATAAGACGTCAGTCATAGGCGCCTTCTTCTTCTTCTTTTTCTTTGGCCTAGAGAAGGATTCGGGTTTCTTGGCTGTGTCAGGAGAGATGGGTTGTTGTTGGGGCTCAGAGACTTCCTCATCGTCACCACCCGTATACTTAAAGTAATCACCGGTTTTCTGAGTCTGGGGTGGTAACTCAGAATCCTGAGGTTTATCTGTAGAAGAACGAGGAGGAGATCTTTGTTGAGCTGGAGTCCGTTGGGGTGGAGGTTGCATTGAAGATGATTCACCAGACTTTTTCGGACGTTTGGACTCGTTATCTTTATCCTTGTCTTTATCTTCATCGTCTCTCGGACGTTTAGGCCTTTCAGCTTCTTCTCTGCATGCTGACTTGAGTTGGTATTCCAGCAATGCTTCAAACAATTTACCTTTGTAGGAGGCAAATATTGCAGAGCGTTTCGACATTTGAGCCACCAGCCGGTTAACCAATTCAGCATCTGAGAAGATTATGGGATCAACTGGATTGATGTTTACATGCATTGGAGTTGATTTCATGGTTTGCTTGGCCAGATGTAAGAGATTCGGATAGAGTTGTTTGGTGAACATCTCCTTTGTAATTCCAGGAACGATGTCAAGAAGGAACTTGTGAGTGTATCCTTTGATCATCTCGTCCATTTTCTCTTGAAGATCATCTTTCATGAGCTTCTGGACATACTCCCTTTCAACTTGCATCTTGTCTTTCTCATCATGAAGATATTGTATCTGTTCAGCAAGAAAATCTAACTTCTTCTTTGTAATATCTTTCTCTCTGACCTGCTTGACAGCTTTAACGATTCTGGTCTTTGCTTGAGAGATCCAAGATGCTGGTGGCTTCTTCACTGGTTTGGATGTTGATTTGGTTGATCCTTTTGATGGTGGTGGTGAAGAGTGAGAAGATGAATCTGATGATGATGAGATGTGGGGAGACTCTGGGTCCTTTGGTGGCTCAGAAGTTTTCTCCTTGGAACGGACGGGACTGTCTAGAAGAAGACGATCATAATCGTCCGTTTCATCAATCTTTGTATCATCAGCAGTTGTTTTCTCAGTCTTTTCCGTTTCTGGTTCCTAAAATTCATAATCAATAGAATCTTCCACGTGCTTTTGTTGTTGCTCCAAGGTGGTGGCACCAGATCCCTTATCGGGTTGATTAACCGCATCAGGACTTGGTGTAGGTTGAACTCCACCACTTGACCCTCCGGGGCCACCCATTTGATCCTTTGCAAACTCTTTCGCAACGTGTTGGAGTCTAACGAATTTGAACTTCTTCCTGTAATCAGTGTCCAGTGGCTCTTCATCTGAGCTATCCTCTTCGTGCTCAATCACTGGAGTCTTCCCTTTGCCTGTATCTGCCAGTGGACTGGGAGGTTTCGGTACTGATGGAGTGTCATCCTTTGCAGTTTCAGAGTAGGTAATCTCTTCATCTGATTCAGTACCCTCAGAGTCCTTGTCCGTTAGCTTTCTTTGCGGTTCAGACTTGGGAATAGGAATAGGAACAACTTCTTGAGAAGGAACTCTCCTTTTGCTTGGAGGTTTCCTCTTCAGGAACTTTCGTTGACTCTCAGTGCTTGAGGGCACTGCCTGCACTCCCTCGTCTGGTTTTCCTGGTAGGTGTGCCAGAAGATTTTTCATCTAGAAAACCAACTTTGTTCTCTTGCACAGCTTTCAGATACCTTTTGTAAGAGTTGAGCTTTTTGAGTTCATCTGAGAGAAGGTGGTCTGGCAACACAGCACCTTGTTTCTTGGTAGTTGACTCCTTAAATCTGACTGTTAGAGTGGGTTCAGACAACATGTTGAGATTATCGGGATCATTGATTCTCTTGGGGATATCAGGGTTATATCCAAGTGCTCTTTGGATCAACAGTTTTGTATATCTGATATAAGGAATCTTTGAGCCAAGCTTTTTGAGGAATGTCATCATGTCATCCCATATCAGAGCTTCAATTTCGATGTGTTTCATGTTGATCAGAGCCCAAAATATTTGCAGTTCCACGAGCTTGGGATGCTCATAGCCGCTGTCACGACCAGAAACGGATTTTGTGATGATGATATAAAGGGTTCTCCAACGCTGAGGAATGTTCTTTAGATCCATGTGAGAATTCTTATTAATAACCCCTGAAGCTTCGTCATACCCAATATCAATCAAAAATTGCAGAACAGTCTCTTCAGTAGGTGCAGCAGAGTATTCAGTTGGTATGATGTCAGGAATGAGGAGACGGCTCTTAAATCTGCAGGAGTGATAGTGATTCGCTTGTGATTGAGTGTCACCGTCACAACATATTGACCTTTGATCTGTTGCATTGTATTCCAGAACTGCTGAATGTAGATCTCCGGTACTGTGGCAGAATTGGTGAGCATGTTCTGATAAGGATGGTTCTTCAGAATGTCAACAGCAATGAGACAAGAAGATTCTGAACAGGTGAGGGTTTCAAAGTCAACACGAAGGTTGTTCTTTCTAATCTTCATTGGATAGCCATTAGGGAAGATATCAGCAATGGTGAGTACATTTGGTGCATCCACATTCATTTGAGCGTCCATGTCGTGATCTGAAATACATTTAGCCAAAAGAACCAACATGTTGAAAGACATTATGTTAGTCAACAGATGGTTTTATTGTCTAATAATTGAATGAGATATGTCAATGATTGTTACGAGTCCAAAATCACTTGTTTGTTCAATGGTCCAATGACGTCGTGATAAGTTTTGAGAGGTAGTTAACTTTAGGTTTTAAAGTTTATGTTATCTCATATTTTTCACAGCATATTAAACGTTTAAGCTTATTAGTGACATTATTGGTTTCGTGACGTTATGATTTATTTATTTACAAGTTTGCAAGTGTAACAATTCATAATGAAGGTTTGATCAAGGCTTAGGCGTAGAAATGGTAGCTTATGCGTAAACAGGAGTTATACGTGTAGATACAAGCTTATGCGTAGGATCCTGACTTACGCGTAAGAAATATTACGCGTAGGAACAGGGGACCTTATGTGTAGAGCTTACGCGTAAGCGTATATAAACCTTACGCGTAAGGCTTACTCGTAAGAGTAGACCTTATGCGTAGAGGTCACTGTTTACGCATATCCTTCACAGGAATACGCGTAGTCCCTTATGTAGAACCTTACGCGTAAGATTTCTCTTACGCATAACATGCTACGCGTAAGGTGATCCTTATGCGTAGATGTCTAACAACCTTGATTCTGATTTTTACGTGTAGCAAACATGAAATAAAATCATCATAGCATCAATTTAACACATACATTCATTTTATAACAGATCATGGCATGAATACTTATCAAACAGTTTACGCGTAGAAAACCTTATGCGTAGAACTTAAACCCTAGTTTCAAGAATTACGCGTAACAAATCTAGCCATGGAAATTGCACCAAAGTTTTTCTGGTAAGTCTAGGAAGCCTATAGAGTTGTTTTATCCAAGTTTTAACATCAAACATGTCATGAATCAAAAATACCCAAACCGTATGAACATAAACCCTAACTTTCAATTCTTTCACTTTTGATGTTTCTAGGCAAGTTCTAAGCATTGATATAGTCAATTCATCACATAAACAACATATTATAAGCAACTAATTGACCAGAAATGTTCACACAAGAAAACACCCAAATCACGCATAAACCCTAGTTTTCCAGATTCAATCAATTCGTGTTTCTGGGTAAGTTTTGAGGATAAAAATGGTATCATTGATGTTTTAAAAACGTTTTGATACAACCTTTTTAACCACAAACACACACCAATGATTGTGTGTTCATACGCTTATGCGTAGAACACATGATCACTCATATCTTACGTTTTAGCCGTTGGATTTGTAAAAGATTCAAAACCATTGTTTGTAAACACGTAAAGATCATGAAACAACTTACAAATTGATGATCCAAAACACGGATTTGATGAACGATTTTTAAGCGTAGGATAAGGTTGGTAGGATATTAAATGTGATGAGTAAATGAATTAGGTGGTTGTTTTATTAAAAATAACTTTGAGATTTTGACAGTTTTAGTCCCTCCACCTTTTCCATTTTCATCCAAAGCCTTTTAACTTCCATTATGGTTACCAAACGAAAGATTTTAAGAAAGAAACTTGACGACACTCCCCCTCGACTTAATAAATAATGAAAGGTTATAAAATTTAGTCCGATGAGTATCAGTGAACCAGAAATATGACCATCATTATAAAGAAACAACCGGGATAAGGTAACATGCAAGTACATGGTTATTTAGAAATAGTTAAGAATTTATTTTCTCCCCCTCAACACTTGATCGGAAAAATACTGAATTTTAAAGGATTTGAGTGTTGACGGAAGAAATGTACTTGCCATGTGAAAAGAAATATAGATAGAAGAATATTTTTGTTGTTTTATCTGATTTTATATTTTTGTATTTTGTTTTTGAAAAATATTTACAAAAGAGGTTTTGGTGTTTGACTGGTTTTTAAGAATGTTTTAAGAGTTCATCCAGTTCCTCTTGAGTCAAACACCGCATACCAATCCGGTGGACCAACTCATTAAACCTAGCAGGAGCTAAGGCTTTGGTG
This sequence comes from Chrysanthemum seticuspe, assembly GCA_019973895.1. NCBI lineage: Eukaryota > Viridiplantae > Streptophyta > Magnoliopsida > Asterales > Asteraceae > Chrysanthemum > Chrysanthemum seticuspe. Next base: position 211,983,357 of record BPTQ01000004.1, read on the forward strand.
AGAAGATCTGCCAATTGGTATTCTGTACCCACGAAGTATAATTCAACAGTACCCTGTTCCACGTGGTCCTTGATGAAATGATAGCGAAGATCGATGTGCTTTGATTTCGAGTGCTGAACTGAGTTGCACGAGATCGCAATGGCACTCCGATTGTCGTAGTACATCAGGATTTTGTCAAATACGTAACCATAGTCTTTGAGTTGTGTTCTCATCCAGATGACTTGAGCACAACACGCCGACATGGCTACATATTCTGCTTCGGTTGATGACAGCGATGTACAATCCTGCTTCTTCGATTGCCAGGACACCAGTTTATCACCAAGAAATTGTAGTGCTCCTGAAGTACTTTTCCGTGAATCTAAACATCCTGCGTGATCAGCATCTGAAAAAGCGATTAGTTCAAAACCAAAATCCTTCGGATACTAGATCCCCAAGTTAATGGTTCCCTTGATGTATCGGAGGATTCTTTTAGCCTCAGAGAGGTGGGTTTCAGTTGGTCTCGACTGATAACGGGAGCAGAGATAAATGGCAAGACAATGTCAGGTCTGCTAGCTGTTATATACATGAGAGACCCAATAATAGTTCGGTATTTTGTCGGGTCGACTAATTTCCCATGTAAATCAGCGTCTAGCTTCTTGGTATGAGTCATTGGTGTGGCATAAGTGTCACAGGTTTTCATTCCAAATTTGTTTAACAATTCAAGGGCATATTTGGACTGACTCAAGAAAATACCACGGGGTGATTGATGAACCTGTAATCCTAGAAAGAACGTAAGTTCACCCATCATGGACATTTCAAAATTTTTCTTCATTAGTTTTGCAAAAGCAATTGAGTACTTTTTATGTGTAGACCCAAAAATGATGTCATCCACGTAAATTTGAACAATTAAGATATGTGCCCCGTGATATTGTATGAAAAGAGTAGGGTCGACCGAACATTTGGTGAAATTATTGGCAATGAGGAAAGATGATAGCTTATCGTATCATGCCCGAGGAGCTTGTTTGAGACCATACAGAGCTTTGTTCAGTTTGTAGACATGGTTCAGGAACTCGGGATCAACGAATCCTTCTGGTTGGCTGACATAAACCGTTTCTTTAAGTTGTCCATTAAGAAATGCAGTTTTGACATCCATCTGAAATACCGTCATATTCATATGAGCCGCGAACGCAAGAAATATCCGAACAGCCTCAAGACGAGCAACTGGAGCAAATGATTCTTAAAAGTCAATACCCTCCTCCTGTCGATAACCCTTAGCCACCAGACGTGACTTGTTTCTGATTACGTTCCCTTCATCATCCAATTTGTTCTTCCAAATCCATTTGAGACCAATGACGTACACCCCTGTTGGTCTTTCAACCAGTTCCCATACTTCAAGACATTTGAATTGGTTGAGTTCTTCTTGCATGGATTCAATCCAGTTGTCTTTTGTCATTGCGTCTTTAATGTTTTTAGGCTCAGATTGGCAGACAGTGAGTGCATAAATGCAATGTTCACCATCTGTGTGAAGACGTTGTCTCGTAACGACTGGTTGATTCGGGTTGCCAATAATATTTTCCAGAGGATGGTCTTTTGTCTATCGATGTGTAGAGGGTTGATGTTGGTATACATTGTGCAGATTTTGAGGATTCAAATGGCTTGTTGAAGATTCCGCGACATCTGGTGCAGCAGTCTCATTAGCAAACGGGTTAAAGAACGCATTTGGATCAAAATATGCAGGTGCGGGTACTTCATTAAGAACATCATCAGCCGGTTCATCATTGTTGGAAGCGGTTTGTTCAACTGTTGTGTTGGAGTCAACTGGTGGTGCTTCTTCAACAGTAGTTGTTGTAGCAGGTGTATCAGGTATAAGAGTAGTATCAGGTTGAGCAGCGGAAACAGCGGATACACCTGGAGCACGGTCATCAATATCGTCACCGAACAGAGGAGCAAATAGCCTTTCCATTTGTTGACGTGTAAGCTGGGGGCTTAGTTCAACTGATGATGGGGTTTGGGGGAAGTTTAAGTGGTTGTGACCGGGTTCCAAGCTGTTATACTCAGAAGCCATTTCCGTAAGTTTATCAAAATGAGCATGAATCGTTTCCATAACCTCCTTTGTTCGACAATTCCAGATTCGGAAACCTTTAGAATTATCACAATATCCAATAAAGACTCCAATGTCAGCTTTGGCTTTGAGCTTTCCAAAGTCATCACGATCATTATTCGGATAGCAAAGAGATCCAAATACATGAAAGTGTTTGAGATTCGGTTTTCTCTTGTGGACAAGATCGAAAGGTGTTTTGTTGTGGCGTTTTGTAATCATAGAACGGTTTTGAGTATAGCATGCAGTAGATACAGCTTCTGCCCACAAGTAATCTGGGAGTTTAGCATTGATTAACATTGTTCGTGCAGCTTCCACTAACGTTTGGTTTCGTCTTTCAACAACTCCGTTTTGTTCTGGTGTACGTGCAATAGATGTCTGATGCTGAATTCTCACTTTCTCATAAAATTCACGAAGAGTTTTGTTAACAAATTCAGTTCCTTTGTCTGTTCTGATTTGTCTGACGGTGTTTCGGAGCTGAACCTGTATTTTCGTGAGAAAGGTGATGATCATCTGTGGAGCTTGGTCTTTGCTTCGAAGAAAGTAGACCAAAGTCCAGCGTGAATAGTCATCAACAATTACTAAGATGTAGCGTTTGCCATTGATCGTTTGCACGCGCATCGGGCCACACAAATCCATGTGAAGAAGAAGAAGCACATGCTGAGAGCTGTGTTCCACCTTTGAAGGAAAATGAGCACGAGTGCTTTTCCCTTGTTCACAAGCTGAGCAAAGGTGATCTTTAGAATACCGGAATCGTGGGAGTCCTTCAACTAGTTTGTGTCGAGCAAGGTTGGTGATGGTTTGAAAGTTTAGATGTGAGAGACGACGGTGCCATAGCCAGGATTTTGTAGATGTTGCCTTTGAAAGTAAGCAGATGGGAGATGAAGCAACCAAGTCTGGCATAGAGATTGTGTAGAGACTAGAATTACGCGAGCCAGACATAAGGTCGTTTCCTTGTAGATCACGAATGAAACAAGATTTCTCCCTGAAAGCAACCTCCAAATCTCCATCACATAACTGACCTACTGAAAACAGATTGTGACCGAGGCCTTCCACATAATAAACCCTGCTAATTTCGATGTTCCCATTGATATAGTCTCCGTAGCCCATGATAGCTGCGAAGTGATCATTCCCGAATCTGACAGTGCCAATGAACTTTGCAATAAAGTTTGATAACAGTTTAAGATTGCCTGTCATGTGTCGGGAACATCCGCTATCAACAATCCAGAGAATGATCTGTATCACCTGCATTACACACAGATGACACAGATGGAATAGAAGTAGATGTGTGTCACACCCCCAATTTACCTGTTTTGCAGCGGAATGGAATTCCTGGGGATTGACTGTCATAGCACCACATCACAGTTATATTGAACGACCTAAAGTGTCGTTTTAAAAACACATCGTTGGATATTTCATAAAAACAATCAGAGTACAACATCGGTCCCAAAAGGTTTACAAAGTTTGCAAAAAAAAAAAATACAAATATGTTACAAATCCAAACGATGTTTTGAAATAAATGCCATAATGTACATAATGTAAGTCGACGCCGCGACTCAAAATGTAGGTCCCTAAACCATGTCATGATGAATGCCTCAGTTACCTGAAAATACATTGCTAAAAACGTCAACAATAATGTTGGTGAGAAATCATAGGTTTATGTAAATATTTTATACGACTACACAAGTATAGACCAGGCATGACAATCAAGTCACGTAAAAAAAATAATGTTACAATTGCTCTAAGCCCATGACCCCGAAACTAGACTGTTCAATAATGTATGCCCCTGCAGAGTGTTTGCCAGACAACTCCGTAATATGATCAAATGAAATGCATCCGTTTGCCTGGTTGGGATTCACCAACCCGGATGGAGGCGTCACCCTCGATAGATCTATCCACTCATCCTCGCTTCAAAGATTAACGGTTCATGTTCAAGTAATGGGGACTTTCAAATTGGCATATGTGGTAACTTAAGCAATGTAATGAATTTAGCATACTTGGTATCGTACAAAAAAATGTAGTGCAATGTATTCTCCCCCGTGGGTTTGAAAATAATCGAAAGCATGTAAAACGGGGCTATGAAAACTCACTTGGATAAACAGGAATAACGGCAAAAGTGAGTACACTGAGGTTTAATGTGATGCGTCAACCGGGACCTATTACGAATGATATGATATGTCATGAGTTGCAATGTAATGTTATGCATGCACCACGTATGTTATTTATACCATTTACGGGTTTTGAAAATATTACTCGTCGTCGAAAAATACTCTTTTGACGTCTTGACCCTTCAAAAATGACTTTACATGTTTTTACGTCAAAATGTCATCCTATAATGGTTTTATAATGATTTTTGGTGAAATTAACACTTTTCGTCGCAAAACAATGTTGTCGGAAAAATCATGAAATCAACAAAAATGGCTCCGGAAAAGTAGTCGTAAAATGGTGTACGTCGATCGTTAGAGAACGAACTCGACGGTTTTGGAAAGTTTGTATCGATATCTAAAA
>BPTQ01000004.1:211994013-212156135 GCA_019973895.1 Chrysanthemum seticuspe
CTAATGAAATGCACATGATGTCAATGAAATGTAGACTAATCATAGTCCATATGAAATGTACGTGATGTCATGATCATGAATTCGCCGCTAAACCTCCAAGGTTACGCGAATTTGAAACAAGTAAACCAAGTTTACTAAAAATGTTGAAATAATGAGACATGAACTGTGTCGAGAAATGACCTGAAAGTACGGATTGTCACAATGTGGAACCCGAAATGTTAGAGGGTTCCGGAGCAGTTATAGTAGACATACATACATCAATAACTTTAGGCATCCATTTAAATCCTAGTGTGTTATATATCCATTTCTGCCATCTCCAACTAGTATTTGCTTTAGTCTTAGTGAATGCACTAGGTGGTACGACATTCCTAGGAGGTGAAACTGGAGCTACAGGGACATCAATGCGGTTCTTAGAATCTAAAGAGGGCGGTCTACCAAGCACAGACTTAGAATGATTAGTGGGCCTAGAGGTATTCCGATTCTTAGGATTCCTTAAACGAGAGATGATAGCATTAGCAACACATTTGTCATGACAATCAGAATTCATACTTTTACGACAAATAACACAAGGTGCATCAGACTGAATATCGAAAGTACTTAAAGGTTTAGCATTCGTTACATCACTATTTCTATTACATTTTCCAGACGCAATATTTATAGTGGAAGCAACGTGAGTCTTATTCATAGTCCTAGGGTGTTCTTCTACTTCAGCATTCTTTATTGTTCTTTTCTTAGGTCGCAACTTCCTATTCTTCCTTGTATTGCTCCTAGGCTGTGAAGTGCGGACGTTTGGAAAAGAGGCAACTATTCCTGTTTCAGTAGAAGGAAGCACGTTAGCAACTTGTGATTTGGCAGTAGGGATTCTAGGTTCACGATTACTAATTGTTACTGGTGCTATTCTCTTAATCACGGTAGGCGGAAGTTGTTCATACTTTCCTAACATTTCTCTTAACTTAAAGATAGTGTGCACCAATTCTTGATTTTCAGAACGAAGATTTCCCGAAAAATTCATGACTTCCTTAGTGTGTGCAAGAAAATGATCAAGTTCGTTTGATGCTTCATCACGAGTCTTTTTAAGTAAATCAAATATGACACCATATTCCTGTTTAACTTTTACAAGTTCTTGTTCATATTTTGAGATTTGACATTTCAAAGACACGTTTTGATCATCCAGTTGCTCAAATTTTGGATTAAACGTTTTGGATTGCAACTGGTGGATTTTGTTTTGCAAAGCAAGTTCACGATTTTGACAATCTTTTTGACACCATTGAAGACGACGTTTTGCATTTGAAAGCTCGTTAATTAATCGTTCATTTTCAGCTTTTAAAGACTCGATCAGATGCACATTATCAGAATACTCAACAGTTACCACAGAATCAACAGTATCAGCAGAGATATAATCAGATGCATATGACAAAGAATTCAATAACACATCATTATGGACATCAGCACAGATAACATCTTCCAAGAGTCGATCAACATCTTTTCTCAACATTTTCTTTTTACATTTAGTATTAGAAATAGATGTTTCTGTTTTCTCGAAAACGACCTTCATCAATCCAAGTTCCTTATGAAAGTCCCGTTCCCAAGACAATGCACAATGTTTCAAATTTTTAACATTTGGTAAAAGATTTTTCTGAAAAATGTCTCTTTGTTCTCGCGCCAGAGGCGATTGAAAATGTTGAACTTTGATTTCAGAATGATATTCTATCTCATGTTGTAAAAGTTTGAGGTCAGCCATGAAAAGGTCAAAATATCTAAGAATTTTGCGATTTTCAGGTTTTGAATTTACTTCACTGATGGAAGGTAAAGGACCATAAATTTGTGCATAATCTGGTTGGGGATTAACATTAGAAGACTCAGACGTTTTTATGATAATCCTTGGTGTTAGAAGAATCCGTTGGTGTGACGAAAGTGACCGCTTTTGAATAGTTAAAAGGTTTGTTGTAAACAACAGTTTCTAATTTTGATAGACTCTCGTCTTCTGCATCTAATTCCTCTTGACGATGATATTCAACAACATTCATAACAGAATCATCAATTTTATATTCTGCACTGGAAACTTCAGGATTTGGTTTGAATGCTTTGATTGAAAGCTTAGGTTTGTAATCAGCAAGATTCGGTCCATATCCAGCTGGATTGGGTTTTAAAGAAAACTTTTGAATAGCTGTGACTGACTCACCATGCTTATAAACAACATTTCGAAACTCTTTGAGTTTGTTTTGTAAACCGATAATTTCTTCCAGTTGGTCATCTATTCGTTTCGTTGAAAGCTTTTTGTATGCAGAGAACTATTTTTAACAAGTTAACAACTCAGCCTTAGTTTTTTGATTTTCCAAGGTGAGAGCGTTAATTTGCTTTTTATGTTCATGTTTCAGTTGTTCTATTTCAGACAACAAAGCATTGTTCGAAGCGGCTAGATCACGCATCTGTCGCTCTAAATATTTTTCGTTTTGATCAGATTTAGCAAAAGCGGCTTCAAAACCTTTTTCACGTTTTTCTTGAGTTTTGAAAAAGTTGAGTTGCATTTTTAAACATTCAAAATCCTTGGTTAACAGTGCATTTTTACTTTTTAATTCCTGATTTACGGCACGACATTCTTCCACTATGGATTGTTGGTTTTGAAGTAATAGATCAACATCTGGACGAGGCAAAAATTCGGTGTGTTCAACGTGAGTCACAACATGATCATTATTTAGATCCTCAAGTATAACCACGGAGTCAATTTGATTCTCAAAGGAAACCATAAGGTCATCTTGATCGTCAAATTTAACTACGGGGTCTAGTTGAAAATCGTCGGAATGAGATTTGGACGACTCATTTTGAACATTCTGAGCCTTGCCGGATTCAGATGTTGGCGGAGATATTAGATCAGAGATAAATATGGTTTGTTCGGGTACCTGAGACAAGCCATCAGTGTCATACACTGGGCCTGTGTCACTCATGTGTAACTCATGCATATTAGCCATCAACATAACAGCTGCATTGGCCTGCAAGTCCTCCATATCATCATCTGAGTCTGCATCTGCCATAAAACTCTGTTCTTTGTCTGTGAGAGTTCCACCAGCTTCATCCTTAAGAGCCAAAAGAAGAGCCTCTTTGTGATAAGCACTGCCCCTAGTCCTTGGCTTTGGGCATGCATTAGCCAGGTGTCCCTTCTCATTGCAGTTGTAGCATCGAAGACCATTCAACCCATTCTGAGCATTTCCCTGTTCCACCACTTGAGCTCTGTTGTTATTCCTACCCATAGCATTAAACCCTTGACCACCGCCCATATGACGACCATAACCACGATTCTGAACTTCAACTCGTCTGTTGTTCACAACAGCCTGATTCCTTGTGTTAGATGAGGAACGAATACGATTGTTAGATTTGTTGGTATAACGGCCAAAAGCTTTAGCAATCATAACAAATCCTTGTTGCAATGCTTCGAGCGGATCGGATTCCTCATTAGCTTCACTGACAAATGCTTGAGCATTGTTGTTGTTGTATGGAACCAATTGAGTTTGTTGAGATTGTTGCTGTGATTGATCATATGGTGTGATAGTGGCAGTTGGTTGAGTTGTTGGTTGAGGAGGATAACTGTTTTGAGCATACAAAGCAAGTTGTTGATTTTCCGGATGTGAAGGTGAAGCAATTTGAGCACGGAGAATCCTTTCCTTATCAACTTCCTTTTGATGAGGCTTCAAGTAATCGTACAACAATCTGTATGTAGAATGATGCATGTTCTTCGCTTGACGGAGAAAAATGACATACTTCTCCCATTCAGGACCAAGACTACTCAGGAACTTAGTATTAACTGCAATTCTTGGCATGATGATGTTGTGTTTATCCAAATCATTTATGATGTCTGAGAATCGATGATGATAAGACTCTAGTGTCTCTCCAGGTTCAATCATGAAGTGTTCATAATCTAAGTAAATTTTGGATTCCATATCCTCCTAATTGAGTGCAGATCCTTCCATAAGAACATGAATATGTTCCCACATCGCCTTTGCAGTCTTTTGAGCATCAGCACTTCGAAGAATTGGGTTTGGTAATCCTAAAAGGATATACTGCATTGCAAGCTCATCAGCTTCATAGTGTAGAAGTTCTTCTGCATTCAGGTCTGCAACAGTAGCAATGTTTGATTGTTCATCTCTTGGTGGATTAGCATTTGGATCTCCGGGTACAATGACAGTAGGCATCTAAAATGAACCTTCCAAGATAACCTTCTTTAAGAACTTTCCATGTGGCTTCTTCAGATCACAAAATCTAAAGAACCTAATCACCCATTGATCGTAGTTTCCTGGAGTGAGCATTGGAGGTCTATCAAGTGATCCAGCCCCATGAATTGATTGTTGGCTGCTTAAAGCTTCATACATCTTTGCAAACCAAGTGGGTTCCTTCATAGTGTTCCTTGATGGATGTTGATTGAAATCGTTTGTGTAGGGTTGAACTTGAAGACTTGGTGGTGGTTGAACCATTTGAGGTTGTGGAATTGCCGCAAGTTGTGGAGTATGTTGTTGATTAAATTGTTGTTGATAAATTGCTTGTTGTTGATTCCATTGTTGATGTTGTGGACTTAGTTGTTGTTGTCGTTGAGTATAAGTGTAAGGGAAATAGTTAGAGTATGGTGGTTGTGACATGTTGAAAAACTTGTGTTATAAAATGGATCTCTGTAGTCGAATGAACCTTTGTTGATGAAGTATCCTTAGGCGTAGAAATCACAATATACCAAGTAGCACTTATGCGTAAAAACACCAAAGTTACGCGTAACAACAAGAGTTACGCGTAGGTTTAGCTTACGCGTAAGTAAGGTGAAAACACTAAAGTTATGCGTAAAACAAGAAGTTAGGCGTAGAAAACTTAGGCGTAGGATGACCTTATGCATAAGACAAAGCTTAGGCGTAAGATAAATCTTATGCGTAGAAGTTTCTATGCGTAAGCTTATGCTTATGCGTAATTTTAGGGTTTTTGCCCAAGTGATCTTTTACACTATCACAGTGCAAAAGATATCCCAAGTCGACGTATTTTCAGGCTTATCCAAGCAAGAAAACACGGAGTAAACCACGAAACTGAAGATCAAACCAAGGAATAAGTTACGCGTAAGTTTAGGGTTTTGATACGCGTAGACTTACTCGTAAAAATGACTTTTGCCCAAAGATGTTTCTAAACCAGATTTTTGTGATGAAATAGCTTCAATATCACCAAGATAACACAAAAGTGTGAAACTTGATGATCCAAAGTGTCTAAAACAGTTACGCGTAGGAAATCTGTCACGTAAAAAACCAAGTTCAAAAACGATGATCCACACGTAAAGGTTGAAACTTTTTGCCAAAAACAGTTATTTTAACACCTTAAAACGTTGAAAGTACAAGAATCTTGGATTAAAAAGTGTAAAAAATATGTTTTTAAGCGAACCAAAGTATCACTCGTATGCTTTACGCGTAGGACCAAAACCTACTTCAAAACACAATACGATTCACCCAACTAGTAGGCGATTGATACCACTGTTAGGTCGCTAAGTTTACAACACAAGCATCAATAGAAAGAATAGAGAGGAGAAGAGATGATCGGATGAACAATATTCAAACACACAAACACGTTAGACTTAGCCGGTTATGCGTAGAGTATGAATGAGAGAATAAATTGAACAACCAACCCTCAAATGAGGGTTATTACAAGGTGTTTATAGGAAGGGGAGCTAGGGCAACACTCCTACTCCCTTCCTTTCCTTAATGGACATGGGCCTAAGCTTATGGGCCTTCTACATAAGCATAAGCTAATAACAAACATAAAGGCCATAATTAAGCTAACTATTACATATGAATCACTAACACTTGATATAGGTTTAGGAGTGATTCCAACATTAACTATGCAACGTGATCGTGTCTCGCAAGGAATTGTCTATCTTGAGTCGATCAATTCTAAAGTGCGCGCTCTTTCCTCACTGTGCAGATTTCTGTCAAAACTCTTAAGCATATGTCGAGGGGGAGTATTTCTGAAAATCTAAAACTCTTGAAGTGTTCAAACATGTTTTTCATTCACAAACGCTTCGAGAGATTTTCATGAAAATGGTTTTATGGCAATGGAGTTATAAGGTGACTAAGGTTAGGAATAACCGTCCTATGACCCGCCAGAGCCGGAGGGATCTACCCAAGGACATCACAAATAGTTAGTACTTAGAAGTCCTTAGGTATGATTATAAAAAGGAGAAAATGAGAATCGGAGAAAGAAGGAGTTGAAGAATTAAAAAGAAATACAAAGAAAAGGGTGAAAAGAAATAGCCCTCCAGATTATTCAACTTAGGGCAGACATCGGGTTCAATTCATATGCTATTGGTTGTCACTTAGTGACACCGGTATTGAAGATTAAAAGTCGTCATGGACCCAGTGACGCATGCACTAAACCTTCTTAGCCACTCAAGTTTCTCTCAACAGAAGCTTGTTTCATTCTCACAGGGAACCCTACGTAAACTATCGGCCTTCTCTTAGAGATTGCTGGTATTGAAGAAGGAGACCCTCTCTCTAGTCTTCGCTCAGGAATACCAAAACGCACTACTGAGTCTAGAGCCACGAGATTCATCAAAAGATCTCTTAGGTACACTTGACATTTCATCACTTGTTGTTCAACAATAAGAACATCAGTGGTAAGTTATCGAGTCCTACACAGATCTTAGCAATTTGTCGAGAACATTTATGAGGGGTTCACATCTGTGATCCTCAGTGATTGAATGGAAACTCCTGCCAGGGTCAACATCAAACAGCCCTGACAGCAGGTCGCTTCGGTAACTCCCCGTGGATTACGCTTAGTGGTCTCAAACGGTCTACAGTCGTGAGGTGATGCTTCGGTATACCTCAGCGAATCATCTGAATCGTAGGTGTACTTCGGTACATCGTGTTATCTCACTTGTGGGACTCCGGTTCAGGAACGGCCTTTGTGAGAATTAGAGTTGTGTTTTCACACTATGCTGTTAACACTCTCAAAGTTCAAACTTGTAAGTGCCGGAATCCGCTTATTACTAACCTTTCTTATGTTTACTTCTTATGGAAGCTCTGGAGCGGAATGATCGTGCAGATTCTCCACATGCTCATACCAACAACATCACTTATGGAAGTTCTCTCACAATCAAAGGCAACACAAAGTCAGAATGATTCTACAACAAAGAATCTACAAAGTTTAAAGACTTATAGAACTTCATCAACTGTAATCCAACGTTAAAGAGCGTGTGAGCATGTTGGAGAAAGACGTGGAGACATTGAAGCAGCGAAGCAGACCTGATGCAGACTACCACACCATACTATCACTTTCAAAGAACAAAGAACAAAAGAACAAAGAAAATGAATACGTCAATGCAGAATACTTCAAAGGAAACAATTTCTCTACATTGGGGAGATTGTTCGAATCAAGACATCTCTTCTCACAAGAAAGAAGAATGTCAGAAGACGTCAAAGCTACTATTACATCAGCACCTACAACGTTAACACTCATTTCATTCATCACTAGCACTTGAGGGGAGATTGTTGGAATCACTCCTAAACCTTAATTCAAGTGTTAGTAATTCATATGTAATAGTTAGCTTAATATGGCCTTTATGTTAGTAATTAGCCTTAGGCTTATGTAGAAGGCCCATAAGCCTAGGCCCAAGCCCATATAGGAAAGGAAGGGAACTTGGATGTTGCCCTAGTTCCTTCCCCTATATAAACACATGTAAACCTTCCTTAGAAGGTTGGTTGTTCAATTTACTCTTTCATTACTCACGCATAACTCTTCTTAGATTCCTACGCGTAATGTTTGTGTAGTTGTTCATCCGATCTCTTCTCTATCTCTTTCTATTGTGTTGTAAACTTAGTGACAATGATGCTTGACGATGTTGTATTTAATCTTTTGGATGTTATGGATGATGAATGGATCTTCTACGGAATTAGTTGTCACTCCCAAGAACCCTACAATTGGCTTGAGATGAGTATCATGCAACCTGAGTGATTAAATTGCATAGGTAACGATGGTTATCTTTGCAAAATGTTTTGGATGATTGGGATGGTCTTTAGGGTTCTTGGTTTTCACTCCCAAGAACAAAAAATCGACCCTAAGATCCTTAAAAAGGATGAATAAGTGAAGCGACAATCGTTTTGAGAAGGGGGCACATCTATACATGTGTAGACTTCAGCCCATCACGCCACACAAGCGGGCTGCCTATCAAAACGGATATAGAAGCACGATTGTGAGCTTGGGCATTTATACACGTGCAGGCTTCGGCCTATCACGACACACATAGTTAGCTTTCCCTGAAGCTACCCATCGTTTTGAAGGGGGGTACATCTATACATGTGTAGACTTCAACCCATCACGCCACACAAGCGGGCTGACTATCAAAACGGATATAGAAGCACGATTGTGAGCTTGGGCATCTATAAACGTGCAGGCTTCGGCCTATCACGACACACAAAGTTATCTTTCCCTAAGCTACCCGTCCTCAATAAAACGGGGTCTCCTCATTTGTAATTATTGTACTATTAAAAAGTATTCTCTTTAATTAAAAAAAGAGTTAATTACATAATTGGTCCTTATGGTTTGTCGGATCTTGCAAAAAATGTCCCTGTACTTTTTTTTTGACGGGTCATGGCCTCGTGGTATGCAAAAGTTACGGGTTTGACGGGTCATGTCGTTAGTTGATCGTTAACTTGGCAAACCACAGGGACGATTTATGTAACAGACAAAAAAAAAAAAAAAAAAAAACTGATTAACAAAAAAAGAAAAATTGTTTAAAAAAAACTGATTAAAAAAAAAATAAAAAAAAAAATTGTTTGAAAAAAAAACGTTTACAAAAAATATTTATTACACTTAAATTGGTGCTTATGTATAATGTCAGGGCCTAAGACAACCTTTTTTTTTTTTTTTTTTAATTATTATACTTAAATTTTGGGCTTATGTACAACATGAGGGCCTAAACTTTTTTTTTATTAAACTCTAAAAGATGAAAAATAAAAAAATTAGGCCCTCACAACGTGAGGGCTTAAATTTTTAATTGCGTATTTTGTACAAAAACGTATAAGAACTTATAAAACAGAAGAAAACGTATAAAAATTGATGAAAATATACAAAAATCGTACAAAATATGCATTAAAAATTTAAGCCCTCATGTTGTACATAAGCCCAAAATTTAAGTATAATAATTAAAAAAAAAAAAAAAATTCTCTTAGGCCCTGACATTATACATAAGCACCAATTTAAGTGTAATAAATACTTTTTGTAAACGTTTTTTTTTTTAACAATTTTTCGTTTTTTTTTAAGTTTTTTTTTTTTTTTTTTTTTTTTAAATCAGTTTTTTTTTAAACAATTTTTCTTTTTTTTTAATCAGTTTTTTTTTTTTTTTTTTTTTGTCTGTTACATAAATCGTCCATGTGGTTTGCCAAGTTAACGGTCAACTAACGGCGTGACCCGTCAAAGGACCAAACCCGTAACTTTTGCATACCACGAGGACATGACCCGTCAAAAAAAAGTACAGAAACATTTTCTGCAAGATCCGACAAACCACAAGGACCAATTATATAATTAACTCTTAAAAAAAATTAGACTAACTACGATTACTCTAAAGGAAACCATTATAAATTCTAATGTCTTGACTGTTATTATGATCTTGTTATATTTGTCTTTTTCTATTAATTGTTTCCGTGTTGATGCAATTGACGTGAAGTGTTTTATTTTTAAAATACCAACAACATTCTTTCACATTTTAACAAAACTCAAGAACATACTTAGAGCACCTAGTGCAGCGCTCGTTATGGCTCGCCGTGACATCGGATTGGCTCGTTGTCGCTCGCCATAAAAGGCCTCGTCGTCTACATAGCGAGGTTTGAATGTGTACGTTTGTCAGATTTTGAACGTTAAGCAACGTTCATATATATATATATATATATATATATATATATATATATATATATATATATATATATATATATATATATATATATATATACATATATATACTAGTGTCAAAACCCGTCCGATGGACGGGTATGACTTGTGGTTTTTATTTTTAGGATTCAGTAGAACAAATATATACTAAAAAGTGATTAAAAGTTAAATGAAATTGTTAAGATGTATAATTGATGTTATCATAATCCATAAAACACCTAAAAACATGTAAGTATTTTGCTTTTTGTTTTTTATTTTTAGGGTTTAGTTGAGCAATTATATTATAAAAAGTAATTAAAAGTTAAATGAAACAGTTAAGAACTATAATTGATGTTACCATAATCCATAAAACGGCTAAAAGGAGGTAAGTACTTTGATATGTAGTTTTTATTTTTAGGATTTAGTAGAACAAATATATATACTAAAAAGTTATTAAAAGTTAAATTAAACGGTTAAGAACTATAACTGATGTTACCATAATCCATAAAATGGCTAAAAGCATATAAGTATTTTGAACAAACATTCAACAAATGACTTATAATTATCGTTTATATATTTTTTATTTAACTAAATTTTGGTGTTTAAAAATTGTTTATTATACAAAGATTTTTAAAAGAATAATACGAACATTTGTCAAATTGTTTGTGTTTGGTAGAGTTTTCTTTGTAACAACATAGTATATGATTTAAACCCGAATGCAAAATACCGCTTCCTTATACACAACGTTTGTAGTAGCATAGTCTGTCTGATGGGTGGGCGAGACTTATGTTGAAAGAATTAAGTTAATGAAAATAAGTTATGAATATACAAAAAATTTAATTCTATCCATTAAGAACGAAAAGAAATCAACGTTTATTGAATAAAATAAAAAAGTTACAAAGTGATACGCAAGAACAAAGTATACAACCAAATAAACTAAAATGTGAAATAAAGCATATTTGTTTACAACATTTGTAGACAATGTATGGCGTTTCTTATGTTTTGTTTTAGCTCATAAATATGATACATGTCACTTGTATATACACAATTATTTATACATGCAAAAAATGCAGTTGGTTGATTACTTCACAAGAGATAGTGCCGCATATATGCGACTTGAGCCAGATGCAGAGCTTTAACTCCATGCTTCCTAACCATCTCCCTTGATATACTCATGTTGCCGATGATTTCTCCCAATGTTTTGTAGCCTTTATCGTCGAGTGCATACTTTTTCTGATCACCAAGTTCTCCTTCTATTTTATTGAATCAAGTTGCACACGATTACATTAAACTTTAAGCTTTATAATCAAAACAAAAATTGCATTCTTTTACTGGAATTATGAAATCATGAAATCATGAAATTACCACATCATTAAGTGCAAGCCTGAGAAGAGCAAGCTGCCGTCTCTCGTCGCCATCATTATCTGCAAACAACTCGATAAATTCTTTCTGTGTGACTGGATTCCTTCTATTAAGAGACACAATGGGCTTCGATACTTTTGTAACTTCAAAATATCTTTAAACGGAATTTCATCTTTTTTTTTTTTTTTTTTTTTTTTTTATTGCTATTTCTTTTTCGTTGGCTGTCTAATAAGACCAAACCATAGCTTCCTTTTTCATTTTTTATATTTCAATTCTAACCTGCATTGATCAAAGATTTCAAATTTTCAATAATGTTTAATGAAGGAAGCATTTATTGCAATTATTCAGTTCAAACAATGGTATAAAATAAAGTCTTGTTTTTTTTTATAAAACTTGAACCATTTGTTGAATACCGTAAGCTTAAGATCAGCATTGTAGGCAAGTATTCATTTTTACCCCTAAGTTTCTAAACACATATACAAATGGCCCATGAAACTGATTCAACAATGAAGGCATGATGTTTAAACAGTCACTCTGAGTTGTTAACATCGTAATATAATTGTAGAACTAATTGAAAACTATTCATACAATAAACATTTTTAAAGAAAATGAATCATTAATATAGTATTGAATTTTAACTTTCCTTATATTTTGATAGTAGCTTTTAGATCGTTTAAAATGGCCACATTATGCGCTTACCCAAACACTCATTTAACAAAAATAATTCAAAGCAAATTAGAATGTGTCACCTGTGGTTATGTGGTTATCAGATGATACAGTTCGGTAGTTCAATGGGCATTGAAATAACAAAACGTAAAATACACTAATCCCTTTATTTAGAATATCACTACCAATCAAAGCAATAAAGTAGTCCTCGGATTCATTTACATCATGGCTCTGACACTCTGCAAAGTAAATGTTTCAAACCATAGAAAGTGATAAGAATAGAGTTTCTCCTATGGAAATAATTTACAGCAATATCATCATCGATATTATTGTGAAACCATCAAGTGGAATTTAAACCGGAGGTTGATCCGAGTTAACTGTGGTTAAGGACTGTAGAAAATAATTATTTCTTTCCACTACCAGGACATAAATCGTTACAAAAGAGCTAGTAAATTAACTGTCACTTTTAGTATGAGTTTCCCTAAAGGCCTGAGGTAGATGTAATTAGAGCTGACTATAACTAAAAGGTTATCTTAAGATTTAGAGCAACTTTGTTGAGTGGGAGACCACAACAGAGATGCATGACCTGCCCTGCAGTGGGACCACATATGTTTATGGTAGGAGAACTGCATCATTTCAGAAATTAAAGTTGCATGACCAGTTGTTTATGTGGTTGCAGTCTCAACAACTGATTTAACATGTGCATCCTCCGACTCATTGCGACATTGCGACATTGATCATTGCAGTCATTGACAATGGAATTAATTTCAATGAAAGATGCAGGTGTCAACTTAAGCTAATCCCCTTCACTTTTACAGCATAGAAAACAGTGCTTAATAAGAATCCATGAATACTTAATCATGAATATTACAAATTCCTAAGAGATATGTGTTAAATAGATCAAGTCAATAGATTATAGATAACACGTACGTTGTTAAACAAACGCAGTAGAATTTAGCTTTGACACCTGGTCCAGATCCAATTGGATAACTGTGGTCACTTAAGCTGTTGAATCTTCACCTGGAGTTATAAGTATGAGATAAATGATTGTTGGTGTGCAAAAAGAGAATCAGCCCCCAAACACACCCATTTTAGTCCAATTTAAACATCCAAGTTTCACTTCTTTAATGCAACCAAGTTTCACTTCGTTTTATCAACAATGTAGCTAAGTCAGTTTGTTACCAATTTTATGTGACTATGAAATAAGGAAGCTAAATAAGTTAAACCAAACAGCTAAAAAGGGTCAAAAGTAGCTCCATTTCAAGCTACTACTTTTAACAACTGATCAATGTGTCTGATATTCAATAAAAAAAAATACTTGCTTAATTCTTATCTTTTTTCTGGGTAAAGGTTTGGCTCGAGTTACATTTTAAGGGAGTACATCAAATTGGAAGACGAGTGAAACTGAAAAATAAAAGAATAATGAACTGTCGGGTTCAAACACAACCATGAAACAAACACATAATTGGGCTTGTCATATAAAACCTAAAACAGCGCCATTTGAAGTTTGACAAATTAAAGACCATTTTAGTTTTTTGAACCTAACAGGAAACTATTCTTAAGAAATCCGAGAACCAAAGTAAAATCCGGTTTTTATAAGAATCTAGAACCATAAAGTGAACCGGACATGGCTCGTTTATTACTCAGTTTGGTTTTGGTCCTGGTCCCATTCGTCAACTTATGCACACCCTAAATGACATTGTTTTAAATAAATTAGACTCAGTTCTTGCAAGTACTCCCATCTAGGTTTTCCAAAAATGATTTTGGTCCCACAAAATCCTAATTTAGATATGTCACATAAAGACTAATACTTCTCTCAAACAATTTATCATGTCGTCATGGAACAGAGTTACTTATAAATGGATCAATTTGGGATGTTTTTATGATTTTATCCAAAACAGGTCAAATAAAAATGATTGGCTAGAAGGGGAACATGTCAAATGTGTTGTATGGGTTGCTGCACATTGCAATTCAATTATTCAGATTCTTATTGCAATAATATTCTTTTTGTAATCTTCTTTATATATAACAATTAGACAGAAACTTACATGGGTCGGATGACCCAACTGAAACTGAATAATTCTTGTTTCAAACCAAGCCTGTATTTACGCATTGCCCGACCTGACGAAAAGTAAGTCAACAGAAAGTGTAAAGGGGAGGGCAGTACCTCAGTTATAAGCACCAATTGCTGGACATAGTCTTTACCCGTTAACAAAAGCTCCCTCAAAGCGATCTCTATTAAAATGCAGCTAACTAACCATATATCAATGGATGTAGTATACTCTGAGCAATAGAGCAACAACTTTGATGTACACAGTTTTACCTCCAATAACATATTTCTTAGTACCTGGCTACCTGCTACTTAGATTGTGATAGCAGTAGAATAATAGTAAGAGTTACTATTTCAAGAATCATAAACTCAAACCATAAATCTCAACAATTTGTGAAGCAAACCGGGATGTTAAGCAAATAGATTAGGCAAATGCTTTCTCATAGTTGCATTTAATTTAATGGCATCTTTCCCCCGTACACCATACCACATCTTTGGAGCGTTGAAATGCATGTAATTCATTGAATATAGATGATGATCACCAGCGTGTTGTTCTTCAAAAGATTTAAAAAATAACAGGCACGGAAAAACAATCAAATTTTCATAATATCCAATGACACATCGAATTTCCAGAAAACAAAAATAGAAGGCAATATCCACTCACCCAACAAAACGATGAAAAGCACATTCCGAAGTACAACCATGGCACCAAAACACCAGATTTATCACTGCACTCATATGAAAGTATTGATCCTATAAGCCTTGGGAAGGTATTCAAGTTCCAACCAGATCTAATGTACTTTTCATCTGAAGCCGTCACTTGGTGAGCCTCTTTTGGAAAACCACTACCAAATGTACCAGTTTCCAAGTCAGCACCATATAATACCTACTTTGTCAATATAGAGTTAATAACCGAAATACATATATATGAGATAATTAAGAATATAAATTTGAATGTCAATAACACTAATAAGCCTTTAGGCATCGCTAGATAAATCATCCAATGTTGATAAATTGACGAAGTTTTGGTACTATGGGGGTGTTTAAATGTGCACATTGAAAGTGATTATCAGCATATGTGTTAAATTACCATAATAAAATAATTAGCTGTAACATAAACGATTGTAGAAGATAGCGTTTGAATGTGTTCACAGTCATTATGGCCTACTGATATTGCAGAAATCGGAATATTTAACTACTGAAAGGATATCTTTTCCTTTCGTGGCCAACTAAGTCACCAAATCAGCTATGTGTAATTACAATTAAAATATTTCTCACATCACTTAAACAAAGAAAGTGAGAACTCATACCTTGTTTTCTTTTTTGATATTTATATGCGCTTTCATAAATTAAACAGGGCGATACTCACAATTAACATTGATGCAATGGAAATTACAATAGCCAATATTTTCCCTGTAGTGATACATATGATATTATGTATAATAAAGTCCTTTATAAACTATGATGCTGTCATATTTCGGTGCTTTTTATGGGAAATGTCAGTTGCTGCAGAAATACCAATAACATGGTTTCACAATTCTTAATTATGGACAATGCTAATTAGGTGTTAATATATATTTCATCGAATATTTCTCACAAAACGTTACACGAGTTAGGTGTGGTGGATAAGGAAGTAGTAGTTACTGAATCGATGCCTGTGGTTGAACATAAAAGTCTTGTGCGATTGTTGATGATCCGGTTAAGGAGGTTGACCGTTGGTGGAAGAGGTGTCACATGCAATTGAGGAGAATCAGGATTTAGTTGTGAAGGAAAAGGATTTAGCAGAACTGGTAGTGGTAGAGGAAGAGACAGTTGTGGTTAGTGAGATTGATTCAAAGGAGGATTGTCCTACTTCCAGTGAAGTTGTTGAGCCGGTTTTGAAAGAGAGTGAAGTGGAAAAGTCGCCTTTAACGGATGAGAAGGATTGTGTGGAAATGGAGGATGTAGCATCTTCTACGCCAGCAAAAGACTCGATTTCTGAAGTTAATGGTCTAACTTGTGCTAGTGAAACTGATACAGTGGACAAGTATACCGTTTTTTGTTTTCTTTAATGATGTGTTTTTGTATATGTGGTCTTTATACCAACACCATCAAATCATTTGCAAAAAAAAACAATGGCGATCTGAGATATTACAGGTTCAATTTTTTGTTATTATTATTATTTTTCCATATCATATTACACCTAGTTTTTCCACATATAGTGGTTGGATTAAACCTGCAAACGACACCCATTTATAGAAATCTTACATGTCTTTAGAATGAATTTTTATCTTTTCTTATCTAAACGTTTTGCCCAATTATGAAAAATTAAAGTTAAGAAAAAAATAACCTGATCTAAAACTTATCATTTAACAACCTGATGGATCTAAACTCTTAAGAATCCAACAATGATGTTGTCGGCTAATGTGGTTGTAATAGGTACGGTGATGGCAGATCCTACGGTCATCAAAACAACATATTTATATAATGAATTTACTAAAATCTGTTTTGAAAAAAGCCAAAATTGCACCTTCGTTCCTCAGCAGAGTGTTATTTCTTTTTCGCCAGTTTCCATGTTTTTTCGGATGAAAAAAAGCCAATAATGAACCTGAAAGCTTAAATTCTCTACCAGAGAAATTACGCCTACTATTGGATTGACCACTTTAGAGATAATTACAGAGTGCTATAAAGATATTCTTGACAGAGTGTTCTTAAAGAAGGGGTATGAGTGCAGTGAAACACTATTCTAGTTAGTCTCATTAGGATGTCACTAAGATTAGTGTTCCTTTAACCTCTCATAGTTGCATAGTAGTCTATAATGTAAAAAAAAGTACTTATTTCTTCAACCCTCCAATTACACTTCTAGTAAAGGGTTGAGCTTTAAAAGAGAAGTGAACTAACCTAGCCTATTATGTTTATCAGCAACAATTTACAATCTATTGCTTACCACTGGTGGTGAACATAGTTTTGGGAGAACACACCCAAAGCTAGAGTTCTACATTGTTCCCTAATATAATCACGTAAAACAGGTTGTGTAATTCCCCATTAAAACACACGTTGCAAACAGAAAGAATAACACAGCAACTTGATAGACATAGACCAAACAACATCAAAACCATTGATTAAACATGTAAGCACAATCCTTAAAATGTAATCATCTTCAAAACAAAATACACTTTATCACAAAACGGCACAATTCAATACAAACAAACATAATTAGAAACAAACTTACCGGTTTCAATAAACTAATACTTCACACACACATGCGTCGAATGTGGATAATCTGTACACGCTGCCTATAAACAAACACCAATCAACAAAATCACATCACTGAAAAGGCACAAAGCCTTAAAAAAATCATGGTTCACCATCAAGAATGATGGCCAGATTGTTTGCATAACGAAAAACAAGTGGTAACAAATTCAGATTAAGAACTATTACATAATACATACAATTAAAATATACCAATTTAGAGAACAATAGTTGTCTAATGATGTCCATTTTATTCATATTTGGGCTGCTACTTCACACCATGAGTAAGAAGAGGCAAACATTTCGAGATTGAGCAAAAAAAATTAAAAACTACTTTAGCTTAACCATACTTATATTTACGCAAGACGAATATTTACCTTTTCAAAATTGACTTAGGCTTTCATCCAGGTTGACAGAATGGCATACATAAGTGCATAGGAATAGTAACATTATGGATAGCAGCCACATTTAACTGCCAAAATTAATAAACCTAATTACAGAGGAAAGTAGGATAAAAAGCAACTTGTTGTAAAATTAACATATACCTTGTTGGATCCCGATGTGAAATTAGCCACTTTGGTACTATCTTTCAACTAATAATTTGAAGAATCAATAGGTTTCTCGAAACCCTTACCGATTCCACCATCTTTGGGTTTACTCCTTTCTTTAAATTCAGTCAAGTCGATCTTCAAACTCTAAAAGTAGATTAAGTAACTGTTATTTAAGTTTCATTATTAGAAATATCCATAAGACGCTACTTCACTTTCGTAATCAATGTTATATCGTTAAGTGGGCCGAATACTTAAATCCTTCGAGCGTCAACAAAATCAACAAAAGCCTCATAAAAGTGTTTAAATAGTACAAATGAGCATGAACTTGTTACCTTAGGCTTATGTGCAACAGCTTTTACATCCTCAAATAGCCGTTTACATTTCAAAATATGCATACTCACATTTGCATCTCAATAAGTAACATTATTATCATATAATGTAGAGATAATAATTAGTTGAGTCGAATTACCTCTTTCATGGATTTTTTGTCATCATCTGCACCGGTAACCTAGAATGGCAACTTAGCCGTAACATAATTCAACACTTGAACTTTCTCGACAATGACCTGAAGTAAATTTATTATACTATAACATGAATATATATAGCTATGGGTATTGTGAAAAAGCCGAAAAACTACCTTGTTCGTTCAATCTGCTCCTTCAACTGAGACAATTCTAATTCGTTGTGATGCTAAATACAAAAAAAACAATCGCAAGGTTAACATATGCTTTGAAATATAATAACCAGCTACTGATGAAAGATTGTCAGAGATGAAACAATACCAGCATAACTTTGATGCGATTGATTTCCGCTTGATCCTCCTTTGATCTGGCCTAACTTACAGAAAAGAAGATAAGTTAACTCAGAGAGAGAGAGAGAAGTAGATTTTCCTATGAAATGAGCAATCAGTTGATAAAAATACCTCAAACTTAGCTGATTCGGCACTTGCTAGTTGATCATTGTATGTTATATTCCTACAATTGATGTAAATAAACCAATTAAAATAAATCTCTCTAGAAGAAAAGAAAAGGTGACGATGTGTAATCCATGTTAAACAAATGTCCTGATGGAGTGACAGAACAAAACAAAGAACCACGGAAAATGCGTGAGTTACTAAACTGGGAGCTGGGAATGTACTATGTAGCAGAAGTAACAAAGCAAACCTCGACGTAGAAGTTGAATTTGAAAGCGGGGATGTTAAAATACTTCCATTCGCCGAGTCTGATACAGCAAGAAGTTGACTACTTGGCTCTTCACCTGCTTCAGTTAACTCACCCTCTTTTGAGTTCTGTGATCCAATATTTTTGTTTGCATTTACCACGTCCAAGTCATCATCTGAATGTCAAGAAGCACCAATAGGGAGAATTTATCTTTACAGAATTTACATACTAAGAAATAAATGCAAGGAGACGAGTGATTTAGATACACAATCCAAAACACTGAACTTTCTTTGAAATATCTAGTGTAGATAACTATGTGTAAAGGTGTTTTAATTCAAAAACTAAAGCATTTAAGCAGAAGGCAGGCTGCAGGACAACAACAATACCCAAACCTGTAGGCAACCGGTTGTAGCACCATGAGAAAATAACATTTTCTACTCAAACTTTTTCTTTTTCTTTTATGCAAAAGTTTATTAACTGATCAGTCGGGAAGCAATTAATTTCCCTTTAATAAAATCCCTTGTTTATATCTTAGACATTTGTTACAGATCTACTGACAAAATTTATTGGCATATTAGCACCACTTGCCTTCAAATGTTTCCAGCTCTCCACTCTGCATGAACTTCACACCTTTTCTTGCAATGATAGTTGGGTTAAACCATCAGCTACAAAATTACTCCCTACATCATCACTTGTATCATAATCAAAATTCTTAGTTATGGAAGTCTCTTCCGTGGTATCTTCAGGTGACAATAACACATCTTCAGCCGACTCTCTTCATTATCATCCATACCTTTTGAGTATAAGTATTTAAATATGAAGAGTATTGCTTTTGAATGGTAATGGCATCATACAGATGATGGAAATAAATGAGAAAACATTTATAAGTCACCTGTCAGTTCATAAATACAAGCTTTATCCTCAGTCAAGCTTCCATCTATATCAGAGTCAGTGACTTTGATCTCTTCTGTGGCAGCAAGAAGCTCTTTGATAACTTTATATCCTCTCCGTCTCACGAAGTTTGCTAGGTCTTGCCTACACAATAATGTAAGAACAAAAAGAATAATTCAGACAGTTTTTACAAGAAGAAATCATTTCCATTAACATACATTTTTATAGCAAAAACTATGTTTTGTATAGTGTGAGGATCAAGTCAAATAATATATAGATGTCTTTCATGTATATCTCTACCCTATAAATATAAATTCATTGATTCTACATGACTTCCAAGGAGAGGAGTGATTTCCCTCGATAAAAAATACACAAACACCCCAGCTATTATGCCATTCTAGTAAAGAATCCTGCATGATGTGGTTATTCGAATATGATACTACATATGCAACTCACAAACGGAAATCACACAAAATAAATGCAAAAAACATACCTCTACACGAATATACATGTCTATGTCCAAGTTTTTCACCTACAATCAAATATAATATCCTAATATATAAGCAAAAAGAATAATGAAACTGACATTAACGATATCAAAATATAACTAAACATGGCTAATGATCAAAATCAAATTAACTGAGAAACAAATTCGAAATAAAATAAACCTAACTAAAGATCATAGAATCAATTGTATTTATGAGATACGGTTGTTTTGATGAAAATGAAGAGTGTTGCTTTTAAATTGAATATGAGATTTGAATTCCTGGGATGTCGGGTGCTGTGAAAGCTGCATACTTGAACCATATGTTCTTTTATACATGCTTATGCGATCAGTGGAGTACCTGATTAAATCTAGAAAGATTCTTGACATGACCACAAGTTGAGATCATAGTCTCTACATGAGAATTCATTAGTGAATATTGTAACCTGATTCTAACATATACAACCAGACTAACCTGTAAAGACGATGTCTAACCTGCAAAAAGCAGCAAACATCAACATATGCATACACGGCAACAAAGTTTCATCATTAGGGTTTTAAGGGAAAATAGACAAACCTAGCTTTTTCCTGTACGTGATCTGTAAAAAAAAAAAGGCATAAAACGGGTTGGTTGATGAACTTTTTTTATGTCGATCATGTTTAAGGGATTAGAGGAAAACATGATATTAGGGTTTTGAAAAAACGTTTTTATGAATGAACTCAGATTTTTTTTACGTTAAATTATAAATGGATAATATGTTTTACTTTATTGTTGGATTTTTGTGCTTCTAATTAATGTCTTTATCAAATTTTACTTTGGAAACTAAATAACAAAAGTTGGATTGCTCTAGTGGTAGTGATGTTTGGAGAGTTGTTTACATAAATTAAGAATGACCCAAGTTCGATTCCAATGCATGTCTTTTTTTAATAAAACCGAATTTTGTACATTTAAAATTATAAAAACATCCGAATTTTATAAATTAAAAATTATAAAAAACACAAAAATCAAATCAAATTTAAAAAAAAAAAAAAAAATTGATGACATGGCATGCTTTGCTTGCTTAGGTGGCACTTTAATGATGACATGAAAATATGACATGGCATTATGGGATGTCAAGTGGCATTATGACGTGGCATGCCTCCTCTTATATATAATGGGTGTGTTTGGCAAAAATAGCTGTGAGCAGTAGTAGTGAGCAGTAGCTGTGAGCAGTAGCTGTGCAGCTCACAGCTCACCGCTCACAGCTTCTTAAAGAAGCATTGGAAAATTGAGCATTCCTAAAAAATAGGAAAGCTCACTGCTCCTTTGCCAAACGACTACTAAAAATCAAAATGCTCATTGCTCACCGCTCATCGCTCCAAAAAGCTTCACGCCGCTCCGTGCCAAACATACCCAATGTATAGATAGGTTTTGGTTCCATTGAGAAGAATTTAAGATTGAGAAGAATGAGAAAGAATCTTGACCATTAAAATTCTTTAAATGTAAATAATTATATAAACAATTTCTTAGGACTAAAAAGGTAAAAATGTAATTGAATCATTCTAAATTAAATTAATGACTAGGTTGTAACAGTTTTGACTTTTCATAATTCAAATTTGACATCACATGCATTAATGATTGATATGTTTTTTTCCCTCAAACTATTTGCTCCCATGTTTGTTTAACTAAATCGTACGTATAGTGAATCAATCATTATTTTTACCAAATCCATATTTAATGAATTGGAATACAAAGAAACACATATGGAGTAGTACACAACTAAAGAAACTGTCATTTGTATACGATTCATTTTTTTTCACTTTTGACGTCTTTATACGATTGAATCAACTTTGATAGTTATATTTAATGAATCATTAGAGAATTGTTATTGTTATGTCTTTTAGAATCATTTTCATTTAGTGAATCAACCAATATAGTGGTTTTTTTCGTTGTGCTTAATTTTAAGTCATACTCCAATATGTAAATCAAAACCAAATTAGTGAACATCTTACTCTAGTATATAAATCATAACCATATTCTTGATTCATGTTTTTGATTAGTGAACCATAATCGAATAAGTGAATCATTAAAAAATTGATAGTTATTGATATTGAATCATATTCGAATTTGTGAATCGATAGTTGGGTTCGTTTCATTATATTTTTTTGAATCATTAATCATTGAGCAATAACGATTCAATAATGAACCATCTTTAAGAATTTAAACGATGTCACTTACATGAATTTATGCAGAAAAATTCAAAATCTATAAACAAAATTCGAAAGAAAAGTAAATGTTCATATGTATCAAACTTTTATGGAGATATAAAACCTATGAGAATAATGAGATATATGATTCATTCAAATTTAGATTCATGTGATTCAATAAAAGTAAAACTAATGATTCAACAATACGAAGAGATTACTTATAAAACTGAAACCATCTTGATTCATATAAGACATAGGAACAAAAGTAAAAGCAATAATTGGTTCAAAATTTGTTATGATGTATATTAGATTGACAACATTTTTTGACAGATTACAACAAGATTGATCAAAAAAAAAAAAAAAAAAAAAAAAAAAAAAAAAAAAAAAAACAACCGAATGGTTATGGAGTGACTTGCGATATCATTTTCTTTAAGTTTGATTTTCAATTCTTTAGTTTTGTGAGGTAACCATCTTCATCATAGGAGCAGTTAGAAAAAACGAGAATGTAGGTGTAATTATCATTATCAAATGTGGTTATAATTAAATATTTAATGAGAGTTGTATAATACCTATCATACCCTTGAGTTGGTTTTATGAGATAAGTGGCCATGATCACTTCTCATTGTTTTCAATCTAAAACTCTTCTCAATCGATCCGGACTCTATATATATATATATATATATATATATATATATATATATATATATATATATATATATATATATATATATATATATATATATATATATATATATATATATATATATATATATATATATATATATAGAGGCACTTTATTTTCAGAACCTACTTTAAGTGCGAGAACTGCGAGAACCATCTTTTTACAACTAATAATACACAATGTACATCATTTAATGCTTCATAGCATTTTATTATTTTTATTTAATTCAAAAGGGTATAACAGTAAAAGACATTTTCATATTATTTTTTGTTTTTTTATAATTTTCGTTTTTTATATATCTTAAAATTTGGATTTTTTTTCTTTTTCTTTTTTTATGCTAACATGTTTTCAAATAGTCGTGGTGCATACATGTTTTTTATACCTAACAATTATTTTTTGAAATCTCAAGGAGCATGCATTTTTTATTTTATTTTTTTATTTTTTTTTCAAATAGGCAAAGGTGCATACATGTTTTTTTCCTCAAATAGTCAAGGTGCATACATGTTTTTAATTAGTCAAAGTGCATACATGTTTTTTTTTAGCTAACACTTTTTTATCAACCTACCAATATTTTTACATGATCATTATTTTTTTTGAAAGTTTGAAACAAAAATTTAAGAACATAAATCATTATAAAAAGTAAAACAAGCTTGATATACTTAAATGTTACATTTCACTTGATTACAAGTACAAAAACACATGCAATAATCATATATCTCCAAAAGTCGCAAATTATCTTCATGTATAATCGTGTTCATCCACTTCCCAGTCTTAAATGATATCATCGTCTTCATCAATCAATCTGAAACAAGCATGCACGAAAACAATTAAACCACAAACAAATAAGAACGAAAATTAATCACAACAACTAGTATAACGCATATGCACAATCTTATGTATATTAAACTAATGATGTAAACATGTTTTATAATCCAAAACACAAAACATATATGTTTTATAATCCAAAACAAAAAACATATATGTTTTATACTAAATAAACATACATGTCCATGAATACATGTATATTTCGACTGCGGTACATGTTAGTTACTTTAATAGTGGTTAACATAAAAATAGATATGCTATTTTCTTTATAAAAGTTAGTTAATTCAATAGTCTACAAAGTACCACTTCAAACATAGATTAAAAGCAACTAAAAGGTAGAAAAAGAAATGCTAGCTGTGAATATGATCCACTTCCAACTAGCCTATTTGAAGATGGCA
Organism: Chrysanthemum seticuspe; assembly: GCA_019973895.1. Classification (NCBI taxonomy): domain Eukaryota; kingdom Viridiplantae; phylum Streptophyta; class Magnoliopsida; order Asterales; family Asteraceae; genus Chrysanthemum; species Chrysanthemum seticuspe. The sequence goes on from BPTQ01000004.1 coordinate 212,018,380, forward strand.
CATCTAGTTAATCCACTTTTATTAGATGTGTCGGTTAAACATTGTAGTAAGCTCACTTTTTACAATTGAAGAAAAATTTATCACCTTTGATTATTTAATAGCAATAAGCTGTCACTTTCGACATATGTAGACACCTTACTGAGTTTGAATTGTAGAAAGTATGAGGCTTAAAATTTATCACCTTTGATTATTTAATAGCAGGTAGATAGCATGGCTCCTCGTACAAGTAAATACCAATATCGATAATCGATAGCAGAGGCTTATTATAAATCAAATAAGCATCAAATCCCATATAGAATCGAACAATAATTAACAAAATAATCAACACCCCTAATTTCAACAGTCAATTGTACACAAATTAATCACCATAACACATCAACAAAATAATCATACAAATAAAAAAACATATCACATAAACAAGAAAAAGAAACCTGAAAGATCCACTTGTTCATAATAATAACAGAAGTTCTTGCCCAAAAAAAGAACCTTGCGGGAAAAGAATCAAGAAACCACTCTCACGAATCGGCATAAACCGCTATCGGGAAAGACAGAAACAAGAAAAAAAACCCCAGATCTAAAACGAAGGCGACAAATTGCTGTTTATTAATAACATGTCCCGTCTTTACTAGTATAAGGTTTGTTTATTCGTGGCCTATAGAGATCAAGAGAAGAAAGGGTTTTCATTGATTTTCAGTTTACAGAGAAGTGGGAGAAGAAAAAAATAGAGAGGCGGTTTTGTGAGAGAGATTAGGTCAAAATAAAACTGATAATTTTTTATCCTGAGACTTTAATGAAAAAATATTATTTGTAATTCCTAAAATACCCTCTAACCATTTTCAAAAGTTAACTTATTGTTTCACTTTATTACATTTATGGCACATGTCATCCTAACCCTTGATCAATTAATCCAATGGCTAAAAGATGGTTCTCGCATTTAAGTAGGGTTCTGAAAATAAAGTTTCACTATATATATATATATATATATATATATATATATATATATATATATATATATATATATATATTAAAAACACATATTTAACACTATAAATACTACACATTTCAATCAAAATCTACACAACTTTTATTTCAAAACACTTACATATATAAACATGAGTGAATCATCTTATTCCGGTGAAAGTGACATTGAAGAGCTAAAGGAGTTAGAGATGATTCTTCAAGAGTTTGAGTTCGAGCAATCGTTGCAACAACAACAAGCCGGCCCTTCATTCCATCGTAGATACATCCCCCGTGAACGTGAAATTGCTTAAGCACGTTTAATGGCTGACTATTTTGGTGACAACTCAAAATATACTGAAGAAAATTTTAGGCGTCGCTTTCGTATGAGCCGTAAACTATTTTTAGAAATAGTACAAGGTATTGAAACATATATTGAGACTCATCATCCTCTTCCCAAGAAATTTGATTTCTTTAGAGTCCGACCTGATGGTAAGGGTGCAATGAGTTTTAGTGTGATTATGCTTTACTCATTGTTTTATAACCTCTTTGTTTATCAGAGTTCCATACCTTAAAGAATAGATTGCATTTGTGTAAGGGAACACATTCACATATTTACTTCAGCTTGAACAACATAATATAGCCTTCATAATTCTCATGAAAATGAATAGCTCTCATGCGACCCTGACTCAATGTGTCTAGCTTTCGTTTTTCTCGGTTACAGGTTTTTGTTGACTTGTCTTTTTTGTTGCAGGTTTATTGATGCCAATGGAACAACTATATCCATTTTCCGATACTATTGTAAGAAATACAACACCACCCTTAGATTCTTATAGCTTCCTCCAAACAGCCCCTTAATACACCATTTGTCCAAAGAGCCCCTAAATTTTCAGGTGTAACATGTTGAATGTAGCGGAAATTGATCGCATACTAAGACTAGGTGGAGTTATGATAGTTGAAGACATCACAGAAATGGTAAAGAAGTTAAAATCGATTCTGCATTCACTTCATTGGTCAACCACTTTAGTTGAATGTTATTGTTGGCGTAACATGATAGTTTTTTTCGCAACCATGTAACATAACAATCTACAATTGCTACCTTGTCGTCTTGTATGAATGTAAGTTTTTTATATTTTGTTGTAATACCCATGCTCATTGCAGTGTTGGTAGTCTGTTAATGCATTCTCTTATAGACGAAAGGGAGATCTTATTAGCTACAAATATCTGGATCTTGCAAAGTAGTTTTGACAGGTCCGCTTGCACATTCTCTCTCTCTTTTCAATACTCTTATGATAAAAGTTAAAAGCTTATCATGATTTTGCATATACTCTGCAGGAAACAACAACTGAAAAGTATTATATGGGCTCGATGATATATATAGAGCAAGTGATATCATCATTGAAATATTTTCATCTTGAGACACATTTACAGGTGTACCTCACTTCATCATTTTGTGGCTTTCAATTTCTATTTATTGATTAAATCCTATTTTATCATAGCAGGTTGAGGGTGAAATGGACAAACTTGCAATGAAAAAGCCGGTCTTAGGAACAGTAGTGGTAAATTTATGATATGTAAACATATAAAGAACAAAAGGATAATATATTATCTGTTTCTTAGGACTATCATGTTGTTACTTGAGGAACACATTGGTCCTTCTAATTGAAAACCGATAATCTAAAGCATACCGTCCAATCCAAATTATCGTATGAGACAATTCTCTTTATCTGAACACCCCCAACTCAGCATATTAAACCCCTTTTGAAAAACTCAATCCTACTTATTATTAATACTATTTTTTTCATATACAACATACAATATTTATGTTCTTTTATTCTGATATGGACTTAGTTGAAACGTTGTAGTAACGAAGCCGCGTTGAGTTGTTTCAGTGCCAAGTGTGGATGGAAAGGAAGTACATAGGTAACATATTTCTTTTTTGTATAATATGCTACTTTCTTTCCAAAATTGCACTTAACGACATCTTTAATAGCGTAATGGTGTTGCAAACTGATTTTCCTTTGTTGTTTTCTTATAAGTGCAGGGTTATAGCAGACACGTGATTTGGACAGTGAAAAAATATTGGAGCATTTGCCTTCTTTACAACAACTATTATACCGTCATTTGGTGTTTACCTTGTGTAGTTGTATATGGAGTTGTATTCTGATAACATCCTTTTTATTTGTAGAAGTGAAACAAGTTTTAACATCTTCTACATCTTTACTTTTTGTCATAAACATGTTCTACATATTTACGTCCAATTAAACTACGTCAAGTAATCTTATGAAGCTAGCCCGCCCAGTCGGGCGGGCTATGAAGCTAGTATATATATATATATATATATATATATTAAAAACACATATTTAACACTATAAATACTACACATTTCAATCAAAATCTACACAACTTTTATTTCAAAACACTTACATATATAAACATGAGTGAATCATCGTATTCCGGTGAAAGTGACATTGAAGAGCTAAAGGAGTTAGAGATGATTCTTCAAGAGTTTGAGTTCGAGCAATCGTTGCAACAACAACAAGCCGGCCCTTCATTCCATCGTAGATACATCCCCCGTGAACGTGAAATTGCTTAAGCACGTTTAATGGCTGACTATTTTGGTGACAACTCAAAATATACTGAAGAAAATTTTAGGCGTCGCTTTCGTATGAGCCGTAAACTATTTTTAGAAATAGTACAAGGTATTGAAACATATATTGAGACTCATCATCCTCTTCCCAAGAAATTTGATTTCTTTAGAGTCCGACCTGATGGTAAGGGTGCAATGAGTTTTAGTGTGATTATGCTTTACTCATTGTTTTATAACCTCTTTGTTTATCAGAGTTCCATACCTTAAAGAATAGATTGCATTTGTGTAAGGGAACACATTCACATATTTACTTCAGCTTGAACAACATAATATAGCCTTCATAATTCTCATGAAAATGAATAGCTCTCATGCGACCCTGACTCAATGTGTCTAGCTTTCGTTTTTCTCGGTTACAGGTTTTTGTTGACTTGTCTTTTTTGTTGCAGGTTTATTGATGCCAATGGAACAACTATATCCATTTTCCGATACTATTGTAAGAAATACAACACCACCCTTAGATTCTTATAGCTTCCTCCAAACAGCCCCTTAATACACCATTTGTCCAAAGAGCCCCTAAATTTTCAGGTGTAACATGTTGAATGTAGCGGAAATTGATCGCATACTAAGACTAGGTGGAGTTATGATAGTTGAAGACATCACAGAAATGGTAAAGAAGTTAAAATCGATTCTGCATTCACTTCATTGGTCAACCACTTTAGTTGAATGTTATTGTTGGCGTAACATGATAGTTTTTTTTCGCAACCATGTAACATAACAATCTACAATTGCTACCTTGTCGTCTTGTATGAATGTAAGTTTTTTATATTTTGTTGTAATACCCATGCTCATTGCAGTGTTGGTAGTCTGTTAATGCATTCTCTTATAGACGAAAGGGAGATCTTATTAGCTACAAATATCTGGATCTTGCAAAGTAGTTTTGACAGGTCCGCTTGCACATTCTCTCTCTCTTTTCAATACTCTTATGATAAAAGTTAAAAGCTTATCATGATTTTGCATATACTCTGCAGGAAACAACAACTGAAAAGTATTATATGGGCTCGATGATATATATAGAGCAAGTGATATCATCATTGAAATATTTTCATCTTGAGACACATTTACAGGTGTACCTCACTTCATCATTTTGTGGCTTTCAATTTCTATTTATTGATTAAATCCTATTTTATCATAGCAGGTTGAGGGTGAAATGGACAAACTTGCAATGAAAAAGCCGGTCTTAGGAACAGTAGTGGTAAATTTATGATATGTAAACATATAAAGAACAAAAGGATAATATATTATCTGTTTCTTAGGACTATCATGTTGTTACTTGAGGAACACATTGGTCCTTCTAATTGAAAACCGATAATCTAAAGCATACCGTCCAATCCAAATTATCGTATGAGACAATTCTCTTTATCTGAACACCCCCAACTCAGCATATTAAACCCCTTTTGAAAAACTCAATCCTACTTATTATTAATACTATTTTTTTCATATACAACATACAATATTTATGTTCTTTTATTCTGATATGGACTTAGTTGAAACGTTGTAGTAACGAAGCCGCGTTGAGTTGTTTCAGTGCCAAGTGTGGATGGAAAGGAAGTACATAGGTAACATATTTCTTTTTTGTATAATATGCTACTTTCTTTCCAAAATTGCACTTAACGACATCTTTAATAGCGTAATGGTGTTGCAAACTGATTTTCCTTTGTTGTTTTCTTATAAGTGCAGGGTTATAGCAGACACGTGATTTGGACAGTGAAAAAATATTGGAGCATTTGCCTTCTTTACAACAACTATTATACCGTCATTTGGTGTTTACCTTGTGTAGTTGTATATGGAGTTGTATTCTGATAACATCCTTTTTATTTGTAGAAGTGAAACAAGTTTTAACATCTTCTACATCTTTACTTTTTGTCATAAACATGTTCTACATATTTACGTCCAATTAAACTACGTCAAGTAATCTTATGAAGCTAGCCCGCCCAGTCGGGCGGGCTATGAAGCTAGTATATATATATATATATATATATATATTAAAAACACATATTTAACACTATAAATACTACACATTTCAATCAAAATCTACACAACTTTTATTTCAAAACACTTACATATATAAACATGAGTGAATCATCGTATTCCGGTGAAAGTGACATTGAAGAGCTAAAGGAGTTAGAGATGATTCTTCAAGAGTTTGAGTTCGAGCAATCGTTGCAACAACAACAAGCCGGCCCTTCATTCCATCGTAGATACATCCCCCGTGAACGTGAAATTGCTTAAGCACGTTTAATGGCTGACTATTTTGGTGACAACTCAAAATATACTGAAGAAAATTTTAGGCGTCGCTTTCGTATGAGCCGTAAACTATTTTTAGAAATAGTACAAGGTATTGAAACATATATTGAAACTCATCATCCTCTTCCCAAGAAATTTGATTTCTTTAGAGTCCGGCCTGATGGTAAGGGTGCAATGAGTTTTAGTGTGATTATGAAATGCACATGTGCCCTACGCCAATTGGCTTATGGGATATTAGCTGATGCGTTAGATGAGTATGATATTAGCTGATGCGTTAGATGAGTATTTACAAATAGGTGAACACTGTGTACGCGATTGCTTAGATTTTTTTACTATGTGCATAATCCATTTGTCTGGGAAGGAGTTTTTAAGAAAAACGGATGAGAATGACATTCGCAACTTATACAACGCACATAACATGGTTCATAAGATACCGACAATGTTGGGAAGCATCAATTGTATGCACTGGGAATGGAAAATTTGTCTGAAAGAATGGCAAGGCCATTTTCACAGAGGTGATAAAAAATATCCAACTATAATGCTTGAAGCCGTTGCTTCATATGATTCGTGGATTTGGCATGCATTTTTTTAGGGTGGCGGGTGCGAATAACGATCTTACGATTTTAAATAATTCTCCGTTATTCGACGACCTGCTTGATGACATCGCTCCTGAGGTTCCTTTTGAAGTATACGGGTGTAAATTTAAGAATGGGTATTATCTAGCTGACGGAATTTACCCAGAGTAGGCATCTTTTGTCAAATCATTTACGGTTGCAAGTAACCCAAAAAAATGCCGTATTCAAAGCGAAACAAGAAAGTGCTCGAAAAGATATCGAAAGAGCTTTTGGTGTCCTCCAAGGACGTTGGAATATCATTGCCCAACCGGCGCGTGCATTTACTGTGGGCAAGTTACGGAGAATCATGTACTCGTGCATCATAATGCATAACATGATTTTGAAAGATCAAAAATTTGCGATATCCGAAGTTAGCGAAACGTATATTTCTCCGTAACCAAATTTACAACAGACATGGATTGGCCGTTGCGCAGTGCAAAGAAGAAAAGCCAAAGAACTACATGATAAATACAAACACGCAAAGCTTCAACGATGTCTCATCGGGCATGTTTAGCAATAACATCAATGAGAACAATTTCAACAACAGAATCCAAATAATTAGTTTCGTTATAATTTGATGTATTTCTTAAGTTGCGTATGTTTTTTTACAGTATCTTTATTTTATGTTTCGTATGTTTTTTTATTGTGTTGTATTGTATTTTTATTTTTAATGAAATGAATTTAGTTTATTTGGAAATTTGAATAAAAAAAATAAAGTTGTAAATGGTGGGCCTCAAATGAGTAAGTTGATGTTAGTTATGAGTGAGTAGGTTAGTTGTGAAGGTTTGTTATAACGATGTGCACCCGTGAGCCTTGAATGAGTAATTTACCCTTGTCATGGCACTTTATGCTCTTAGCCGGCAAGTTACGAAAAGAAAAAATATAATTTCTCAAGCTTTGAAAGCTACAAAACTGAAAAAACAGTCATGATCACCAAACATTTTAAAGTTAGGATTTGGATGTGCTTACGTAATACTTAACAAAAATATGTTGATTAAAATCAATTATTGCATTAACAGTCTAGTCCGATACCCAATGATTCGTTAATTACCTAATACTCCTAAGGTGAAGATCGGTGGGATCAAAACCAGCGATACCCAATGATTCGTCAATTACCTAGTACTCCTATTAAATAACGATTGTCACATCATTTATATTTGAATGGGGTATCAAAACCAGCGTCATGCTGAAATGGTCCATTGACTTCGTAAAAATTGTTGTTGAAGGTCAACTCATTTATGAAACTGTGGAAATTTCTTCCTAGGATGCTAACGTCAATGTTACTATATTTTATTTCTCTATATGAATGTGTTATGTTGTGTCGGGTTGGTTTATGTATTATTGCCCTCTGTGATATTTATACCAGGTAGGTATAACCATGTTGTCAAAAAGAAGCAACCTTTGGATTATACTACTTTTGGGCACTTTAAGCCATGGTTTAGGTGCAGAATTCGTAGACGTTGGTATCGTTCTTGACATGGAATCATGGATCGGTAAATCTATTCACTATAGCTTTACAATGGCGAGATCAGATTTCTACGCTCACAATGATCATTACCGGACAAGAATACATGTGCACTCAAGAGATTCTAAAGGAGACCCATTATAGACTATTCTAAATGGTGAGATAAGATATTTTTTAGTATTATGTTAATTACAATTTCTCCACCAACTTTTATGAGAAAAAAACGCTCTTGTTTCTTTCCTAGTGCTCTCATTACTGTTTTTTCTAAAAGATGATAAAAAAAGTCACTTTTCTGATATCTCTTGCTCGCACTTTATTTATTTCTTAAAAGGAGAATGAAATTACACAGTTTGCCGCACGATTCTAAATATTTTCAACATTGTGCGAGCTTTTTCATCATTCTGTGCGAGACTTGACACCTATGCGAGTTTTTTTAATCACTCATGCGAGTTTTTTAGCGACACTCTTTTACTTTGGTGACACATTTTGCTAAGATTCACTTCAGGTCACACAAATGCCGCTGCCCAAAAGTGCTGTTAATAAACCGTCGTTGATAAATCCCGAAAAATTCTTAAAAATCCGTATGGTGTGCGAGTAACATTGACAATTTCAGTTTTCCAATTAAAAGTAGATGAGTTAATGAGAATGATATCCGAAAAATGTGATTTTTGTAGTTTTCTTTGTTTTTCTTAACTAACCCGTCATTACGTCATTACATTAGTGATAAATCTAAAAATTTGTACTACATATAAAGAGAAAACACATTTGATTAAAACATTAAAAATTAAAAATGAGTAATTTTGTTATATTATAATACCTTTACTTATACAATTTATTACATTAGAGGACATTTGAGTCATAAACTAGTGAGGTAAAACATTGTATGAAGCATTTGAGTCATAATATTAACATAATTTAGCAACATGGGAATAAAATGTCTTAAACAAAACATTCAAGGGCATTGTGTCGCAATATAATCTGGTAAAATAGTCATATATTGTTGGTGTGCTGTACTCCAATGTGCTTGAACATCTTCTTCATTATATAAATTATCATTGTCGTTTGCTTTATAATCATAAGATTGCGAACAAAAAATATTTCATAGTGCATTTAATATTGTCAATTAACAATTAACATATTTATTAATGAAATAATTTAAGCCCATGTTCATATTACACGTAGCACAATATAATATTACAAACTAATTATATATCAACATTGTTTGAAAAACTCTTAAGTATTTGAAAATCATCGTCATTATTTTTTTGAATATTATTTGTTTAGCTAAAAGAAAAGGGTAATTATCTTTAACGAACTACTAATATTTAATATTAGTTATAATAATTAATTATTAAATATTAATATTAAATGATGGAAGGTGTGTTAATTGCTCAACTGATAAAGCATGGAAAGATTGGAGACCTAATGGCAATAAAGTGAAGTGACGTGATCTTATATGGTTCTCAAATTGTACACCAAATTCTTTCATTATGTGGATTGCAGTCCATGGAAGATTAACAACCCAAGATATGTTGCTTAAGTGGTATCCTGGTAAACAAGTGGTATGCTCTATGTGTGCTATTTTCCCTGATTCTCTCAACCATCTATTCTTTGAATGCCCCTATTCCAAAAGAATATGGACTGAATTAAAAAGAAAACTGAGCAAGAAGCATTGCCTAATAAGTGGGATGATATTGTGAACTTTATGATCAATCAGAAAATAAACCAATCAAGAGTGTCCTGAAAAGAGTTGTTCTAGCAGCATTTGTTTATTTCATCTGGATTGAAAGGAAGAAAAGACTGCTCACTAATGAAAAGAAACATGTTAAAGACCTGATTGCTCCTATTGTTAACTACATAAGATTGAAGTTGTCAAATCTACATGTAAAGAATTCTGCACAGGTGGTGGAAAGAATTTGAATCAAATGGAGAGTAGTTATAAATCTCAAGAAAGGGGATGAGGTTTTATTACAAGAAATTCCTAGTGAAATAGTCTGTGATAATATTGTGGTCCAAAGTGGTGAAACTGGGCTATTTCAGAATGTATAATGGGGTGTTTGGGTTAAGTGGTTTAATGCAGTTAGCTAATATTTTGGGGCATCTCTACCTTTGGGTTAAACTTATATTTTTTCCTGTGTATCTAGTTGGGATAGCAGGACAGTTCTTAGGCTCTTTCCAATTGTGTAGTTATGTTACCCATAAGGTAGTATCATGCATGGTGAATATTCGGTAGTCTATAAACTGTATTTGGCTGGTGTCCTATCTAAAAGGAAATGGAAATTTAAGTTGTTTTTATATAGTTTATACTTCCATTTATTGTTGACACCATAATTAATACAAGTTTGTGCTTGTATATATAGAGGTGAGGCTCAAGTGTCTTTGCAAATTCTAAAGGTTTAACCTTACTTCTTATATTCCAATCTTGGACTTTAAAGAAGTTTAAGCTCTCTTTAAAATGATGGCTTTGTATCTTGGTCCCCACTATCCTGTTTCACTTTAAACTAACCATGATTAACAGTCAAGTAGGCCTTTGTTAGGATACTGTGAATGTGTCTGGCCGTTTTAAGTATCAGGATTTTGGAGTATCATAAAGTAGGTATCCACTCTGAGAAGGGTAAAGAGAGCTTGGTGGGCAATGTATGTTGCTAGGAATAGTGAGGAGTGAAAGATGAACCTACTTGATCTTAGCTATACATTGCTAAAGGAGGTTTGGTTGGTTTCTCACTCAGGGTAATGTGTTCCTAGTGTCTGATGCCATTTAGATTCTGAGATGGAAATGTAGGGCACTGGTATAGCTCATAATTTGAGAGTAGGGTGGCTATAGCTTTCGTGGGCTCCTGATTTGAGAGTAGTGTGGTATAGCTCCTGTGTATATTTTTTTCTTAAAACTTCAAAAAAATATTAATGTTTAACCCTCAAAATACCTTTTCAAACTTAAATTCCTACATAAAAATTCAAACAATGTTTCCTTAATGAAATAATTGACTTAATAATTCCCATCCAAAAATTTTTTTTTTTAAAAAATAATAAAATAAAAATAAAAATGCATGACAATTTTTTTTAATGTAGTTTCTAGAAAAAAGACTATTTTTATTTAATCCCAACACCAATAATTTATAAAAAAAATCATCCACATACTTTCACAAACAAGACAACATATTAAAACTTCTTTTTTATTATTTTGTTAGTTTATAGTTGCTGAAAATGAATAACTACGTAGATGAAAATATTTGGTTGTACATTCGGATGTTTGGGTATCTTTAAATGATGGCACGCGAACAAGCATATATATGTTTCTCTTTATAGTTCATCTAGATGCATACGAGATTAACCTGTAAATTTCTTTTTGTTGAACAATGTTTTGTTTCTTTCTTTTGCTTGGGCAGTTCTTGATCTTCTTAATACCCTAAAGGTGAATGCCATTATAGGCCCATAAATGTACATCGGATCAAAGCTAGTGGCTTCAGTTACTGATATGGCTAGAGTTCCTATATTTTCTTTTGCCGGTAGATCCACTGTGGAGTACCCTTACTTTTTCCAGATTAAAGAAGATGAAATGGCTATGGCCAAAAGTGGCTGCCCTTGTCGAATCATTCAAATGGAGGGACGTTATCTACGTATATGAGGACAGTGATGATCATGGGCCAGATATTCTACAGTATTTATTTGAGTCATTCCAAGATAAAAACATACGAATCACTTACAGAAGCGCCATTGTTGCCTCTGCCACAAATGTTCAAGTCATCCAAGAGTTGCGTAACCTCATGAAGATTCATACATATGTATTCATTGTGAACATGTCACCTATATTATCATCTCGCCTTTTTGTAAATGCAAAGATGTTAGGAATGATGAGTAAAGAATATGCATGGATTTTAACTCAAAAGACCATTGACATCATGCATTCGCCAGAATTCAAAGTTATTGAGTCATTGCAAGGGGAACTTGGTGTTTGTTGATACAAAAGTTGGGCGTTCCTTGTTTGAACTCCGGTTCTCGTACCAATTAAATCTTGATGCTTGAGACCTGCGTGCTAAGTAAACAGAAAACATCGTTAGGCTTATCGTGGGATTGTCTCTCACGATTATCCTCCGGCGTGAGAGTAAGTAATCGGTTTTAGGGTTAATAGGAGAGTTAGGGTTTTAGATCGTACCTTTAATTAGGGATGGGGTTCCCTTTATATATACATGAAATCCTTGTTGGTTTCGTGTTCCCCAACCTTCGGCGTATCCCGCCTAAGTTGGTTAGTAAACGATTATCTCCAATGATAGGAGATATCCGATATCTTATTCCATAAATAACTTTTGGGTTTGGGCCTTCGTGAGCCCAAACACTTATCGGCTTAGCCCAGTTCGTGCTTGGCTTGCTAGTAGCGGTCATTGGCCGGGTTCGTGACCCGAATATAGACTATACGTCATCATCCCCCCCCCCCCAGTCTAGTATGCTCAGTGACCAACTGCGGTTGCTAGACTAATAGCTGTAGCCAATAAAATCTACGAAGCGTAGCGAAGAAGCTAAACGGTTTCCTACCTTAAAAAATACTCGGTGAATCTAGTCACAATATTTCAAAAGAATGCCTCGTAAATCGGGGGAAAGTAACTGTAACGGTGTCACGTCAATTCATCCTATCCACACATTGGGGATAGTGGGATCCACGTGTCGATCATCGCGTGGTTGTAAAAACTATATAAACGTTTGCCTCCTCATTACTGTGTTTATTACAGTAAAAAATCATTCCGCCATTGTTAAAAAAGCTTCAATCTTTCCAGCAAGAAAAACTTAATATTCAGAAGGTAACCGCGCGTGCGCATTTTTTAAAAAACTATACCATGGTCTGTGGTTTGTCTGACTTCACTTCTGATCTCACCGAGGATGAACTGCGTGAGTTCACCTCGGATTATTATATCCTCTTCATCCGGAGGTGCCGGCTGCGAAGGCGTCAATAGCGGATTTCCCTGAGGGGAAAGTAGGGGTATACACACGCTTTTTCGAGTTCGCGAATCAACGTTTGCCTATATCCTTATTTTTGTGTGATGTGTTAAATTTTTATCGCCTGCACATATCTCAATTGCACTGTATAGGTGCGGCAAAAATAATCAACTTTGAGATCAACTGCCGTTTACTGGCAATAAACCCTACGATCTACCTTTTTCGCGCATTCTACCACACAACGTGGTCAAATGGCTGGGTGTCATTCGCTAAGCGCGCGGGGAGGCTACAATGTTATACCGATAAGGTAGACGCGCTTAGGAACTGGCGAGAAAATTTTTCTGGGTCGATGAAGTGTTTTTCCCGTGGAGTTTCGAATTTTACACCCAAAGTTCACTGCCCAAGGATGAGCGCCCCCTCCCTGGATCATATAGCGCAGAAGATGCAGAAACGATAAACGCCAATCGTCTGCCCATTAATTCCTACCCCGAGGAATTTTTGGTACATATGGGCATCAGTCGTAACTACTTTGGTAGACCTGATGAAGTGCCAATCTTTTTAGACGCGGATGGCCAGGGTGAGTGCTCATCCTTTCGCATTCCCTTGCTTTATTAATGTGAACGTTTCTTTTCATCTCTGTATTTTTGTTAACCTGTTTGTTGGCTGTCTTCTGTTTCGCAGAGATGGATTTATTCGGAGTCGTTCAGTTGGCGAAGCCGCGCCAAGTAACTGCGGGAGTGCGCCCGGTGATGGAGGGTGAAGTCCCTATTTTGGAGTCGACTGTGGGGCGTGTCATGGAGTTGAACCCAGAGGAGGCTGGGAGTAGTGGGGCAGGTGTGCTGGAAGCTATTCCTGTGCAAAGCGTACCTAGCCCGCGGGTATCGTCTCCTCCGGTAGAGCCGTCGCACCTAGATGTGGCGGAGGGCATGGAAGAGGAGGAGAGCCCTGGCCTGAAGCGCAAGAGAGTGCTTGGTGGAGATGGTGCAAGCACGTCCAGGAAGAAGCGCCCTGTAATTATGGACGTGGAGTCTTCATCAAGTGATCTTTCAGCCTCTCGCTCCAAGGAAACCACTCCACCCAAGTAAGTATGATCACTAGATCACGTATCTCATTTATTGATTGCGTTATGAAATGTCTTATGTTTGCGTGCAGTATCGGAGCTATTGGGTTATCATCTGAGCAGTCTGAAGATTCATTGCCGAAAGCTAGTCCTTCGCTTGCTGACCCTAAAGATTCCAAGGATAAAGATACTGAGCCATTGACACCTGGGGGCGTGCCCGTGGGTCAGCTAATGGGGGAACTTGCTTCCACTGTTATGCATCAAGTTGCTTTGGTTGCGCAGCTAAAGGCAATGTATGATGGAGAGAGCAGCCAAAGCACTCAAAAAGATGAATAGATTGCTCAACTGAAAGCGCTTTTGGCCAGTGCTCAGGCTGAATCAGAGATAGTGAGCTCGTATGCCAAGAGACTTGCCGAAGAGAAGATGTCACTTCTTACCCAGGTGAATCAGGAGCGGTCCGCGCTAAAAGAGTATAAGGTTACCTGCGCCTGGGCCCTTGGGTTTATGGAACATGGTAAAGATGAGCACTTCGCTCGGCTAGGAGAGTTTCGTGCCGCTGTAGATGAGATGTTGAAGAAGCAAGAGATGAAGCTCCGAAAGCTGAGCATTGAGTATGATGAAGAGCTTTATCCATAGTTAGTCTCTACGATTGTCGAGCTTAGGTGGCTCATTGGTCATGGGCTGCGCCTTGCCGCTCTCAGTACTTTGGAGTCAAAAGAGGTGGTAGATGCTTTTGGAGGGGTCGTACAGTGCGCGTTGGCGCGGGGCAAGGCCGAAGCTGTAGAGGAGCTCCATGAGGCTAATATGTTGAAGGTGCCTGCTGATAAGGTACCTGGCTATAATGAGCATGCGTACGATGATCTAGTTGCCGCAATGGAAAAGATGAAGCTATTAGAGCTGCCTCTAATTGCTGAATTGGAGCGCGACCAAGATTATCCCATCGGGTTAATTATGGAGGGGCTAACCTTGGCTCGAGATCGTGCTGAAAATGCGGAGGCGCAGCTTGATTATTTTTTTAAGCCCAATGAGTCCCAGCTGCAGGTGCCTGTGTTTGTTCGCCCTCGCGATATCTTGAATCCGTTTTCCTTGGAGAAGGAAGTTCCTTTGAAGCAAGTCTTGGAAGCTCATGCGACAAGGCTTGCCAAGAAGGAAGGTGTTAAAGGCAAGGCCATTTTGTGCGGTATTGGCGCAGCTCATCTCCCCAGGTCTGACGGGGTGCCGGTTAGTGTTGCCACGGTATCCCGCCAAGATTCCGACTTGTTGAAGAAGTTAAGCGAGGTTAAGGACGCAGCAAGCCGTGTAGGGAGCTCCTCTCTTAGGCGTTGTAAGAGCATGTAGATTGTAACTTGTATTAATATCATTTTGTAAGGACTTGTGGTCCTTAATGAAATTCTGCTTTTGTTGAATGCGTGTTGATATTATTGCAACTTGTAATGTTTGTATCATGTTATCCGTCTTTGCATAAAAAACGTACTTGTATCATAATCGTGTATGGTGTGATATGCAGCATATCATATCAAGGAGTCAAGTGTATTGATTCCTAATTTGTTAAACGCGCACAGTATGCATTGTTGCGCACCCGTCGTGGGATGCGCACCGAACTTATTCCGAAGTCTTTAGAATAAGGTGTTTAACAAGGATACATGATCCAATGTTGATGGGTTTGCAACCCTCTTACTCAACGAGTTATTTAGTAGGTTTACTCATCCTTTTACCATCGTGGGTTTTATAAGTGCATTGATGAGTGTCTAAATACTCATCATTTTTATACTGTTTAGAATGCCAAAAACATCTGAAAACACTCAGAAATGCATCAAAATGATGAAAATATCACAAACAAGTGTTTTATGTGTTTTAAATGCAAAAATATCAAAATCTGGTGAAAAACGTATCAAGTTTGCATAATTGGCAGTTTTAGTCCCCCAAGTTTCAAAAGTTGTCAAAAACAGTCCCTGGTAAATCAAAATAAAGAAAAATATCATTTTAAGTCCTTAGGGATTCAATAGTTGTCAAAATTGGTCCTTGAAATTCAAAATTTGCAAAATTACAACTTAGGTCCCTTAACTTTTAAAAATGACAAAAATGGTCCTTGGACATTTAAAAATGGAAAATAATCATCATTGGTCCTTGTAGTATTCATATATGGCAGGTTTGGTCCTTATGATAACTTTGGAATATTGGCAAGATCAGTCCTCAAGTTTGGCAGATTTACACAAATGGTCCTTGTATTAAACAAAAGCCAAATGACCCCCTTTTTGTATTTAGAACCCTGCCAACCAAAAAAAACCCTGCCAAATGACCTGTGACCCCCCAATTTTGGACCCCCACTTATAATATCCCAAAGTCAAAAAAAGTCAACACGCGCCCAAAAACCACGAATATTGTTCATCGTCTTCACATAGCCTGTAATACCAAAACCAGAGCTGGTTTTACCTCTTTTTCAACACTCCACCTGTCTTCCCAGCTGTATACCAACCCCATTCCACCTCTACAATCATCCAAGAACCATTAATTAGATAAACCTGCTCAAAGACAATTTTGGCGCCAAAACTGACATTTGGCAATTATGATGATCTGGATGATTTCAATGGTCAAGATTGGTAGGATATACTCAGAGATGTCGACAGAGTCAAATGAGATCAATAAAAGGGAGCTTGGTGCAAAAGAGAAGAATAACTAGTGTAATTTTTAATTTTCTATGTCGAATTAGTTAATTTTACTTTCCCAGTGTAATTTAAATCTTTCAAGTACTTATTTAAGCAATCTTAGAGTATTGTAAATCTTTTGAAGTGATAAATTTTAACTTTAAGTTCAGTTCTCAGTTTATGCAAAAATTCCTATTTCAAAAATCTCATGAATGTTCCAATGTTGCTATTAGTTGTTGTTTTGGACTGAATTAGTTAATGTAAGCTCCTAGATAGCTTATTAAAGCTATTAGAAACCTTAAAATTCAGTTTAGAAGTTAAACTCAAAAATCACCAAAAATACCAAATAAATAGTTAAAAAATAAAAAAAATCCATGGAGATGGTGATCAGAGGTTGAAGAAGGGTAATCTTGGATTGCATTTTGGTTTAGAGCTTCTTGGGAAGCCATAGGGTGTGATCTTTGAGCCTCAGTTCTCAGTTTGTGCTTGAATCAAATTTGTAAGCTTATTGTTCAGTTTTGGCATTTCACTGTTTAAATATTCTTAAGTTTAAATCTTTGTATCTTCTTGTTTCTTAGCTGTAGTAAAGTAAATTTAAACAATAAAACAGGTTGCTTGCTTTCTAGAATTCATAGTTGTTAAGAATTTTATTTTAACAGTTAAAAGAGCATAATGATCACTCTTGATTATTATGTTGTTATTGCTGTGGTTTAAGGCTTATTTAGTCTTAATATATCATATTATAAGTCCTTTAATTAGGTGCATGGTCTGAATATTTGAAACACTTTGAAAATCTCCAAAATAGTATCATAAAGGCTTGTTTGGTTTAACTGTGTAATCTGTATTAGAAGGTATTATAGTCTTTGATCTTAATTGTCATCTGTCACACTTGGTCAATATAACTCTAAGAAACCATATAAACTAGTGTTCACTTTGTAAAAAGTCAAATTAGTTTTTAATCTTCATTAATAAGTTAACTGTTAGGATTTAATAGGTAAAATTCATCATAGATATTTAGAACTTGGTAATTTAGCTTATTATAGTCTTATTACACCTTAACTTAACATAATCAATCATTAGATTTGATTTAAAGTTCATTTAAGTCAAACTTTCAGTTTAATAAAAAAGTCAAAATGGTGCCCTGTGCACAGTTTTAAGCCCATAATCACAAGCTTGCAAAAGCTCAATAGTTAATCATAGCTTGTGATTCTTGGTTCTTTGGGTAGCTAACCAAGCCATCTTAAGGGCCCAAGCTTAATTTTCTAATTTGTAGCTTATTTACTAAGCCTGCAAGTGCTTTTTATTTCTGTCCATTTAACTCAGTGCACTGAGAAATAACTCAGTGGTTTTTCAACTTTTTAATAAGCTCATTAAAAGCTCTCTAGTGGACAACACTGTGAGAACTTTAGCTTTTTGAAAAGCTGAACTGGTCAACTAGTTAGTTCCAGTCTTTGTTTTCAGTTTCTAGCTTATTACAGTGCTTAAAATTAAGCTTAAAAGTGCCTAGTGATTCAAAAAGTGTCCTGTACAAAACAGTTAAGTTTAAGCTTATTTTGGCTTATTTAGTGCTTATTTTCAAGTCATTTTGCTTTTTTTTCATTTGTAACACTAGCTTATTATCAGTATTTAACTTATTTCCATTTTTCATTTTGCTTATTGAGTAGCTTATAAGCCATTTGGCTTAAATCTTTGTGCTTATTCCTTTTATTGCCTACTGTTGAGATTATAAGCTCAAAACAGAGCTTATTATTGGTTTTTAGAAAAAGTTGTAGTTATATAAAGTGCTTATTTTTAGTAGCTTAATAAGTTGCAAAAAGAAAAATCCAAAAATAAAATAGTTGCAAAAAGGTCATTGCTGGGATTCGAACCCTGGCCACCCAACTCACCACACACACACACTACCACTCGCCCTTGGGTCTTTTTCAGTTTTCCTTTGCATTATTTAATACATAACCCTTGTTTTCCATTTAAGCTTATACGAGCTTATTTGCTTATTTCCAGCTTATTTATAATAGCTTTTTCAACTTTTGTATTTTTCATAGATTTGTATTAGTATAAAGTATTTTATAAAAAAGTTTCAGATTTTTCTCAATAGTTTTAGTATTTTTAAACATTTAATTAGTGTAAAAAAATTTTTAATTCGTAATAAAAAATATAAAAGTCAAAAAAATATAATTCTTTTTTCTAAAATTTTCTTTTGTCATATAGTACGTAATAAAATTGTTTTTACACTTGTAGGTCTTTTATTTCATAAATTTTACGTTTTTGCTTGCGCACTCGCGTAATTTTTATAAATAATGTACGTTTTCATTTTAAATCACGTTTTTAGGTAATTTAAGTTTTCGTTTTAATTAAAATAGTTTATTTAAGTTATTTTATTTTATAAATCACAAAAACATCATTGTAAATATAGTGATAGCATTTATTTAATATATTTTAATTTTTTAATTTTCTTTAATTTGCATTTAAGCCCCTGTAATTTACAAAACTTTTTCTTTAGGTATAAATAACTCAAAATCCTTACTGATCACTATCCTTAGTGATTATTCGACATCTGTCTGTGTTAAACACCATTCATCCTCCGTGGGACTTAACGACCCAGGAATCCACTATATTCCTCTGATCTTAATTGCATTTGCTTCTGAGCTGTTTTAAGTTTGTTACGGTTGACCATTCACAAGTGGTCAGCTTGTGTGATTAAACTTGACTGTTTGGAGGCCAATCATGCATGCACGCCATGTAGGCAAAAGATAAAAAATGTTAAGACATAAAGTATATAGAAATAACAAATTGAAATGTGTCACGGAGTTAGCTAGAAACCGCGACGTTTTATTAATACTTGCAAGTTTTTGTGAAAGAAAATAAATAAGACATTGTCTAAGTAAAACAAAATGTAAATAAGACATTCCTAGAGATAACATCTCTTAAGGTTGCAAATGTTCCATGTGCGTGGTAGTTCACGACCATCCATGTCTCGCAGTTTGTACGCGCCTGTTCCTAATGCTTCAGTAACCTCATAGGTTCCTTCCCACTTTGGTCCAAGTTTGCCTGTATCTTCTGCGTGGCTCGCATCATTGGCGCGGTATACGAAGTCGCCTGGTCTGAATGAAACACTTCGCACTTTAGCATCATAGTATCCCTTCATTTTTGCTTTGGATCTCGCTTCACATATAGTTGCGCGCTCACGTCTCTCTTCTAACAGGTCTAAGTCGATACGTCGTTCGTCGTCATTGGTTGCAACATTGACTTCAGCAGTGCGAATAGTTGGCATCCCAATTTCGGCTGGTATGACGGCCTCTGTCCCATAGACCAGAGAAAAGGGAGTGTCTCCCGTGCTGGTTTTGATTGAAGTGCGGTGTGCCCACAGAACATGCGATAATTCTTCCACCCACCTTCCTTTGTGCTTGTCCAGACGTGCCTTAACTCCTTCACCCAGACTTCGATTTGCACGCTCTACTAAACCGTTGGTTTGTGGGTGTTTAACCGACGCAAAGTGATGTGTGATATTCAACTTTTCGCACCAGTCCTTGAAAGGGTTGTCACATAATTGTTTCCCGTTGTCCAAGATGATTTCCCGAGGTAGTCCGAAGCGACATACAATATTTTCCCAAACAAAGCGTTTTACCTGATTGCCAGTAATTGTTTCAACTGCCTTTGCTTCGATCCACTTGGTGAAGTAGTCTATGGCTACTATGAGGAACTTCAATCCTCCTGCTGCAACAGGGAAGGGAGCTGCAATATCGATACCCCACTTGTAGAATGGCCATGGCGCCGTGATAGGTGTTAGCTCCTGTTGTGGTTGGCGTGGGATGGGTCTATGAACCTGGCAGTCGCCACACTTTCTTATTAAGTCCCGCACATCACGGTGCATGGTGGGCCAATAGTATCCTGACCGTAAAGCGCGCGTCACCACGGACTGTGGTCCTAATGCATGCTGCATGAACCAGCGTGGATTTCCCGGAGTACATAATTTGCTTGCAGGGGTCCGACACAGCGAAGCCATGGTTGTAGAAGGGAGCGTCGATATAGTATACCGTCTTGAAGTTCAAACCTCTGTGTTGTGCGTCGTATTCTTCGGGCTTCCTTCTGCTCTTGGGGCAATACGCCCTTGCTTATGAATTCCATTATTGGTGTCATCCACGTAGGACCTTCCTCCTCTATTACCGTGGATATTTCCATCTCTGAGATGGACTTGCTCTTCGGCGTTTCCACCAACACTTGTTTTGATAGGTGTGCAAAGCTTGTGGATGCAATCTTGCTTAATGCATCCGCCTTTCGATTTCCCCCCCTGGGGACTTGCTTAATGGTAAACCTGTCGAAACTCTGAATTAGTGACTTGGTTTTGTCGAGGTATTGGATCATGTTTTCTTCTTTAGCCACGTACTCGCCCAACACATGGTTGGCCATTAGCCGGGAATCTACATTTGCTTCCAGGTTGTGTACGCCCATTCGAGCTGCAATGCGTAGTCCGACGATTAGGGCTTCATATTCTGCCTCATTGTTTGTCGTAGTGAATTCAAAACGCAGTGCGTAAGTGAATTCTATTCCCTCTGGGCTTGTGAGGATAAGGCCTGCTCCTGACCCATCTACGCATGAAGATCTGTCCGTGAACAAGATCCATGGGTCTTGTATTGCCACCTTACTTTGGGAGGGTAAGTCCTCAGTATCCGGTTTTTCGATAATAAAGTCTGCTAGTATCTGCCCTTTAATCGCAGTACGTGGTCTGTAGGAGATGTTATGCTCACCTAGCAACACACTCCACTTCTGCAGTCGTCCTGACGCGTCGGGTTTGGAGATGATTTGCTTGATTGGTTGGTCTGTGATCACTGCTATTGGGTGCGCCTGGAAGTACCTGCGCAGCCGTTTGGCGGCGAACACTAATGATAGGACCAACTTCTCCATTGCGTTGTAATTAATCTCCGTTTTCTTGAGCGCTTTGCTTACAAAATACACAGGTGTTTGTACTGAATTCCTATCCGTCAGTAGTACTGTGCTGACTGCTCCATGAGTCGCAGATAAGTACATAATTAATTCTTCCCCTGGTCGGGGTGCGACTAATGTGGGGAGCGCTGCCAGGTGTTGTTTAAGTTGTGTAAAGGCTTCTTCTGCCTCCGTGGTCCAACGAAAATCTCCCTTTTTTATACACTTCTTGAGTGTTTTGAAGAGAGGGAGTGACTTGTCTGCTGATTTGGACAAGAATCTATTTAGACCGGCCAGTTTTCCATTGAGAGATTGGACTTCCTTCAACGTGCGCGGTGAAGGAAGTTCGATGACAGCCTTAGTTTTTTCTGGACATGGTTTGATGCCGTCAGGCTCTATCAAATATCCAAGGAACATGCCTTCTGTAGCGCCAAAAGTGCATTTCTTAGGATTTAGCTTCATGTTGATATCTCGTAGAGTCTTAAACGTTTCCTCTATGTCACGCACCAATTCCTCCTCAGTGTGGCTTTTTATGACCAGGTCGTCAACGTAAACCTCTAGGTTGCGGCCTACCTGTTTTTCAAATGCGTTGTCTACCAGTCGTTGGTAGGTGGCGCTTGCGTTCTTCAAGCCAAAGGGCATTTTAGTGTAGCAATAGACGCCTTGGCTTGTGTGGGAGGCCCTTTTTTCCTCATCTTCCTTAGCCATCTGGATTTGGTGGTATCCTTTGTATGCGTCTAGGAAGCATTTAAGTGGGTATCCACACAAAGACTCTATCTTCCAGTCTATCTCCGGTAGCGGGTAGCAGTCTTGTGGACATGCTGTTGAGATCTGTGAAGTCTACGCACATCCGCCAACTACCATCACTTTTCTTGACCATTACTGGGTTGGAAAGCCAGTCGTGGTAATAGACTTCTCGCATGATACCTGCCTCCACCAGTTTGTGTACTTCCGTCAGAATTGCTTGCGCGCGTTCTGGAGCTTGGTCGCGCTTCTTCTAGCGTACTGGTGTGTATCCTTGTCGGATTCTTAGCTTGTGCTCTGTGATCGAGCGTGGTACACCGGTCATGTGTTTTGGTTCCCATGCAAAGATGTCCAGATTCTTTTGCAAGAGTGCGCACACGGCTGCCCTGCCTTTATCAGACAGCGATCCCCCAATCGATACTTCTTGATCTGGGTACTCAGGATGAATTGCAATCCTCAGGTTTGGCATTTTAGGTGCGCGTTGAGCTGGACTGTTTGCCGTCTCACATGTAATCGTGTTATATTCGCTAGGTGGTACAGTGGCATTGTAGAGAGTAACAATACCTCCTTCCACTGGGAATTTGAGCATCCCATGTGCTGTAGATGGTACTGCGCGTATGGCTGATATCCCTGGTCTTCCGATAATACCGTTGTACGGCGAAGGGGATTTGATCACCATAAAATTCATCCAGGTTGTCGCGGAGTGTTACTTATTGCCAACGTTGACTAGTAAGCGTATTTGCCCCATGGGCCATATCTTTTCTCCTGTAAAACCAGTCAACGCTGTCATGGCCGGGGTTAATTGACTGCGTATCTCAGGTCGTAGTCGCTTGAAACAATGTTCGTACATTATGTCTGCAGATGCTCCTCTATCAACATACATGCGGTGGATATTGTGACCCCCTGCATTAATTTCGATGGTGAGCGGCTCTACTACTGCGTTGTCCGCAGTCAAGGTGAGGAAAGAGATTTCACTTCCACGGGAAAACTTCTGGCTGATCTTCTGCCTAGTTACTCACTGCCATGATTGTATCATGTAGATGGTGTCAGCCTTATCTTTGGGTGCCTCTTTTTTGCTCCCAGTCTTCTGCCTATCTTTTCCCTCCTTGATGTTCTTGACCAGATGGTCCAATCTGCCTTCTTTTATTAGTTTATCAATTAACTGGCGCAATTGGACACATTCATTGGTAGTGTGGCCCTTCTGTCCATGATAGTCGCAGTATCCACTCCCCACGCGTCAATCCTTTGGGGTGCGCATTGGTGGGGATCTGGGGAAGTTCGCGCCTTCCGTTGCGAATATCTCCTTTGGGGTCTTTGTGAGCGGGGTATACTTGTCGTTATCCCTTCCACTCCCTTGGCCGCGGTAGTTCTTGTTGCGGTTGCTACTCTGGTCAATGGATTGTCTCCGAGGTTGTTCCTGTGACCTATAGTTTGAGTAACCTTTCTTGCTATCTGCCGCGGCGGCTTCTCCTTGGATGAAGGATCTTGTGCGCTTCATAAGTTCATCAAATGTTTGGGGGATTCTGTCATTCAGCCTTTTGATGAGTTCTGGGTTATTGATCCCGTTCATGAACCCTGAGATCTTCAGTACTTCGGGGCATGCCTTGACTTGTATGCACTCATCTTTGAAGCGCTCCACATAAGCGCTTGTGGATTCCCCCTGGCGCTGTTTCACCCTGGCGAGTTCGACAGGGTTTTTAGCGCACTTTTTCCTTTGAGTGAAGTTCAGGTGAAACGCCTTCCGCAACTCTTCAAAGCCATCAATGCTTCTACGTGGAAGCTTACTGAACCAGTTTCGCGCGTTTTCCACTAGTGTGGAATTGAACATGTGGCACCACACAGGTTGTGGCCAGTTTTCGATGGTAGCGGCTGATTCAAAAAAATTTAGGTTATCGTCAGGATCACCTGTTCCATCATAGGTTTTCACATTGGCGGGCATGCGCCTCCTTTTATTTTCTGAGAAATCACTGATGCGCCGAGTGAACGCATCTACTTTTTGGCGGCGCCACGGAAGGGATATGTCTTCATCCTCCTGGTCGCGATACTTCCTCCTGGACTTCCAGTGTCCAGTTTCGCTATCCTCGTTGTCCGAGGAGTTACCAGAGGACGAGTTTTCTCTCTTTCGACGCTTGCGCCGACTGTCCTCAGAGTTTCCGCTTGAAGGGCTTTCACTTGGGCTTTCACTTGGAGAGTATCGTCGTCTCAGTCTGTCCTGGACCCTGCGGCCACCAAGCCTAGTGTGGACATTGGTACGCCGTCCCTCTTCCTCATATTCCCTAAGGTACTGCGTGTCCGCTGCTTCATCATTCTCAACCCTCCTCCCAATCCTGGTAAATACTGGGGGTTGTCGATTATCTCTTCCGCGCTTTTCCTTCTGATGACGCGGTGGAGACATTTCATATTCCGGACCAAAATCGAGTCGGGCGTGCAAACTCCGACCTGACCTCTTTTTCGCTTCCTCTTGCATGAGAGCAGCCAAGGTTTCGTAGTTTTGAGACACGAAATCACTTGGCGCTAGTTCTGGCGCAACCCCTTCTAGAGCAAGGGTGTCTGTTTCTACCACTAGACTCTTGTTTCGGTCAGGTGCGTCTGGTGCTTTTGTGAGATCCGTTTCTAGCACCGATTGGAGTGGAGTGGTAAAAGGAGTGCGCAGTGGACCTTCTGCGCCAGTGGTGGTAGTGGTGGCCTGGGTTATCCCCGAGCGTGGTTCCACCGTCGGGAAGACCAGATCTGGGCCTGATCCTTGGTTTTTGGCAGCGCTGGTTGTCCCAGAGGCTTGTTTAGACACTGACCCACTTTGCTGCTTCTTCCTATGTATGTCGTCATGCGATCGCTGGTTTTGATTTCCTTGCTTTGTCATTCTAGTTCTTAGTTCTTAGTGATGGTCCCACTGATGGCGCCACTTGTTGATACAAAAGTTGGGCGTTCCTTGTTTGAACTCCGATTCTCGTACCAATTGAATCTTGATGCTTGAGACTTGCGTGCTAAGTAAACAGAAAACACCGTTAGGCTTATCGTGGGATTGTCTCCCACGATTATCCTCCGGCGTGAGAGTAAGTAATCGGTTTTAGGGTTAATAGGAGAGTTAGGGTTTTAGATCGTACCTTTAATGAGGGATGGGGTTCCCTTTATATACACACGAAATCCTTGTTGGTTTCGTGTTCCCCAACCTTCGGCGTATCCCGCCTAAGTTGGTTAGTAAACGATTATCTCCAAAGATAGGAGATATCCGATATCTTATTCCATAAATAACTTTTGGGTTTGGGCCTTCGTGAGCCCAAACACTTATCGGCTTAGCCCAGTTTGTGCTGGGCTTGCTAGTAGCGGTCATTGGCCGGGTTCGTGACCCGAATATAGACTATACGTCATCAGTGTTAGATCTTATATTCCTGCATCAAGTAAGTTGCATAACTTAAAAAAAAGATGGCACGAGAAGTTTTCGAGAGAGATCCCTATGCTTGCTATATGGGCATATGACACAATGTGGGCACTTGCGGAGTCTGTAGAGAAGGTTGGAGTCTTAAAAAATGGCTCGATGCTTTTAGGTGAGATCATGGAGCTACAATTTAAGGGTGTGAGTGGTGAATTTCGACTAAATGAAAGGAAACTGGTATCCAATGGATTTGAGATAATAAATGTGATTGACCATGGAGAGAGGAAAGTGGGATATTGGACATTGTCTAAAGGAATTAGAAGAGCACACACCCCATTCAAAGACACGGTTCTACAATCTAGTAACCGTGTCGAAGATGTTATATGGCCCGGAGGGTCTATAACTACTCCAAGAGGTTGGATCTTGCGAATGAATCTTGGTAAAACGTTAAGGATTGGTGTTATAACCGGAGTAAGGTTTAAGAACTTCTTAGATGCTGCTGAACACAATGTGACAAATCCTACTGGGTTTTTCCCACTACAAGAAAAATTAGCTTTAGTGACGAGAATTCAGTGACGAAAAAAAAATTTGGTCACTATTTAGATGAAAATAGTGACGATATAATTTTTCGTCATTATTTTTTGTCATCGGTAGAAACTCAGTGACGAAACTTATAGTGGTCACTATTTAGTCACTAAATTACATAAATAGTGACGAGAAATTTCGTCATTAAGTATTAGTGACGAAATTTTGGTCACTATTTCACGTATTGCTAAGTCTATAAAATGATTAAGAATAAGAGCATTTAAATATGTAATTATTAAAACTTGCATATTCGTATATTAAACCAAAAATCGTAAACATTATCAAACGTTACGGATAAAATTTGTATTATAGAGAAATATGCAAAATTGCACATATTTAACTTTCTTTGATGTATTCTCCCCTAAAATATTATTTAAAACCAGTGTTTTGAAAACCGGGTTTTTTTAATTGACCCGGTCAAGTCACCGGGTTATCGGTTCGACCGCCAGGTCAACCCGGTTTTCTATTGGAAAAAACTATTTTTTTTCAAGCGGTTCTACCACCGGGTCAACCCGGTTAGTTTATAAAAAAAGATGAAAAAAACCTAACCCGGTCGGGTTTCGAGAACAGGGTCGACTCAAGTCACTTAAAATCCGATAGGTCTAACTGGTTATCTCGTTTCTAAAAAGCTAGTTTTTTTACCCGTATTTTTGACCGGACCCGATTCGACTGGTTGAATTGGGTTTTAAAACACAATTTAAAACATAAACTTTCAAATTTCAATATGTTAAAAAAAAAATAAAAAAAAAAAAAAAAAAAAAAAAAAAAAAAAAAAATCAAACATTTAGAAAAATAACTCATCAAAAATTTTAAAAAAGAACTTATCAATCTTATTCAAAAGACCCGACCCGATCTCATAACATTATATTAGATCTCAAAATTCATCCTCTCGTTCCAAACAGTGTTCATCGTCACTCTCATTTATCCACCATGTAAATTCATTGCTCTCGTTCTCATTGCTCTCATCATCTCAAGCTCTCATTTTCGGATCTCAAGCTCTCATTTGTGTTACGGTTCGGATCTCAAGCTCTCATTTGATTGTTATGTTAAATTTTGGGCTAAAATTATTTTAATTTGATTGTTATGTTAAAATTAGGGCTTGTTTTGTTGCTTTAACTGCTAATTACCCTGATTAAGTGATTATGCTTTTTAGTAAGTGTTTTAGTGGATATGATGCTCACTAAAACTTTGTTTCATATTGTTATGTTTAAAAGTAATGAAATGCTTTTTAGTAAGCTGATTAAATTTAGGCTATTAAGAGTAAACTGAGTGTTTTAGTGGATATTTGGTGTTTGATTAAATGATGGTCAAGAATTGAGTGTTTGAGCGAATTGTGTTTGTGATTATATGCAAATAGTTTATGGATTTTTTCTGCGTTGGGGTAGGTTTGTAGTGAAATTTTGATGGTTTTTGAAGATTAACTGACGGTTAGGGATATGGTTTAAATTAGGCTAAACGCTGTGGTTTGATAAATACGAATAAGATGACGGTGTATGATCGGGTGTTTTTGGAGGCCTTATCAATGTTTGCAGCCGAAAATGCACTTATTAGTATATGGCAACTTCATCCATTACACATTTCTAATAAACAGGACGACCACTTTTCTAATAAACAGTTAAAACTTAATGAATAGTGCCCCTTAATATTTTCCCTAAATGTAAATATAGTTTAATTTGTATGATCTTATTTCTTCAACAGCCTCCTCACTTGTGTAAAGTATGTATTTCGCCCCTAGCTACGTGTCTTGGATAACTTATAAGATTTAAAGCAGAAATCTAGCTAGCTAATTAAGAAATCCATTGTTATTGTACGTGTTTTCTTTGTAAGAGAACAAGCTACTTTGTTAAACTGACCCAGCCCAAATTCGGTGTTATGGTATACGTGGTATCAAGCTAGCTAGCTAGCTAACTAAAGCGCCAGCAACTCCCAACTCGTCTTTGAGCTCAACTTGAAAAGCCTTGGTCTCACGTAAATTATTATTACTCACATATATAGGTGTTTTCATGTTTAGGGAAATGTACGTAGTCTGCTGATGAAAAGGTTAATTAGTAGGTGTCTTAATTGGATGAAGTTGTTCTTGTATTTTGTTTGTTGAATTGATGGGATCATAGGCCTGTCTTTGATGCTCACATGTACAATTCTTCTAAGTTTGTATAGCTTCTTTTGTGATTAATAAAAATTCACCTTTTCACAACAACAACAAAAAAAAGTAAATTATTTCAAACACCGACATATTGATGGGGGTTTATGATTTGCAGCCCCGCGTTTGGCCGGATTATTACTCAAGTTGTTTACGATACTGATTGAAGCTCCTTTGATTGGTTCTTTGATCACTGGTCACTTAAGAAAGCAGAACAAAATGGATCAGGTTCAGTGTCTATGGCTTTTACAAATTATGCTCTAGCTTTACTATTTTTTTTCCCTTTAGCGTTTACTTGTTTAAATTCGAAAAGAATATGTAACGAGAAATGATAAGGATACGTAAAGTTATGCCATTTTCTTTTTGCCTCAACATATGTGTCATTCACAATCAATGGATGAATGACACGTATGTTTAGGCAGAATATGACCTACTTTATCACAATCCAATGAATGACACATATGGTGAGTATTTACACTAGTTTGTGTTGAATGGTATTGCTAACAGATGCTAAGGAATACCGTGATACTTGAGGCACCCATGTTTAAACCCGAGTATCCTCCTCAAGGTACTATTACTATAACTTCTCATGTGTAATGATGCGTGCCAAACAGTCAAGCTAAATCACTCAAGCCGACCACTTGTGAATGGCCGACCGTAATAAGCTTAAAACTGCTTAAGCACGAATGCAATGAAGATCTGAGGAGTATAGTGTTTCCCCGGGTCGTTATGTCCCAGCGAGCTATGCAATGGATTATCAAACGTATAGTGATCGCGAGATTTGAACGGGAAAAGGATTTGGAATGATTATAACTACAGAAGAAGTACATAAACTACAAGGGCTTAAATGCAAATTAAAGAAAGTTAAAAAGATAAAAAATATTAAATAAACGCTATCACTATTTTTAAAATTGATGAACGTTTAAAACTTAAAACTTAAAACTTACGTTTAAATAAAAATTACGTAAACGTACAAAATAAAAAGTGAGATCTAAGAAATAAAAGTCCTAAAAATCTGAAAAATACATTTTTACAATCCTAATGATAAAAGAAAAGTTTTAGAAAAAGAAAATTATTTTTACAACTATTTAATTAATTATTATTAATTAAAAACTAATTTTAACTATTAAATAATAGCTTATAATACAAGAAAATATGAAACAAAGCTAGAAAAATAAAATTAAAACTTAGAAAAATCTAAAATATCAAAATAGAATTTTCAAAACTATTTTTGTATTTTTCTGATTATTTTTGTATTTTCTAGGAATTAAAAACTATTAAAAACTAATTAAATTACTTAAAAATACAAATTTAACTAAGAAAAATCTAGAAAAATATTTTTTTGTCTTTTTATATTTAACTTAACTTAAGAAAAATGAAAAATTATTTTTTTGAACCTTTTCTTAATTTTTTGATTTAATTGCTAATTAAAAATGCTTAAAAACTAATTTAAATTATGAAAAATAGCAAACAAGCTTGGAAAAATCTGAAAATTTCAGAAAAACTCTAAAATTATATAAGGAAGCTAGGAAAAATAGAAAAACAGGAGGTTGTTTGGAGGAATTTGAAACTGAAGCACAAAGTGCTTGGAAATAAGCACTTGGAATAAGCTAATGAGCACCAATGTGAACCAACTGTTAACAGAAGCAATATTATGCAAGAAGAACCAAAATGCAACAAATATTAACAGGCCTAACCCACAGAATTGCAAGACACAAAGATTTGGCTTATTTGAGTTTAAGCACAAAACAGTTTTGGGTAGGCTACTTTGGACTTAGAAATAAGCAACTAGATAAGCTGGAAATTGGAAAACAGATAAAGGAACCTAAAGAAGACCTGGGTAACTACACATGAGCCAAATATCAGGCCTAGAGAAGCTCACTTGAGCTTAATGCAAACCTTGCAAAATCTGGACAAGTCCTGTGCAGACTTGATGCCCTGCACAGGGCACTTAGGCCCATTTTGACAAGCTTCTTTAGAGCTTAAGAAAAATTCTCAAAATTGTACAAAAATGACAACAAGAAACTAGAGCAGTTGAACTTATAAAAGCCACAAGTTTCATTGAATTTGACTCAGAAATGAGTTCATGAAAAATCAATCTCAGATGGCTCAAAACAGGTTTTCACAACTTTGACTTTTGAAGAAACTGAAAAGTTTGACTTCTATGAACTTTGCAGCTGAATTTAAAGACTTATATTGATGTAATAAGGTGTAATGAGACTACTGCAAGATGTAATTATGAAATATGAACACAAAATAAGCTTTTGTTCTTGCAAAATTCCAACAGTTGAGATATTAAGTCAGATAAAAGAGAATTTTGACTTTGGGCAAATGTTGGTGCAAAATTATGACTAATATGAGTGCATTGGAACTTAACAAACCTAAAATAACAGGAATTACCCACTGAGCAAGCCTCAATCACAGTTCTGCTATCTAATCCCAAACACTACTGTCAAACTAATTAGCAATCTAAACTAAGCTAAACACTTATCCAACTTGTGCAGACAATCAAAGTGAGTCTAAGTGACTTAAATACAACTGATTGAACATGTTTAAACCTTCAATGATCACAGATACATACACAAGCATAATATGCAATACTGAAAGAAAAAAAATGGAAATGAGATTTGAACTCACAAGTCCCCAGCTGTTTGCAGGCTAAACCAAACCAAATCCTACTCTGGCCTAATCTATTTTAACCCAAATTCACCCTCTGCAACAGCTTTAATCATCACCATTCCCAGTTTTGCATCATAGTTGACTTATGTTGACCATGGAACAAACTTTCTTAAAACTGATTTGCAGGCTTTCCAAAAGCTTATAAAGAACTTAAACAACTTATTTGAGCTTAAACATAAGCTACTAAAAGCTTGGGTATAGGATTTTGAAACTGAGATTGCAACAGTTATCTTGAAAACATGAACTTATACAGAACTTTGATATTGTTGCTTAAAAGTGAATTACAATGATAAATTAACTTAATTGTGATACATAAAAGCTGTGATTACAATATTTGGACTTAAAACTAAAACATTAATTTAAAAACGACATTAAGAAAAAACTAAAAACTAACTACCACTTCCTTCAAGCTTCAACTTTCTCTTTTATACACCCAAGTTGTTTCTCTATCCTCTCTGAGCAGTTCCCACCTTCTTCTGAGACCATAGGATTATTTGAAGTCATCTTGGCCTTTGATTTCAATTTGGCGGGAAATGGGGCTTTTGACAGTTTGTTGAGACTAGCAACTAGGGGGGGTTGGAGGTAGGTATGATGATGGGTAGAGATAGAGTGGTTGTGATGATGGGGGGTGGAGTGTTTGCAGGCGTGTGGCAGTGAAAGGAGAAGGAGACCCGTGACTGGTTTTGGCGCCATTGGTGTTTTGTTTGACCATTGGTTGACTAGGGGTTAGTAATAGGCAGGGGGGTCAAAAGTGGTAAGGGTCCAAAGGCAATAAGGCAGGGGTCAAAATGAATTGTGACAAGGCCAAAAGGTTTAAAGGGTTTATTAATACAAGGGCTTGTTTGTAAATTCTGAATTTGCAAGGACCAATTCTGCCATTTTCATAAAGTTGCTCAAAGGACTAAAAGTGACAAAGTTCAATAATGCAAGGACCAAACTTGACATTTTCCAATTTTCCAAGGACTAATTTTGCCAAATTTGAAACTTGGAGGACCAAACTTGTAATTTTCTCAAACTTTTTATATTTTTCACCAAAGGACTAATTTTGACAAGTTATGATTTAAAAAGGACCTTTGGTGATTTTTCTTTTGAAATTAGGACTCAGGGACTATTTTTGACAATTTTAGAAACTTGGGGGACTGAAACTGCCAATTATGCAAACTTTGCTCATTTTTCATCTGATTTTAAACATTTTGCATCTGAAACATATAAAATGCAATTTTGGAATATTTTCAGTATTTCGATGCATTTCTGAGCAGTTTTAAACGTTTTGCAGTTCAGATTTGACTAAAAATGATGAGTATTTACACACTCATCATGTAACCAGTTGAATTGTGGTAATGCATTGTTTGTACATGAATGGTTGCTATTATTATTAAATGTAACACGGTTAGTTTGACTTATTAATAAAGAACAAGAAGCTGGAGTAGTTAATCTAGAAGAAGAAGGTAAACCTGAAGATCGAGTTGAATCAGCATTAAGGTGTCTTCCACACCATGATCCTGCTGACAGATCGAATTCCAAATCAACTTCTTTCTGCTACTGGAAGATTCATGATTATGCATATGCTTACAGATCAGGCCTTACAACACCGGCAATGGTAAGTCGATCTCCTCAGACTAAAGTTTCGTCATTTCCTAGTCTAGTCTAAATATACTGAGAAATGGACTCACTGCAGGTTGCCGAAAATGTCATCTCAGCAGTGGAAGAATGCAAGAATATGGTACCACAAATGCCTTTATTTATTTCTTTCAACGTTGAGGAAGTTAGAAAACAGGCTGCAGCATCTACGCAAAGGTTTGAGGAAGGTAATGATGCTTTAGCAAGTTTCATACAAGTTAATGTCGGTTTAAAATTCATCCAAATGTGTTTGCAGGACGTCCTTTGTCGATTTTGGATGGCATTTATGGCAGTCAAGGATGATATAGATTGCTATCCCCATCCATCTACCGGTATCTACATCTGCATTTTGACTTTAAACCTTACTTTTATCAATTTGAAAGATTTTATTAAAGGGTAAAATTAATGATATAAACAGGTGGGACAACATGGTTGCATAACGTACGTCCTGTTAACAAGGATGGGGTTTCTGTATCTAGGTTAAGAAACTGTGGTGTGATATTTGTAGGGAAGACCAATATGCATGATTTAGGCTTGGGAGCCACTGGAATGAATCCGTATCATGGGTAAGTTTTTCTAATACATTTTCAAAGTGTATATAAAGCGTCATTTTAAGAATCCACTTGGTTTTTCTCCCATGACAGGACACCAAGAAACCCACATGACCCGCAAAGGTATACAGGTGGTTCTTCATCAGGATCTGCAGCTATTGTAGCTTCTGGAATATGTTCTAAAGTTTGGTTTTAATATATATATTTTAAAGGTATATCTGAAGTCTTAACACTAATATTTGTTTTTAGTAGTGATTTAATGTTTTTAGTACTTGTGGTTGTCTGAGCTGATCTAAATGGTCATTTGAAGGACCTTAAAGATTATTTTCTTCTAGCAAAAGGGGATTTCTTCCAGGTATTAATCGCTAAAAGCAAACATAATTTCTCATCAGCGTAAATTCTTTGTGTAAGCGTTAATGCTTAATGAAACTTCAGTTGTATTACAGAGTTTCCTTGAAGGGAGCCGCCAGTTAATGTGGCTACCACCTCGGCTATCAACTGCCGAAGCTAACCTTATGGTTCCATTTCAGCTGGTAATTATTTAACTATGTGTTCACACTTCACAATGCATATTTCGATGAAGATCAATATCTAAAAATGGCCACTTCAAATACTTCTAATGCAGGCCAAAACGAAGACTATAAGTGACGATGATATATACTTTTCAAGAGTGGCCCTGCTGTAAAATTCTACGATCTTTAATTTTTACTAGAAAAAGATTGTCGTATAGTTCTTTTAACAATTGTTGTTTGCATTTAGGGTCAACATTAGATCTTCCCAAGTAGACGTGCAGAGCGGAATAGTTTATGCTGCTGGAGGTATGAGTACCTCATCTAATACTTTGTTAGAGATGTCGCTTGATGGTTAGGACAGTATTTCCGTTGAATATTCTGTTGATTGGCCCTTGCAGTTGTTCTTTACACAAGAGGTTCTGACAAGGTATTGTTGACTTTAATATATAGGGAGTTAGGGTCAAGTTTTCATATAAGCATAAACTGATCTGACCTGTATGGATTAACTGGTTCACAACCTGATGTGTTGACTATCCATGGCGTTATTTGATGGTCTAGATGTATTCCTATCCGTACCACTGTAGTCCAAATGTGTCTATCTGAGCGCTTAGTTTAGATTACATTCAGGATCATTTTTTAATATATGCACAGTAGATAGATTTCACAGTTATATATTCATTCTGCTGAGCACAACGAGTAATGGTCACATAACCTATTACTATTAATATCCTTTAACGATTACAAAAGCGTATATGAGTAATATTCTATGATACTTTGCCAAAGAAATAATGAGTTTCATTTGTTTCAGTAGGCAGGGGAGCATCAACTAAGTATTGTTATTTTCCAGTCAGTTCAATTTCCAAAGACTAAATCAGTGTCTTTTTTTTTTTTTTTTTTTTTTTTTAAATGGTTATCGTGCTCGTTTGATTTAGTTGACTTTTTATGGCAAGGTAGATGAATACTTCTTCAAGAATATCTAAAATAAGAAACAATAATTATTTTGTTCGTTTGTCTAATATGGATCTAATTATTACCTAGTGGTGGTAGCGTTCTTCAATTTTAAGAGTAAAATAATTTTAACTTTTTATGAATATCATTCTTCCAGCCACTTAAAAGACCAGTGGTGGTGTGTCAATAGACTCAATCCCAGCAACACTCCTGGGAGCTATTCAAGGTCTAAGGTCAACTCCATTAAAGGTTGTTAAAGATGACCCACAAATGGAAGTTGAGGTTGAGTAATCAGCTTAAAGATTCAAAACCAAAGGTAACTACATAAACTAATCAACTGAAAGAGGTCAGCTTGTACCCGTATATTGTCGTTAATGGAGGCCACGTGGGTCTTATATTCCTTTGTTAGTCTAGTGTAAAGTCAAGCGCCTTTTAGATCTTACTATTTACAATAATGCAAACATTGGCTTGTTTATGTTGTTGCAGAATTATTTGGGTTAAGTATTGTTGATCCAACTAAGGATGTTATTAGGTAGCATCAAAGAAACTACTGGGATCTCGGCATGGTCACATAGGTACGCCCAATTCTCTTATAAACAAAACAACTTTTTATTTTATTTCACCGGCGCGTGTCTGTAAAAATGGTACTGGAAATTGTTTTTATCTTATAAACTAAATGCAGTATATATTTGTATCTTTTTACTTCTCAGGTAAAATCAAAGCTTCCGGTTCTTAGCTCATTTACAGATGCAACCGAAGGATTGTGGACGCATGGATGGATTGTAAAGATTGAAAATCATGGCTGTTTGTTCGGTTTTACAATGGCGTGCAAGGATATGCCTCCAGGTTGGATCCAAATACTTGAAACATTGCTTGATTTTTATTGTGTTTGGTCAGATGATAATTACTTTTCTTTATTAGGTCTGAGCTTGGTCTAGACCCTGGATCTGAAGTGAGGTCAATGTATCATGTTGAGCAAGTTGTCAAATGCAGAGTTACAAGTTCAGTTCCTGCTACACGGTCTGCATTTTACATTCTTTAGTTTACAAGTATTATTAGGATGGCATGAAGATAGCAAAGAACCGGTTGCTTTGTGCGCTTCATTGGCCGTTTGACTGGCTTTGCTAATTGCTCCAAAGAACCTGGTATGCCTCTGCTAATAATATATATATTGGCAACAATCTGATGACATGGCTAATAATGAATTACTGGGCAATGAGATGGCGTTTACGTGGCATTATCTACGTGTAACGCCTCCTGTTATATATAATATAGATATATATATATATATATATATATATATATATATATATATATATATATATATATATATATATATATATATATATATATATATATATATATATATATATATATATATATTTATCTCTTCTGTGTTTTTCTCAAGATTATTGTTGGTTATTTATTTTACGCAACTGTCATTCTCTATTGTCTAGGCTGTTGATAACCACAGGGCTGGTCTTTTCGGGATTCGATAACTGTTCTTTTCCAGTCAATCCGGTAAGAGTGCGAGAGACTCGTGAAAATGTTGAGATGATTGGTTTTGCACTAATGTTAAATGTTTTAACGTTAGAAGTGTTAAAAGACATGTTTGTGATGATTAGTAAAGAAATCACACGCCGGGTGAATTTGATAGGTTATAGGTTGTGTTTGTGTTGAATTTCGACCACGCATTTGGCTTTTGTGAGCGAAGTTAATATGTTAAATTTGCGTTGCTAGAGGTATTCAGATTTTAGTTCATTTGTATATTGAAAATTGATACAAATTTTTGTGTTGCTACAGATATTTAGATTTTAGTTCATTTGTATATTGAAAATTGGTACAGATTTTTTTTTTGGTTATATGCTCATTTTAGTGACCACCTATTTGGTCTCTAACACTCAGCAATTTGTGACGACTTTTTGGTCACCAATAGCAAAAACAGTGACGACCTTTTCGTCACTATGAGAATTGTGATGATTTTTTTCGTCACTAACAGGGTTAAATTGTGACCATTTATCTGGTCACAGATTAGTGACGACGTAAAGTTTCGTTTCTAATTGAATTTGTGACGGAGCTTTAGTGACGACTAGTGACGACTCGAGTTTGGTCACTAAACAGATTTGTGACGACCTTTCGCACTGTTAGTGACCAAATTCTTTTGGTCACTAAAGGCCGATTTTCTTGTAGTGTCCTATGATGTTTTCCAAACGTGCATTCGTGCATTAAAATATGAAGTGCCTATCAAATTCATCCCAATAGCATATGATAGATACACAATCTTATTATGAAGGTTTTTAATAAGGTAAGGACTCCCATTACAACCAGCATACACATGATCGCTTAGAAAGATATTAACTAAAATTTGTGTTGATCAAACAGGAAATCAATGGACTACTTGGCGATACAACAATCCTGGCCAATAGATCCGATTATGTTGACTTCACAAGCACTTACACCGACGTTGGTATAGGGACACTAACAAAAATCAAAGAACAAGACTCGATGATCTTCTTGTTGCCGCTGGGCGTGGATGTATGGCTAACATTTCTTCTTTTTGGTGTCCTCACTGGCTTCACTATTTGGGCTATCGAAGCTATGGATGAAAAATCTGAAAGAGCTCCATGTCAAGGAATTGGGAATATCTTTTGGCTCATCTTATTGGCCATCTTTTTTGCTCAAAGTTGTGGCTCGATCTATGTCTAATACCTTACAATACACAATTTAGTTAATCAAAGATCTGACAGTGTTATGCTTGTTTTTGTAGGGGATACGTTGTCAATGAACCTGTCAAAATTTGTGATGTTTGTTTGGCTTATAGTGGTGCTTGTCATATTTACCAGTTATACTGCAACATTGACTTCATTATTGACAGTTGAACAATTTGAATTAGCAACAAAAGGGGGAATTGTAGGTTTTCATGGTGGCTCTTTTGTTAAGGGAGTAACTATTGACAAC
The DNA here is from genome assembly GCA_019973895.1 of Chrysanthemum seticuspe. Taxonomy (NCBI): domain Eukaryota; kingdom Viridiplantae; phylum Streptophyta; class Magnoliopsida; order Asterales; family Asteraceae; genus Chrysanthemum; species Chrysanthemum seticuspe. Next base: position 212,055,974 of record BPTQ01000004.1, read on the forward strand.
GTCAAACTCATTGATAATACGAACAAGGATTATTACTCGTATGAGGATTATGCTAATGCATTATCAAAAGGTGGAAAGTACGGTGGTGCTGATGCTATTATTGATGAAGTTCCATACATCCGAATGTTTCTTGGTATGCACTCAGATGACTATGCCATGGTGTATCTCAATCTTGTACTTCCGGTTTTGGCTTTGTAAGTACCTTTTTTTTCTCACCTGCAATGTCAACTAGTAGTGGATAAATAGGCGGGTTTAGTTAGTGAGTCAAAATGATTATTTTCAGTTCAGTTCAAGACTGGTCGGCTCAGATTAACCCTCGTACCTATTTTCCATTTTCTTATCTTGTAAGATACTGATTTATGTAGTAGATATGACTTATAAAGTAAAGTGAAACAACTCTATGTTCCTATAAAACTAACAATATAGACGAGCTAGGCCCCATTACTCATCTTGCACATTGGAGATATAACATAATTCAAATTGACCCATTTGACTCGTTTTACATTGTTGACGTATGGTCCGGACTGGGCCAGGAATGGGTCAGGCCCGGCATCAGCGGCCCACTCTACACCTAAACCCTAATCCATGCCTATATATACATGACAGGTTATCTCTAACCCTAAGATAGATTGGCTACATCACGCCGATACTAACTTGACCGTCGGAGGTGGACCCCGGGGCTACGGCTCCGGGTCCACTCCTAACGGGTTCTCTTTGTTGACAGGTCTACTAGGGCTCGAGAATACGACTAACGGCCAAGGAGAGTCGTTGAATCCTGCCCGCGCCAGATTATGCATCAACATACATGTTGATTGAGAAGTTTACTCTTTTATTAGCGATTCAAAGTTACCAAGACTTGTCAATAGAACATTTTTTTTTTGATAAATGCAAGAGAAAACTATGAACAAAATCTTTTCAACTAGTGCCAAACATGAAAATTTTATGAGTAATAATGGATCTAACAGACCTAATCCAAGTGTTGTACAATCATTCCCTCTCATCATTCTCACCAATCAATTGTCTGAGTGTCTCAATCACCTATCTTTTATTTATGTATGTGCTGTTGTGTTCCTTCTCAGTCTCTCATCATTCTCATGTATGTTGTTCAGGTCTTTGCAAAAGGTTCGCCTTTGGTAAGTGAGATGTCAAGGGAGATCGCGAGAATGAGAGAAAACGGGGCTCTAAGGAGTTTGGAGAAGAAATGGTTCAAAAGAGAGCTCTCTTTATCATCCCAAGATTCTTTCAGGACACCCAAATCTCATAACCTTGATAGATTTCAGGGTTTATTTACTGCTATAGTGGTCTCTTTGGTGTTTGCCCTAACGGTCTCAGCATTTTATGCAGTTCGTGCACGGATACAAGTTGAGAATATTATTTCACTCTTAGCCGGAAAAACTTAATGGTCACTATTAGGTATCTCTCGTTTAGAAATGTTATTCCAACATAAGTAGGATTTAAGTCAGATACTGGTCATAAACCAAACTGATTAGTGATATAACATACAACTGTGTGCCTGTGTAATGTTTTATAGGGCAAGATGCGAGTGTAAGAATTATCTACGTTATTGATTTAAGACATTCTTGAAATTATTGATAGACAACTAGGTGCTCAAAGTGCTACAATGGCTCAAACCATCTAACATGCTCATATTATTATTTCTCTAAATGCACACACTCATACACAACAATACAACCTACCACCAGTATATCTATATATATATGATGTACACAATATAACTATACCCCTACACATAAAGAAAAAAAATAAAATGAATCATTTCTTACTACTCCATTTATATGGAAGTCTCCATCTTTTATGCCAATAAACTGAGAGCCGAGGCCACAATGGGAATCCAAATGAATAATCAAGAGGGCGGTCCACTGGTCCACCAACCAGTAAAGGTAACCATACATACCTCGAGTCCCTTAAATCTGCAGGGTTCCACCGATCTGCCATAAATATGAAAATACCAGGAAACCCATGTAAAGGAAGGACATATGTACTTTGGGCAAAGAATGTAGTGAGCCGAAAGATTTTGTTACCACCGATACATGGGTTCCCCATTGTCTCCCATGGGCCCATAACAGACTCTGCTGCGTGAGCCAGAGCCTCGTTTGGAGCCCACCCTGTACAACCTGAAGTGACCATGTAATAAATCCCCTCATGCTTGAAAAGCGCTGGAGCTTCCCGGTGCTGGCCCACGAGAATCCGTCTCATGGCATTTGTCACATCGAGGTAATCTCGAGTGAGGGGCCCGATATGAAGCTCGCTGTTGTCTTCAGAAGAGTATATAAGATAAGCCATACCATCATCATCTTTGAAGATGGTCATGTCTCTGCTTTCGAACCCGTGTGGTCTAAAGCTTTTGATGTAGTCAAAGGGACCGGTGGGGGAATTGCTTATTGCGGTTCCTACTGCGGCTTTGGTGTAGTTGGTATCGTCTATATGCATCCACATTATATATTTGCCAGTATTCTCATTATATATTACTTTTGGTCTTTCTAATACATTAGACTTGTGAAGATCATGTGTCTCGTCTGTTTCTTCTGCTGCTAGAACTATACCCTCGTTTTTCCATGTCCAAAGATCTTTGGAAGAATAGCAACCCACGCCTATGATGTCAACCTGCATAAAAACGATACTGCATTATCAATTTCGAAACTTTCTTGCAATGATGAAGACAAAACCAACTAATGATAGGTTAGCATTAACATTGCATTAGAGGTGGGAAATAGGTAGTTTAGGCAGGTTGGATAACAGATCAATATGGACCCGGGTCAAAATGGGTATTTTTAGTGCGGGCTCATGGGAGCAGATTAATCTGGCTGAAAATTTATTGATCTGTTTTGGACTTCCTTTTTATCACTAACTAATTATCACAATAATAATCCAACTTTTTCAAATAGAACCATATATGAAACATTAAGAAAAAAATGGTTTCGACCCGTATAACCCATGTGACCAATTCCAGTGTTTAGCTAAAAAAAAGATTATTTGGCCCAACTCCATGAACTCACTATATGCAAGATATATAGGTACGACTCAGCTGTATGCGCATTAGAATTTGGCCATTCTAAGAAAACTGGAAAGCCGAAGGTCCAATAAGAGATCATTGTAAAAGTTTATTGGTCAACTACTTAAAACTTTGACGTTAAGTAAAGAAAAAGCAAAAATAGGTCTATATTGTTCATATCTCAGTGGTCTATTACCCATCAACGACAAATGTACCAATGGGTTGCAAGTATGAGCTACGTATTATATTCTATCTTCCAATTTAGACTAAGATAATGTTACTTATTTTCATCTGTTAAAAAAGAACACAAAGAAGCATATGAGCTCTGTAACACCCTTTATTTTTGTCATACCGTCACATTGCATCAAAAAGAATAAAACTTGTTACTTATTAGTCCGCTAATCAAGTGAGAACCACACAGAATTAGTTAAAATCCAATATCATATATAACCAATAACACATATTCGCTAGCTCAGTCTTACATCATGAAGGTTAAAATACTAACCCGAGCTGCTGCCTTTTTGTGAGCATGGTAAGTGGGCCCATCTTTATATTCACCATACCAATAGTATGTCCTGGATCGTTCATCATACAAAATACCACCTCCATGAGCTTGAATCGGATTCCCCTCAGTATCCAACCATATATTACCGGGATGATAATAAAGACTCTCATTACCAGCATCCTTAATCGGATCGATGGCAGTCTTTTGACCAGGAAAAAATATGTATCTAAGTTGGGACGACTCATCAAGAAACTCTTCAATCAGGGTCATAGGCTTTTTAGGTTTCCGTTTTATAGCACGTGGGGACCGCTTCCTTGGTGGCGGGACTTTTATGCCCTCATCCTCTACTTCTACTAGTTCACGATATAATGGATGGTGACTTGTTTGTATTTGGGTTACTGCATGTTGACTGCGTTGACTTTGATTAAGGAAGTAAAAGTGGAACATAACAAAGCATCCTATGAGGCAGCATATCGCAACGGAGAACCTATATCTGCTTCCTGCATAGCAATTTAAAGTGGTTGGTTTCCGGTATTTGTTCTTCATCCTCAATTTGTTCTCCATTTAACCTTCAAGATAATGATGCAGTTAAGAAAATACAACCCTACGGAGGTCCATAAGTATTAAAAAAAAAAAAAAAACTTGTTTGTATCCCTAGATTCTTATATGATCAAGGAAATATCCAGATTCCCTGTTTTAGTGTTTTAGGATATTTCAACATGACAAATAAATTTCTATATCTGAACTATAAGATGACATGTTACCTTGCGTACATTGTTATAGTTATAGTTCAAGTTCTATTAGAATTGTCTGAGAGAGTTCTCCACGGCATTCGTTAAACACGAGGGCGGTCGGCATTGCATTTTGAAAGTTACTATCTTATCATAGTGTTTTCAAGTAACTAGATGATAGTTTCTGGTGTGTTTTGTATAACGAAACTGATTCTATAACTATCTAGCGGAAGATAATCAGCTTGGATTGGCTGCAAATATAAAACTAATTTTCCATATTTAGAGTCATCTTATTTGTAGATCATTACTTGATCAAACTTTCCAAACACTTAAACTATCAAACAATTCAAATATGGTGAAATCCTTAACTAAAATCTTAGTTTTAAGTTTAGGAATCCCAAACATAACATTTGATTGAAAGTTGTATATCACCTCAGAACTCGGCAGTTAATTAAACCAAAAAAAAAAGGGGTATGTGTGATTGCTTATTCTCTGTATTTCTGCTTATTTTATTAAAGAAATAAGCAGTTAGGTGTGTTTCTGCTTATTTCAAAGTGCCTATTTCATATGCAATTTACAATTCTCTTTTATATTTAAACTAAAACCATTCAAAAATGATGGATTGGATTGAAATTTTATACCAAATTATAATTTGTCATAGATATCACTATATTCTTTACAAAATAAGCAAATCCAAACACTATTCCTGGAAGTGCTTATTATCAAAGCAACTTATAAATACTTATTCATAAGCATAATCACAGAAATAAGCAATCTCAATTCTCAAACACCCAGTAAGAAAGAAATAAATCATAAAGCAATATTGAACAACCAAAAAACCTGAACCAAGTAGACAAAACCTCAAAAAAAAACCAAAATAATAACAGTTACCTGATACCATTGATGAAAATCAATGAATCACTCAATCCGAGGTTAATCTAAGAATCACTGTTCTGAGATTAACAAAATGGTTTGGTGAGGTTAAGATTGTTGGATCTGGAGCTGATAGTGATTGATGATAGAGACTTGAGACCAATATTATATATCTCTAACTATATATAATGTTATTTAAGGAACAATAACATAAGTATGTATGTATGTGTGTATGTGTGATGGAATCTATGTTTGTGTTTGCTTTTATGTCTGAGTGTCTATCTTCTGTTGAAGATGATTAATTCAACGACTAGTTGGCAGCTTCTTCTGTTTAATTTACTCTACTCATTACGTAATTTCTATTTTTTATTTTTTATTATTGCATCACCGAACTCTACAGTTAGCCAGGTGGACTCACTCCCTACTATTTTTACATCAAAAAACATAATTAACCGTTTAACAACTTGGAATAAGAATAGTACAGTACATATGTTTTTCTTTAGTTTAATCACTCGTTGTGTCTCGTCTATTAAATGAGATGCGTCAATTGGCATTATTGTTTTTCTGTCTCACTTCTACTGTTTTTTGAAAAGAATATATCAAATTTACCTATACACAGCGATGGATAAGGCTGTAAACGAATTAAACATTCAGTAAACATTTCATTAACCGTTTGGTAAAAAGTTCATTTATATTCGTTTATTTTAATTTTTTAAAATGAACGAACTTTAACAATATTTTACGTTCATTTAGTTAAATAAACGGACATGAACAAAAGTCGCGTTTCTTCATTTATGTTTATGAACGTGCGATTATGCATTCGTTAATGTTCGTTTATGTTCATTTATTTATTTATGTTTGTATAGGGGTGGAAACGAGCCGAGCCGCTCGTGAAAAGCTCGGGATCAGATCGGTAAAAAGCTCGAACAAGCCGAGCCTAAACGATCTCGAACCCGAGCTCGAGCCTAAGTTTGGGCTCATTTAATAATCGAGCTAGAGCCCAAGCTCTATACAAAAGGCTCGTTTAGGCTCGCGAGCCTAAACGAGCCCTAGAAATATATACGTATATATATTTTCTATACGTATAACCGTGTTAACGAGCTCGAGCCTTGTGTTAACGAGCCGAGCTTTGTGTTAACGAGCCGAGATCGAGCTTGTGAAAAATTTCACGAGCCGAGCTCGAGCTCCAAATGTGAGGCTCGAAACGAGCTCGAGCTCGAGCTTTTTATATATAAACGAGCCGAGCTCGAGCTCTGGCAGGCTCGGGCTCGGCTCAGCTCGTTTTCACCATTTGTAAAATAACAACATTTGTTTAAAAAAAACAATATATTTTATAATTTGTTTGTTTAAAAAAACAACATTTGTAAAATAATATATTGTACATAATTTAATAAAGTTTATGTTTGTTTATCTATGTTAATTTATGTTCGATTGTTTATGTTCGTTTACTGTCTTAATGAACGGATATAAACGAACATGAACAACTCATTTTCAATATTAAACAAACATGAACAAGAAAATTCGTCTGTTTAAGTGTTCGTGTCCGTTTAATAGTCCGATTAAAATTAATGAATGAACATGAATAAGGTTACGTTCGTGTTCGTCCAGCTCGTTTACAGCCCTAGCGACGGACATAGGAGTGGGGCAGGGTCCTAGCGAAAAAGGTTGTATTGTAAATTAATTAACATATTTTGTTATTTTTGTAATTTGCTCATCCAACAAACCGATTTGTGATGTAGTTTTTAAAATTATCAATGTTTACCTCATCAGCCATAACTTTCTTGCTCTACCCCTACCCCTAAGTTTGCAAATTTGTACTTCATATTAGTGATTTTTAATCTTACTGATGTGGACAGTACCCTCTCGAGGGACCCACAGGAGCTTCAGTTAGTGGGGTGGAGGTTCATCTGAGATTTACGCCATAACCCTCGGATAACTGGGACTCAGGCTGCTAAATTGGCTAACGATCATAACAGTCATCATGTTGTTATCCGGGCGGGGGCGGGGCGCGCAGGGGGGGGGGGAGGCCCAAAAGAAAAAGGAGGAAGTTCGTGCGAATGTTTGTTCAAGAAGAAAGAGATAGGGCTATGTTATACACATGAGAGTTAGTGGATACAAATTCCAGAAACCGTAAACCCTAAAATTTAACCTATTTTGTACCTAATACGATATTTGGGATGAACATTAAATATCCTTGGTATAATTATTAGTAGGATGATCTTTTTGTATTCAACCTATGCAAGAAATGTCGACACGACATAATAATGTTTGGTCGAGGCGGATGGAGGAAACTGATATAAAATTGTATGACGTTTGAAGTAAGGTTTCATTATGAACTTGTCCGGATATTACCGGAGTGGGTCAAGCTTTGCCGCTTACTTGCACTTATTTATATCAACGGCAAATTAAAAAGCAACGCTTTTGTGTAACTTTATACGTGCCTTATTTAGGAAAATGAGTGGCGACTTCACAACAGTATGGGCCCATTTAGACTAAGTTGACAAAAAATAGTTAAAAATTGATGGATTGTGTACTGTTTCAAAGTAAAGTGAAAGGTATCATGTCTAAGTTATTTTCTTTCTGTCAAAAAATATATACAAGCGCTTCCGACAACGCACGAGTTAAAATCCCCGTTAAAAACAAATAGTGAAAATTTAATTGAGTTTACCATATTAACTTCACTTAAGTTTTTATCACAAATTAAAAAAAAAATAACATTAATTAATTATTTAAAAACAAAATTACATTGTGCAACAAATAAATTGAGAAAGTAAATTTATTATGCTTCTTTATTTTCTTACACTGTTTTCTTAAGTTAAAATTTGAAAGCAAATAAAAGAAAAGAGAATATTTTTTTTGTTATTGAGTTTACTTTTAAAAAAGAAATGGAATTGGAGATGAACTTTTCTTAAAAATCTTCACCTCAATTTTGGAAATATATAGAACATTTATATGTATTTTCTTTAAAGACTAGTACGCTTCTTTTAAAAGTTTTGTCAATAACAATTAATTTGAACAAATTATTTTTTCTTTTTCTCAAACTTAAGAACATGAGTTATGATTACTTTTATTTTTCTCAAAAATCATATGAACTAACATTTTATTTACTTTTTTATTTCTTTTTCTTTTCTTTTTCTTTTTTTGTTTTTGTTTTAAAACTTAAGAATACACTGTAGGATAATTATATGGACACAGATAGAATTTATGTGAAAAGAAGTAGTTTATGACACTTGCAACTTTTATTGTCTTTTGTTAACATCATTGATTGTGATGATAATTGCCGTAAAGTAGGGATTTATGTGAAAAGAAAGGTAAAGTTGCTTTAACCACTTTAATCCAGAGTATTATTTATGCACTATTTGAAGCTATAATGTTTTAATCAAAACATAGCTATAAATCTTTAATTCTGTTATTTGTCAAACGAGTGTTTGATACCCGCCGCTCAGCGGCGGGAGTTTTCTGATATATACATCTCACTATAGCGAAGCTACACATCAACATTAAAAAAGAGGTTTTAAGTCGAGACCGATGTCTGTACAGTGTTTCCAAAAGTTCATACCACGATTCAAATATACAATGCCAAAAAAATAAGTTACATGATTAGCGATACATTTAAAAAGGCAGACAGTAATAAGTTGCATGCATATATATAAAACGATATATGTCCAATAAGGACTCAAACATAAGGAAAACTGTTCCGATCGCCTGGATTCCAACGACGAGGTTGTCTATCACCTGCATTGAGAGAGAGACAAAGGCAATGAGTTTGTATCGTCAAAGTATCTGTACATTTTGTATGTCTATCAACACCTAATATTTATTACATGCTTAATTGTTGAAAGCATGATAAACATGTATAAGCATATCATTTTATCAACTAAATATGGAACATATATATTATTTCAGAAGCTTTTTTTAAAATGAATCATGAATAACGTATTTTTATAAGCAGCTATTAACGCCCCCATCAATTAACAATCGTACACTAAAACTCTCACATCAATAACAAAGGTAACGATTGTAATCTTTACCTGAATGAGCACATCAGTCGAGCCGATACATCTATGCTAAAACCTACCAAAGCACAAACTTAAACTTTTGAAAAAGGAAACGAACTATAATAGAAATAAAAGTATTGTTCCAATTTATTTGAAACCCAAAAATTGAAGCATATACCTGTAGTTATCAGACCCCTAGTCTCCTGTCACCGAAAAAGCTGAAGATCTAAACCTGTTTAAGATTTCTGTTTTAAAAGCTTGACTTTCAATCTTAATCCAGCCCCTTGATCCGCCTACGCGTTGCTCCGGACGATTTGTTTTCAGTGAATGTTTCTTTTGTTCCAGATCTAAATATTGTCGTGTCATCGACTCGAATCTTTTCACTTGGAAGTATATCGCAATCATCAGTTGATAATGTTGACACGTGATGTTTAGGATAATCAGATCTGTCTAATCGCCTCCTCAAATTCCTTTTGTTGTTTCAAGAATCCTTGTGCAAAGGTCTGCACCAGACGTATTGCAAGACCGTTGTAACAACGAAAGGAATTCGAGGGGAAGATGAGACCAGGCCAGTATCATGAACATCCCGTATCAATATTAGCAAATGAAAATTGGAATATTGTAGCGGGTGGAAAGATTTCAATCGATGACATGAATACTTAGCTGGATAGGACTCAACGTGGAAAGATCCCAATGAATGGCAGTACCATTCAGCTGGATAATATTCTAGTACCGACAACTCCAAACGTATGGCCAATTCCAATGACCACGTATCAGTAATAATAATGAATGCGGCTCAGATTTATGTATACAACAGCGATACCAGGCAACTAATATGGCTGCAGTCACATATTAGATGTGACTGCCCTGCCACGATGCGTGCCAAGGGATTGTGTACGCGTTGCTTAGCATATTATCATTGTTGTTCCCTATTCACTATAATATAAAAACAGTTTAAGTAATGTAAACAAACTAATAGTGAATAAATGACTGAAAAGATATAAGTAAAACACAGAGAGTAATTTTCAACATCATATTCTTATTAGAAATGAATCAAAAGAATACGTTACCCTAGTACTTGCGGAACAGTACTAGGGATTGAAATGACAAAAGTGTTGTAACTCCTCACTAAGCTCAGGCTAAGTCTGAGCACAACTATACGGAACCACTAGGCTATCTCAGGGACAAAGTTTTATTTGGAGGAGTGAAAGATAGCTTGTGTGTGTGTGTTTTACAATTCACAAGCTTAAACTTTCACTCCATCTCTTATGCTATTTATACAAGTATGAGTTTTAACTCTTTCCTAAGTGACAAACTGACAATTTGCAGAAGACAAAATACTGATGTATTTTGTCTCTGTTTACAAAGACTATATTAGGTAAAGGGACCAAGTCACTTTCTTCATGTCAGTACTGATGCTGATTCTAAAAAGGGAAACTTTCAGGATAAGTATTCCGTCTTATTCGTTTTCAATGAAACCGTTTTATCCCGCCCATTCTTCAGTCTTCATAGTCTTCAGTCTTCAGTTTCAGTTTGTCTTCAGTGTAAGTAGTTGGTGAGGAGTTTAGGGATTCAGTGAGTTATTGTCATCACTCACTGAATCCACCATCTTCTTCTTGAATCAGTCTTCACTCTTTAAGTTCCGCCTTACTGAGTGGAGAGACTTATTCTTCGCCTCATATTGAGTATCCTGAAGATGGCTCACTAAGAGACTATGCACTCAGTGACCTGTTAGTGTTTAACGGACTAAGCACTTAGGTTATTTTCTATTCAAATCCTAGATTAAGGGGTTTGGGTATTTAATGTACCCAACACTCTCCCCCTATTTGGATATACAAATAGCCTAAGTGTTTGATAAGTATAAGTGAGCAAATGGCTTCTTCTTACACTGAATGTACTAATGAATACAATAAGGAACACTGAGTATTTTAACAAAACATACATCTTTTATTGATCACATTACATGGTTCCTAACACTAGTACAAAAAGATAAAGCAAAATGATGTCAGTCAAGATGAATTCCCAGTGCTTCAAGCTTGACTTTCTTAGTGATGAGTGTTTCCCTGTCAGGATGCTCTCTTATCTTAGCGTTTAAGTCAGCACAGAACCTGATGTGGATTCAAAAGCCCAGTGAACATATATGAAAGCAAAGCGAATACTAAACGATATCGAATATGAAATATAGTAAACGAAATATAGCAAAAACATAATCATTTTCAAAGTATAAATCAGAATTTTCAAATAAAGTTTATAGTTAACTACCACGAGCCCAGAAACAAATATCAGATCATAATCATATTCTCATAAGGCAACATTTCTCGTAAGGCAACATTTGTAGGGGAGACCTACCAGAGTTATGAAGGACGTGCATGCACGCAGCATCAATCATCATATAACATATAACAGATAACAGATAACAGATCTAGGATGCATCCATATGCCCCTTCCTACATATACAAAATATGCTCCACCATCCAGGAACGTGGCAGAACATCACTCTACTGCCCTAGAGTCATATCAGAGGTGCATCACTTATACGGACATGGAACCCCCATGACTAGTGAAATATTTGGCTCGGGTGTCAAACTATCTTAGGTCAAATCAGAATGTCATAACTGACACAGATCATATTTTATCAGAAGGTTATTCATATTTTCAAAATCAGAGTTTTCATATCATATAGTTCAAAATCAGATGTTTCATAATTCAGAAATCAGAGTTCAGATAAGCAACAGCTCAAACAAATCAGAATGGGGTTCATAGCAAAGGCTTAGGAAACCCTAATATAAAAGCTAACGAAAGAAAACGTTAAAAGGAACCTTTACTGAAAAGGTCAGAATATTTGTACCTTATTCCAAAGCAAATGATCGAAAAGCAGAAATACGGAAAGCAAAGGATTACTCCTTCTTCTCAGAACCTATACACATTAACGGTCGTCCATGTTATTTATGATTCCATAATCGTCGAAATGATCTTTTAACATTTGGTGTTTATACTTAGTGTATTCAGTGATCTTCATACTTTAGGGTTTTTATGATTAAATGAGACTTAAGTGTTTTATAATTAATATCGTAGATTAGAGTTCATTATGTCATTTATTAAAGTTTAGAGTTAAATGTGAAAATAGTTTAAACGTCATAACTCACACATGAAATAACGAATTAACACTCTTAGCTTCAAACCCTAATCGACTCTCATTATGTTCTAGGGTTTTCTCCTTCTTTTAATATCATATTAATATGCATTTACTTTTCATGTTACGTCTTTTAATGACTCGCTACTTAACCAACACCTTCATGTCTTAACCATACGTTACTTATATACATGTTATACGTCAACTTTTATTCCCATGCACGTTTATGATTTTATGTGACACACAAGTTACTTATTACTCGGATTAATTACACATCTACACACATATGCACAATAGTTTAGACTAGATACGACCACGTACTACGTTTACATATCCACAAACTCGCTTGCTTATAAAACGCACGCATATGAGACACGGTTCACAAACCATTTATGGTTCGGCTTGCATTATTCGGTTCACACTTCAAACTAGGGTTTAGGTTTACATGATCTTTACTCGTTTAATACATGTTCAAAACTTTTATATGGTTCGGTTTATATGTATAGGGTTCGGCTAATAGGTTTTACGCAAACTTTAGCTCACCTACGTACTTTACATATTCAAGTTGTCATGTTTTTATCTTAACCGAAACATATACATGGTTCGGTTCTTATATACATATGGTTCGGTCCTATGGCTCAACATATATCTATGATCCGATTTAATAATACGTATTACATAACATGTTCTTTAATAATTATGAGGTTCAAGTCATTACGGTTTGTCTTTGTTGGTTTCACACGGCTCGGCCACAAAAAGGAAAACACAATTCGACAAAACAAACAAGTTACAATAAACATTAACGTAAGGTGTAACGAAAGAAGACGAATAAACATTGTTATACCTTAGCTTGGTTGAAGCAAAATCTCGACACCACAAAAACTAGGGTTCGGCCGAATGGAGAAAAAGAAAGAGAGAGGCAACAAAACTAGGGTTTCAATTTCATGTAAATGTATTATATTTATAGGTGGTAACATTTTTAGTTTAGGGCTTTGAGGAGGGGGGTTGGGTTTCGGCTTGGTCCAACCGAGCACACAAAACCCACGGCCCAAATGGCCTTCTTGGCTCGGATCCCTTGATCCAAACGAGACAAAATACTCGGCCCAAGTGGTTCACCGTTAACGAAAACGAGGCCCAACATATTAGCGAAATGTTTAAATCTTTCGTCGTACCAAAATCGATCACGTACACACATTCATTTAGTTTTACTTGTTCGTAAGTTAGGTTTTAATTTCGTTAAATGATTATAAACGTATTTTACGTATTTTATACTTTTTGATTTCGAGGGTATTTTAGTCCTTATCTATGTTTTAGATTTTCAGGTTTTACACCTAGGTTATTAGTTTAGTTAGTAGTTTAGTTATCTACACGTGTTCCTATAAACGTCTAATATTAGTTAGTGTTAGTGATGAAAACCTTGTTCAATAACAAAGAATTGATTAGTTTATTCCGTTGTGCATGTTATTAGTCTTTGTTATTGATCCCTAGCTGATCTTATAAACGATCTTTACAGCCTTCTTGTTGACTGTAACCTTTGGCTACAAGTCTGGCTTTGTTTTTAATGACAGTGTCATTTTCATCAGTTTTGTTTCTGAAAACCCACTTCAATGGGGACAGAGGATGTGGAAGTCTCAGTGGGGGTCGATTCTTGTTGAGTTGGTTTTGATGGTCTTTTCAGGATGGTTCTACCAAGTCCAGACCTTTCTTTTGGTGAGTGTGGATTGAATTGTAATGGAGTAAGCTCAGAGCTAGGAGCAGCACCCTGAAGAGGTTCCAGGGGTGGAAGCGGTGCTTGAGATTCTGCTTCAGACTCAGAGATGTGTTCAGTACTACTGGGCACATCAGGGAGTCCAAGCATGCTCTTTAGAGCTTAACTTTCAGGCTCTAGAATTCTTCCAGAATCGAAATTAGGAAGCTTACTATCAGGATTAACCCGTTCAATCCAATCACTGGGCTTGGGAATAGTCAACACATTGGTAATCATGCCACCAGACACAAAAGGTTTAGGAGACTGGTCTTTGTTGTGAGAGTCAGGGAGATGATCTTCACCTATGACTCTCTTTTTGCTATTGGGAGCTCCCACAGCATCAAAGACTCTTGGATTCTTAGCAGTCCAACTAGCAATGATTTCCTTTTCTTTCTTAAGTTCTTCTTGAAGAGCCTGATTTCTTTTAACTAATCAGTGTTTTGAATTTGCAAAGTGATAGCCTCAAGTTTATTTTGTTTTAGAAGAAGCAGTTCATCCATACACTTGTTTAGTTCAAAACTTAGCTTGTTATATTTTGAAAAAAGGTTTAATCGTTGCTCTTCTACAAACTTAAGATCAACATTGATATAGTTCATATAGGATTGCCAATCAGAGTCATCATCCATAGAAAGTAAAATATTTACCTTCTTCATTGTAATGCTGACCCACTCTCCATTCCTGGCATGATTTTTTCCCACAACCAGCTTGTCCTCTTCGGAGAGAGCCATCAGTGCACTGACTTGCACCATTTCGTCATCAGATGAGACAGGCTCTTCATCCCAATCGAAGACTTCAGCAACAAGACCTTTGTTTTTACCATGCACAAATTTAACAGTGTGTGTTGTTTCTGAGGGTGTGGCCTCAAGCAATGCTAGCTTAGCTTTGGCTTTCTTGTATTTAGCTTCAAAATCCACAGTTTTGTTTTGATCAGATTTGTTTTGAAAATTTTGATGAGACTGGTAGATTTTTGGTTGAAATTTGCTAAATCCTGAAGACTGATTAGACCCTGATGGTTTAGAAATTGTTTTTGAAAAACAGTCTTTTGCAAAATGACCTCTTTTATGACACTTAAAGCATTCAGTGTCTTCAGTTGCTTTAGCAGTTGAAAAACCTTTGTTTCTTTTTATAAACCTTCGAGAGTTAGCAAGGAGTGCCCTTTCCTGAAATTCAACGTTCAGGTCATTTAGGTACTCCTCACTTGATCTCTCATCAGGCTCATCATCTGAATTTTCTTGGAAATCTTGAACCACATTGTTAGAAAAGAAAGCAGTTGATAATGGTGATGAGGTGGTGGTCAGGGACTTCTTGACTTCCTGAGACTTATTTAAGTCAGGGTATCGTCTATTGATGAGGTTTTCCTCATAGACAAATTTCCCATAAATTTCAGGAAGCTCAAGATTCTGGATATGATTAGCATTCCTAAGTCCCTGAGAGAAATTCAACCACTTCTCAGGCAGACTATTGACAAAACCAACATTGATTTCATGTTTGGACAACTTAACACCATCATTTGACAGTTCATTTAAAAGAGTTTTGTATCGGGTGTAAGTTTGAGACAAAGTTTCTGAGTCCTTAGCCCTGAAGGTGTTATACTCAAGTTTCAGGTCCATTATCCTGTTTTCCTTGGTATCAGATGGGCCTTCATGACTATGAACTAGGTCATCCCAGGTTTGTTTAGATGTACTACAGCTTATAACAGACTCCATAATATCGTCAGGAAGACAAGATATTATGATACTTTTGAGCCTTTGATCCTGGTTGACCACTCTTCTTTCATCCTGAGTCCACTGGGCTTCAGGTTTAGGCAAACCTTCAGTAGTCTTTGGGATAAATGGACTTTCATTTATACACTTGATATAATAAGGTTCCATCCCAATCAAATAGCAAAGCATGCGCTTTTTCCATTTGTTAAATTTACCAACTTCAAGTCTAGGAGCAACAGCTGAATAAGCTCCACCCTTTTTGTCGACTAGTTGGGGTACATCAAATTCAGCTATTTTAGGATCCTGATTTAAAAACATTTAGAGCGGATTAAAAACAGTTTTATAATCAGCCTTGCTCTGATACCACTTGTTGTTCCCTATTCACTATAATATAAAAACAGTTTAAGTAATGTAAACAAACTAATAGTGAATAAATGACTGAAAAGATATAAGTAAAACACAAAGAGTAATTTTCAACATCATATTCTTATTAGAAATGAATCAAAAGAATACGTTACCTTAGTACTTGCGGAACAGTACTAGGGATTGAAATGACAAAAGTGTTGTAACTCCTCACTAAGCTCAGGCTAAGTCTGAGCACAACTATACGGAACCACTAAGTTATCTCAGGGACAAAGTTGTATTTGGAGGAGTGAAAGATGGCTTGTGTGTGTGTGTGTGTTTTACAATTCACAAGCTTAAACTTTCACTCAATCTCTTATGCTATTTATACAAGTATGAGTTTTAACTCTTTCCTAAGTGACAAACTGACAATATGCATAAGACAAAATACTGATGTATTTTGTCTCTGTTTACAAAGACTATATTAGGTAAAGGGACCAAGTCACTTTCTTCATGTCAGTAATGATGCTGATTCTAAAAAAGGAAACTTTCAGGATAAGTACTCCGTCTTATTCGTTTCCAATGTAACCGTTTTATCCCGCCCATTCTTCAGTCTTCATAGTCTTCAGTCTTCAGTTTCAGTTTGTCTTCAGTGTAAGTAGTTGGTGAGGAGTTTAGGGATTCAGTGAGTTATTGTCATCACTCACTGAATCCACCATCTTCTTCTTGACTCAGTCTTCACTCTTTAAGTTCCGCCTTACTGAGTAGAGAGACTTCTTCTTCGCCTCATACTGAGTATCCTGAAGATGGCTCACTGAGAGACTATGCACTCAGTGACCTGTTAGTGTTTAACGGACTAAGCACTTAGGTTATTTTCTATTCAAATCCTAGATTAAGGGGTTTGGGTATTTACTAAACCCAACAATCATCATCGCCTCTAGATTGATAGAAGGGTAAAATTCAGGCATATAACAGTGTAGTCAGGCAACCAACAGTGCCTGCAACGCTTGAGCCCACGATTAACAAAATCCAATGATGTATACTATTAACAATTGCAATAAAATACCACTACCATCTTCACTTAGAATGAACATACATATTATCCATATTAGATAAACGATGATACCTTTTTGAAATCAGACCGCAATGAATAGTTCAGCCATGTCGAAACACAATCTTCCCCTGTTCATGCCCCTACGAAAATCTGTAATAACACAAAGTATATAAATAGCGTAGAGAGAGGCTCAGATTTGGCATGGTTGCAACCACAGCTGCGCTGTGGTTATGATGAGTGTGTAAATACTCATCATTTTTGTACAAAATAAACTGCAAAATCATCTGAAAACGCTCAGAAACACATCAAAATGATCAAAATATCACAAATCAGTGTTTTATGTGTTTTGAATGCAAAAATATCAAAATCAGATGAAAAACATATCAAATTTGCAAAAATTGCAGTTTCAGTCCCCCAAGTTTCAAAAATTGTCAAAAATAGTCCCTGAGCACATAATTTCAAAAGTAAAGTCACCAAAGGTCCTTTTTAAATCATAAGTTGTCAAATTTAGTCCTTTGGTGAAAAATATAAAAAGTTTTGAGAAATTTACAAAATGGTCCTCCAAGTTTGAAAATTGGCAGAATTGGTCCCTGGAAAATGTGAAAGTGGCAACTTTGGTCCTTGAATTATTGTTACTTGTCAATTTCAGCCCTTGCATCAACTTTGCAGATTTGGCAGCTCTAGTCCTTGTATTTTCAGAAATGGCAAGATAAACCCTTGAATATTAAACCTATTACTAACCTTGGCCCTTGTCACAATTCATTTGACCCTGCCACAGATTTTTGAACCCCTGCCATTTGGACCCTTCTTTTATTAATACCAGTCAAATGACTTTGACTATGCCTTTTCCCTCTCCTTCACGAGATACACCATTTCATCATCACAAACCTGCAATCTCTCCTGATCACACTCAACCTCCACCATCATCATCCCTACACCCCCCCCCTCCAAACACAAAGAGCCAAGGAAGCATTAAATGCACCCCATACCTACCCTGCCCACCTCCAGCTGTTAAACTAATTTTGGCGCCAAAAATACTTTAAACGGCTAGGATTAAGTTGATCCATCCAAGGGCCTCAAGTGTTGCTGGGATATGTCCAAATAAGTGAGAGAAGGAGCTTTGGATGTATAAAAAGCCAAGAGTAGCTACAAGGAGAGAGTTAGTTTTTAATTTTCATCAAATGTATGTCGTTTCATGTTTTTTTAGTCTAAAATAGATTTGCAGTTGTAGTTTAAAGCTCCATTGTATTCAAGTAAACCTTTTCAGTGAATTTTAACTTGATTCAAGTAATAATTTCAGTTTATGTTCAAATTCCATCTTTATTGTTAACTGTTGAAATCTTAAGTTTCAAACTCATTTGTCAAGCTTGTAGCAATTCAATTTCAACTTCAAATAAGTTCATATAAGCTCATAAAAGCTTTCCATAAGCTCACAATTCAGTTTCACTCACTTGTGAGCCTTGGTCAACAAAAGTCAACACGGGTAAAAAAATTGAAGCAGAATGGATATGGGTTGATGCAGGCTTGGAATTGGGTTGAATAGTAGCTAGTTGGATTGGATTATATAGGTTAGAGGTCCTTGGTTCTCATTTTGCTAGCCATTGTGGCTTGGACTATTTGTAAGTCAAATTTAAGGTTTCATGCATAATCTGTATTTGAAGTTTAAATCTGTTTAAACCTGTTCTTATAGTAGTAATTCAGTGATAATAAGTTAATTTGATCATAAAAAAGGTTGGTTCTGTGTTTGGATTTGTCTCAAGTTGCAAAATCAGTTAAATAGGGGTGTTTGGCTTAATCTGTCCATCTGTCTTTTAGGCTTGTGCATTGTTAGCTTTTAGTTGTTTTATGTTGGTTAAGGTCATTTGAGCTCATTTCAATCTCAGTTTGGGTTTGCAACACCACCAAAGTCAATATTGCTCCTTAATCCCTTTAACTGTTAACTGTTGT
Source organism: Chrysanthemum seticuspe (assembly GCA_019973895.1). Taxonomy (NCBI): domain Eukaryota; kingdom Viridiplantae; phylum Streptophyta; class Magnoliopsida; order Asterales; family Asteraceae; genus Chrysanthemum; species Chrysanthemum seticuspe. The sequence goes on from BPTQ01000004.1 coordinate 212,075,020, forward strand.
GGAATTTGGGATAGCAGACCATCATTTTGTGTTTAGAAATCCATAATATTGCTTGCAACAAGTTTATTACAACATATAACATCTATCTCAGTCATAAAATTGGATCTAAAGTTCATATTAGTCAAAGTTCTTCATTTTGTCAAAAGTCAAAAAAGTGTGAAAAGTCATTTTGGGCTCATTTAGGAAGAATTGTTTTGAGTTCATGTTTGGGTCTTATCAAGTGAATCTTGGTATTTCAAAAATCTCAGCTGGTCCTCTTTCTTATAAGCATTTTTTTGGAATTTTTCCATTTATTTAAAAGCTTCAAATAAGCTCTCCTTTCAGGCCTTATCTGCCCTGCTCACTGTCTCAGAATGCACTGAGCTTTTTCTCAGAATTTGTGCAAGTTGCACAGGGCTCAAAAGAGCTCCCCATGGTCTGGTTTTTGGTACATTTGATCTCAACCAGGTCTTTTCTAAGTTCCAAGTGGTAATTTTCACATTGAGCTTATTTTGAAGCTTCTGCATAAGCTTAAAGTAGCACTCAGAAACTGTTGTTGAACTTAAATTTCATAGAGATCAAATCCTTGTAGTTTGTTATTCAGTGATTGAAGTTTGTTGATTTTAGTTGCAATTGGTCATTTTTAGTAGTATAGAACATCTGTAATCAGCTGGTACTTGTTAATCTTCTTTTAGCTTATTCAAGTGCTTATTTATAAGCACTTGATTTAGCAGTTTCAAATTTCTCCTCATAAGTGCCTGTTTTTCCAATTTTCCTAGTTTCCTTATATCATTTTAGAGTTTTCCTGAAATTTTCAGATTTTTCCTAGCTTATTTGCTATTTTTCCTAATTTAAATTAGTTTTTAAGTATTTTTAAATAGCATTTAATATAAAAAATTCAGAAAAGGTTCAAAAAAATAATTTTTCAATTTTCTTAGGTTTAGATAAATATAAAAAGTGAAAAAAGTAATTTTCCAGATTTTTCATAGTTTATTTGGTAATTTTTAGTAATTTAATTAGTTTTAAATAGTTTAAAATTCATAAAAAATAGAAAATTAATCAGAAAAATACAAAAATAGTTTTGAAAATTCTACTTTGTTATTTTAGACTTTTCTAAGTCTTAATTTTATTTTTCTAGCCTTATTTCCTAATTTCTTGCATTTTAGGTTATTATTAAATAGTTAAAATTAGTTTTTAATTAATAGTAATTAATTAATTAGTTATAAAAATAGTTTTCTTTTTCTAAAAAGTTTCTTTTATCATTAGGATTGTAAAAATATCATTTTCATATTTTTAGGGTTAACATTGTGTAAGTTTCACGTTTTTGTACGTCGCGTAGATTTTAAATTCAGTTTTATAAAAACATAAAAACAAAAACATCATTTTAATTATAGTGATAGCGTTTATTTAATAGATTTTATCTTTTTAACTTTCTTTAATTTGCATTTAAGCCGTTTTAATTTGTTGGCTTTTTCCGTAGTTATAATCATAATCAAATCCTTTTTCCGTTCAAACTCCTCGATCACTGTACGTTTGATAATTCATTGCACAACTCGCTGGGACATAACGACCCGGGGAAACTCTATACTCCTCAGATCCTCATTGCATTCGTGCTTAGGCAGTTTTAAGCTGATTACGGTCTGCCATTCACAAGTGGCGGGCTTGTGTGATTTAGCTTGACTGTTTGGCACGCATCAAATTTTTGGCGCCGCTGCCGGGGAGCTGTGCTAATTGTCCTACGTTTAGCAGATTAGTTGTTTGAATCCTCACTCATTTGTTTATATCATCCATCTCTGTATATATATATATCCATATTTTTCTTTTAAAAAATCCAAAAACCCAAAAACATCCAAAAACGTATAAAACACAAAAATATTTTTCCTTTTGTTTCTATATATGTATCAAAAAAATAAAAATACAAAAAAAGATTCGTCGTTTTCTTTAATAATAACAACTTAAAAGATTACCACCGCAAACCAAGGCAGTGCACTACCTAACTGGGGGTGCGACCATAATAAGTTCCCGAACTAAAGATTTAAAACTTGCCTTTGTGTCCTTGTGATTGGTGTACCTTTTTCAAAGAAGCCATTCATCTTGGATTATTGGTTAAGTTCACTGTTGTTTTGCCTCGATTTTGTGTTAATTGATTTTGTTGTGATATCGACGTTTCAGAACCAGAAAACCCAAAAGATTCTTCTCGCCCCAATTTTTATAAAACGTCTTCATAATTCTCATTCTCATCTGAAATATCTTCATAATTCCATTTCTCTCCTTAACTCTGAGAGTCCTTAGAGTTAACTCTAGTGCATGCGCACTCGTTCTTCTAGATCATTGAGTCCTTTGCGTGATCTAGCAGAAATTCCAAGAAGACGTTCTCGTAGACGTGCTGCCCAAATAGTCGAACCCGAGATTCGTACTATTTCAAACAACAACATGGCAGACGAACGTACTATGGCGGAAATGCTCCAAGCACCCACCGAGGGTTATGGAGATGCCATCGTTTTACCCGTTATCAATTCTGATCACTTCGAATTGAAGACACATTTGATCCAACTTGTGTCTACAAATCAATTCCGCGGGTCTGATCGAGAAGACCCGTATGCACACATCCGTTGGTTTAACAAGTTGACATCAACTATCAATTTCAAGGATGTACCTCAAAAAGTCATCAAGTTGATGCTTTTTCCATTCTCTCTTGAGGGGACAGCCCGGATTTGGCTGGAAAAAGAACCCCCTCGATCCATCGAAACTTGGGAGGATCTTGTTCAAAAGTTTGTCAACTATTTCTTTCCTCCATCAAAGACGACTAATCTTAAAAATGAAATTTCTGGATTTCGTCAAAATTTCGATGAAAACTTTGGAGAGGCATGGGAGAGATTCAAAGATCTCCTCAGGAAATGCCCCCATCATGAATTCACGGAGCTTCAACAAGTCAATATCTTTTACAATGGGTTGAACGGTAATGATCAAGATTCCTTGAATGCAGCCGCAGGCGGCAATATCTTGAATCGTAAACCTAAAGATGTGATTGAGATTTGCGATCAAAAATCAAAAGTTCCTATTTCTCGCAACAAAGTCAATGTTCCGAACACTCCTGTTTCTTCATCCGGTAACTCTTCCGAGTTAGCCGCTCCGTTAGCCGCTCTAACGGACATCATCCATTGTATGATAAAAGAGGTAAAGGAAATCAAAAGCGAAATTCATAAGCCGGAACCAATCAAAGCCGTAAACAAGGTGTGTGAAACTTGTAGTGGTCCACACGCGTATTATGATTGTCAAGCAACCGATGCTTCCTTTTACCAAGCTCCCGTAGCTTCGGTAAACCACAATCAATACCGACCACAAGCTGATCCTCACTACCGTGCACCTAGCGGTATGACACCACCTGGTTTTCCTCCTGTGCAAAACCATGGCAATCAAAACCATGGCAATCAAAATCGCTTTGTTCCGAATCAAGGACAAAATTTCAATAACTCTCAAAATTTCAATCAAAACCGGAACAATTTCAACCAACCTCAACCATACCAAGCTCCTAATCATCAAAGTTATCAACAACCTCCTCAAGCTCCCATGCCAAATGACTTCATGAAAATGACTGAGTCAAACATGCGTTCTATGCAAACTCAGATCAATAACATGAGAGTTGAGCTTAAAAGGGAAATTGATACCACAATGTCTCGGCAGACAAATGAGTTAAAGAATATGATGAGCAGTTTCATGAACATGAATATGAACAAAGCTTCATCATCTTCTGGAGGACTCCCAGGCAATACTATTCCCAATCCAAATGCCGAGTTGAAAGCCGTCACCACTCGTAGTGGTAAGACGCACAATGGACCTAAGACTCCAATGCCCCCTCCTCCTGTGGCATTTAGTCAAGTTACCAAGGAGACAACGGACAAGGTGCATTATTCAAGCCCACGAAGTACCGCACACGTCCAACCTTCGGTAGTCCAAGTTTTAAATCCGGAACCCGATGTTCCAAAGAAAAATCTTGAGCCAGAAAACACTTCCATTCCGGCTCAAAAGTCTAGTCAGCTTCCTTACCCATCAAGAATGAATGATGAGAAGCTCAAAGACAAAAACAAAGAGCAAATGGAAAAAATTTTCCAAATCTTCAATGAGCTTCACTTTGATATAAGCTTCGTTGATGCTCTCGTTCTAATGCCTAAATTTGCATCCACGCTTAAAGGCTTACTCACCAACAAAGATAAGCTATCAGAGATGGCTAAAACTCCTCTCAATGAGCAATGCTCAGCAGCCATTCTTAATAAGCTTCCCGAAAAGCTTGAAGACCCTGGCCGGTTCTTAATCCCGTGTGATTTCTTGGGGATGTTTCAATGCTCCGCCTTGGCCGATCTTGGCGCTAGCATTAACCTCATGCCACTCTCAGTGTGGAAGAAACTGTCTCTTCCTGAACTTTCATCCACTCGTATGACACTCGAGCTAGCGGATCGTACCGTAACTCGTCCACTTGGGATAGCCGAGGATGTCGTGATGAAAGTGGGAAAGTTTCACTTTCATGCTGACTTTGTTGTAGTAGACTTCGATGCAGATCCTAGAGTTCCCCTTATCTTAGGGAGAGCTTTCTTAAGAACGAGTCGTGCTCTGATTGATGTGTTTGCTGAAGAGTTGACCATACGGGTTGACAACGAAGAGCTCACGTTGAATATTAACCAGAACTCCAAACCTCTATACAAACAGAGTGTTGCCACAATTGATCAAAAATCTGAAAGAATCAATGCAACACTCTCAAATTTCACAGTTAAGAGTGTTCACCAAAAACGTGCTGAGCTCAAAGCTTTGAAAATTACCCCTGGTTCAAACAAATGGTTTGAAAGTTGTACCAGGGAAGTCAAGAGTGTTCTTGATGATGATGATGATGATCTAGAATCGGAGACTTCATCGGAAGTGGTGGAAACTGCTAGCTCTAAGAGCACACCACTTGTCCCACCTCCGGAATCAGTTTGTCGCATCGAGTTTGTTAACTCTGTGGATGAAACTACACTCTCTTCAGTTTCATCCGGATTGGATGATGATGATTGTGATCCAATGGGAGACATTCTTCCCATTGAAGAATTTCTCAAAAATGATCCATCATCTCCTAGTCTTATTAATTCTAACTCTTCCACCCCTTCTCTTACTCCGTTTGAGGAAAGTGACTTCATCTTGGAAGAGATTGAAGCATACTTGTCTAGTGATTCGGTTCCATGGGAAATTGATCATGCTCCAATTGACATCGAGGGAGATATTCTTCTCATTGAGAAGTTGCTTAATAATGATCCATTATCACTCCCTCCCATCGAGCTTCATAACAAGGAAGTCAAGTCAGTTGAGAAAACTGAAGAATTTCCTGAGGTTGAACTTAAGGACTTACCACCTCATCTCGAGTATGCATTTCTTGAGGGTGTTGATAAATTACCAGTCATTATTGCTCGAGATTTGAGTAAGGATGAAAAGACTGCTCTCATAAAGGTCTTGAAGTCACACAAGCAAGCAATTGCTTGGAAACTCTCCGACATTAAGGGTATCAACCCTGAGTTTTGTACTCACAAAATCTTAATGGAGGATGACTTTAAACCAGCAGTTCAACATCAGAGACGAGTGAATCCAAAAATCCATGATGTTATCAAACAAGAGGTTCTCAAACTTCTTGATGCAGGATTGATTTACCCTATCTCGGATAGTCCTTGGGTGAGCCCCGTTCATTGTGTACCCAAAAAGGGTGGTATAACCGTTGTTGAAAATGATGAAAACGAGTTGATTCCTACTCGATTGGTTACGGGATGGCGTGTTTGCATTGACTATCGAAAGTTAAATGAAGCCACCCGTAAAGACCACTTTCCCTTACCTTTCATGGACCAGATGCTTGAGAGATTAGCGGGAAACGAATACTATTGCTTTCTCGATGGTTTCTCGGGTTACTTCCAAATTCCCATTGATCCACAAGATCAAGAAAAGACCACATTCACATGTCCTTATGGAACATTTGCTTACCGACGCATGCCTTTTGGCTTATGCAATGCTCCCGGTACATTCCAAAGGTGTATGATGGCCATTTTCCATGACATGATTGAAAAGACTATGGAAGTCTTTATGGATGATTTTTCGGTCTTTGGGGATTCTTTCCAAACATGTCTATCCCATTTAGAAAAGATGCTTGAACGTTGTAAAAACACGAATCTTAGTCTAAATTGGGAGAAATGTCACTTTATGGTTAAAGAAGGAATTGTCCTTGGCCATAAAATTTCTAAGAGTGGGATTGAGGTTGATAAAGCTAAAGTCGATGTTATTTCGAAATTACCTCCTCCCACAACCGTTAAAGGAGTTAGAAGTTTCCTTGGTCATGCCGGATTTTATCATCGTTTCATTCACGACTTTTCAAAAATATCCCGGCCTATGACCCGACTTCTTGAAAAAGACACTCCGTTCATCTTCTCTAGTGAGTGCGTTGAAGCTTTTCAAACTCTTAAGAAAAAGCTCACGGAAGCACCAATTCTAGTTGCCCCCGATTGGGACCTACCATTTGAGCTTATGTGCGATGCAAGTGATTTCGCCATAGGTGCAGTTTTGGGGCAACGAAAATCGAAACATTTCCAGCCTATACACTATGCTAGCAAAACTTTGACCGAAGCTCAAGCACATTACACCACTACGGAGAAAGAATTACTAGCCGTGGTGTATGCTTTCGAGAAGTTTCGGCCATACTTGATCTTGTCCAAAAGCATAGTGTATACGGATCACTCGGCCATCAAATATCTTTTTACTAAGCAAGATGCAAAACCGAGATTGATCCAATGGGTTCTCCACCTACAAGAATTTGATATCACCATCCGTGATAAAAAAGGAGCAGAGAACCTAGCGGCTGACCATCTTTCCCGTCTTGAAAATCCTCATCAAGGTGTGCTCGAGAAAAAGGAGATAAGCGAAACATTTCCTCTCGAGACACTTAATGTGGTATCTCATCATGGAGATTCTAGTACCCCATGGTTTGCCGACTTTGCAAACTATCATGCGGGTAACTTTGTTGTGAAAGGGATGTCGTCCCAACAAAAGAACAAATTTTTCAAAGATGTTAAGCATTACTTCTGGGACGACCCCTACTTGTTTAAAATCTGTGCGGATCAAGTCATCCGACGGTGTGTTCACGGCCAAGAAGCCGCTGATATTCTCAAGGCTTGTCATCATGGACCCACGGGGGGACATCATGGACCGAACTACACCGCCAAGAAGGTGTTTGACTCCGGTTTCTATTGGCCTACAATTTACAAAGATGCCCATGACCTCGTCAAATCTTGCGACTCTTGCCAACGTCATGGTAACATCTCTAAACGAGATGAAATGCCTCAAAATGCCATTCAAGTGTGCGAGATCTTTGACGTATGGGGCATTGACTTTATGGGGCCATTCCCATCTTCTCGAGGCAACAAGTATATACTCGTGGCGGTCGATTACTTGTCTAAATGGGTAGAAGCGAAAGCACTCCCTACCAACGACGCCCGAGTAGTTGTGAAGTTTTTAAAGTCTCTCTTTGCCCGTTTTGGAACTCCTCGTGCTATCATTAGTGATCGCGGCACACACTTTTGCAATGACCAATTCGCAAAAGTGATGCTTAAGTACGGTGTCACCCACCGTCTCTCTACCACGTATCACCCACAAACTAGTGGGCAAGTGGAAGTTTCGAACCGTGGTTTGAAAAGAATCTTGGAGAGGACCGTAGGTGAAAATAGTGCCTCTTGGTCGGACAAACTTGAAGATGCACTTTGGGCCTTCCGTACCGCTTACAAAACACCCATCGGGTGTACTCCTTACAAGCTCGTGTATGGAAAGGCATGTCATCTCCCGATCGAGCTTGAGCACAAAGCCTATTGGGCCTTGAAGCAGGCAAATTTCGACCTCAAGTCTTCGGGTGATCATCGGAAAGTTCAACTCAACGAATTAAATGAACTCCGTAATCAAGCCTACGAGAACTCTTTGATCTACAAGGAAAAGACAAAGAAGATCCATGACTCAAAGATTAAGAACCGCGTTTTCAACGTTGGTGACTGAGTCCTTCTTTTCAATTCTAGATTGAAGATCTTCTCGGGGAAACTTAAGACCCGTTGGACTGGTCCATTCACCATTGCCAAAGTTTTTTCATATGGCACCGTCGAATTATCTCAAACAGACGGGCCAAACTTCAAAGTGAATGGACATAGGTTGAAGCACTATTTTGGAGAGGACATTCCCCCTGTGGTTGTCCCGGATCTACAAACTTTCCCCATGAACCAATGAATGCGGGGATCGAGTCAAGCTAGCGACTCGGTAATCAAAAACAGTAGCATGCAATATGGGTTCTCACCCATATTTCTGTCTTCTTACCTCTTTCTACCACCCTAGTGTGGGGGGGTTGCCCACATGTTTCAAAAAAAAAAAAAAAAAAAAAAAAAAAAAAAAAAAAAAAATCTTCTTTCTAAATAATGACCGTAGTATTTCCCTTTTACGTTCTTTGTTTCGGCATAACCGCCGGTACTTTGAATATTGAGGGCAATATTCATTTCTAAGTGTGGGGGGGAATTCTCACGAATTTCATATATTATCTACTTAATTCCCCCGTTTTTGGCCAAAATTTTTTTTGGAGTAAGTGTTTTACACTTTCTCATTAGGTTATCAGTCCGCCTTATCTGTAAGACAAAAGGATTGGCTAATCCAGGAGCAAACGGCTCTTGGTAAAGATTTCTCAAATCCATTTATATGGCTTGCAATTTGCCCAAAATTGTATGGTTCTCAACTCACCATATCCTAAAAAGTGAAGAGTTGGCTAGCCCGCAAGGTTATGGCTTGTGGTAAAGGCAGTGGAAAATCCATAATTGGTAATCGACTCACCAAAGATAATATTGATAATTTATCTAAGAGTTGGCTAGTCCAGAAGGGTACGGCTTCTGGTAAAGACAAAATCAAATCCGTTGAAAGCTGGTGGTTTGCTCAAAATCACATGGTTATCGGTGTACCATGGTTCTTACTTGAACTGAAACATTTGGCTACTCCAGAAGTAATGGCTTTTGGTAAAGAGATTAAAATCCATTATGTTTTCTCAAATCATTGCTAGGGACTAGCAATATCTCAGTGTGGGGGATTGATGAGTGTGTAAATACTCATCATTTTTGTACAAAATAAACTGCAAAATCATCTGAAAACGCTCAGAAACACATCAAAATGATCAAAATATCACAAATCAGTGTTTTATGTGTTTTGAATGCAAAAATATCAAAATCAGATGAAAAACATATCAAATTTGCAAAAATTGCAGTTTCAGTCCCCCAAGTTTCAAAAATTGTCAAAAATAGTCCCTGAGCACATAATTTCAAAAGTAAAGTCACCAAAGGTCCTTTTTAAATCATAAGTTGTCAAATTTAGTCCTTTGGTGAAAAATATAAAAAGTTTTGAGAAATTTACAAAATGGTCCTCCAAGTTTGAAAATTGGCAGAATTGGTCCCTGGAAAATGTGAAAGTGGCAACTTTGGTCCTTGAATTATTGTTACTTGTCAATTTCAGCCCTTGCATCAACTTTGCAGATTTGGCAGCTCTAGTCCTTGTATTTTCAGAAATGGCAAGATAAACCCTTGAATATTAAACCTATTACTAACCTTGGCCCTTGTCACAATTCATTTGACCCTGCCACAGATTTTTGAACCCCTGCCATTTGGACCCTTCTTTTATTAATACCAGTCAAATGACTTTGACTATGCCTTTTCCCTCTCCTTCACGAGATACACCATTTCATCATCACAAACCTGCAATCTCTCCTGATCACACTCAACCTCCACCATCATCATCCCTACACCCCCCCCCCTCCAAACACAAAGAGCCAAGGAAGCATTAAATGCACCCCATACCTACCCTGCCCACCTCCAGCTGTTAAACTAATTTTGGCGCCAAAAATACTTTAAACGGCTAGGATTAAGTTGAGCCATCCAAGGGCCTCAAGTGTTGCTGGGATATGTCCAAATAAGTGAGAGAAGGAGCTTTGGATGTATAAAAAGCCAAGAGTAGCTACAAGGAGAGAGTTAGTTTTTAATTTTCATCAAATGTATGTCGTTTCATGTTTTTTTAGTCTAAAATAGATTTGCAGTTGTAGTTTAAAGCTCCATTGTATTCAAGTAAACCTTTTCAGTGAATTTTAACTTGATTCAAGTAATAATTTCAGTTTATGTTCAAATTCCATCTTTATTGTTAACTGTTGAAATCTTAAGTTTCAAACTCATTTGTCAAGCTTGTAGCAATTCAATTTCAACTTCAAATAAGTTCATATAAGCTCATAAAAGCTTTCCATAAGCTCACAATTCAGTTTCACTCACTTGTGAGCCTTGGTCAACAAAAGTCAACACGGGTAAAAAAATTGAAGCAGAATGGATATGGGTTGATGCAGGCTTGGAATTGGGTTGAATAGTAGCTAGTTGGATTGGATTATATAGGTTAGAGGTCCTTGGTTCTCATTTTGCTAGCCATTGTGGCTTGGACTATTTGTAAGTCAAATTTAAGGTTTCATGCATAATCTGTATTTGAAGTTTAAATCTGTTTAAACCTGTTCTTATAGTAGTAATTCAGTGATAATAAGTTAATTTGATCATAAAAAAGGTTGGTTCTGTGTTTGGATTTGTCTCAAGTTGCAAAATCAGTTAAATAGGGGTGTTTGGCTTAATCTGTCCATCTGTCTTTTAGGCTTGTGCATTGTTAGCTTTTAGTTGTTTTATGTTGGTTAAGGTCATTTGAGCTCATTTCAATCTCAGTTTGGGTTTGCAACACCACCAAAGTCAATATTGCTCCTTAATCCCTTTAACTGTTAACTGTTGTGGAATTTGGGATAGCAGACCATCATTTTGTGTTTAGAAATCCATAATATTGCTTGCAACAAGTTTATTACAACATATAACATCTATCTCAGTCATAAAATTGGATCTAAAGTTCATATTAGTCAAAGTTCTTCATTTTGTCAAAAGTCAAAAAAGTGTGAAAAGTCATTTTGGGCTCATTTAGGAAGAATTGTTTTGAGTTCATGTTTGGGTCTTATCAAGTGAATCTTGGTATTTCAAAAATCTCAGCTGGTCCTCTTTCTTATAAGCATTTTTTTGGAATTTTGCCATTTATTTAAAAGCTTCAAATAAGCTCTCCTTTCAGGCCTTATCTGCCCTGCTCACTGTCTCAGAATGCACTGAGCTTTTTCTCAGAATTTGTGCAAGTTGCACAGGGCTCAAAAGAGCTCCCCATGGTCTGGTTTTTGGTAAATTTGATCTCAACCAGGTCTTTTCTAAGTTCCAAGTGGTAATTTTCACATTGAGCTTATTTTGAAGCTTCTGCATAAGCTTAAAGTAGCACTCAGAAACTGTTGTTGAACTTAAATTTCATAGAGATCAAATCCTTGTAGTTTGTTATTCAGTGATTGAAGTTTGTTGATTTTAGTTGCAATTGGTCATTTTTAGTAGTATAGAACATCTGTAATCAGCTGGTACTTGTTAATCTTCTTTTAGCTTATTCAAGTGCTTATTTATAAGCACTTGATTTAGCAGTTTCAAATTTCTCCTCATAAGTGCCTGTTTTTCCAATTTTCCTAGTTTCCTTATATCATTTTAGAGTTTTCCTGAAATTTTCAGATTTTTCCTAGCTTATTTGCTATTTTTCCTAATTTAAATTAGTTTTTAAGTATTTTTAAATAGCATTTAATATAAAAAATTCAGAAAAGGTTCAAAAAAATAATTTTTCAATTTTCTTAGGTTTAGATAAATATAAAAAGTGAAAAAAGTAATTTTCCAGATTTTTCATAGTTTATTTGGTAATTTTTAGTAATTTAATTAGTTTTAAATAGTTTAAAATTCATAAAAAATAGAAAATTAATCAGAAAAATACAAAAATAGTTTTGAAAATTCTACTTTGTTATTTTAGACTTTTCTAAGTCTTAATTTTATTTTTCTAGCCTTATTTCCTAATTTCTTGCATTTTAGGTTATTATTAAATAGTTAAAATTAGTTTTTAATTAATAGTAATTAATTAATTAGTTATAAAAATAGTTTTATTTTTCTAAAAAGTTTCTTTTATCATTAGGATTGTAAAAATATCATTTTCATATTTTTAGGGTTAACATTGTGTAAGTTTCACGTTTTTGTACGTCGCGTAGATTTTAAATTCAGTTTTATAAAAACATAAAAACAAAAACATCATTTTAATTATAGTGATAGCGTTTATTTAATAGATTTTATCTTTTTAACTTTCTTTAATTTGCATTTAAGCCGTTTTAATTTGTTGGCTTTTTCCGTAGTTATAATCATAATCAAATCCTTTTTCCGTTCAAACTCCTCGATCACTGTACGTTTGATAATTCATTGCACAACTCGCTGGGACATAACGACCCGGGGAAACTCTATACTCCTCAGATCCTCATTGCATTCGTGCTTAGGCAGTTTTAAGCTGATTACGGTCTGTCATTCACAAGTGGCGGGCTTGTGTGATTTAGCTTGACTGTTTGGCACGCATCAGGTTACCTCGCCAAGATGTTGTCTAGAAAGAATTCATCACTGCCTTGACAAATAAACCATACACGCCTACGGATTGCCAGTGAAAAACAGGCTCAAAAGCCATAAGACATAAGTTTTTTAATGACATTCAATAAAATATAATGGTTTCAACATGCTACCATGTATAACATCTCACCTACCGACTCAAGGCCAAAAATATTAGGCTCAGATACAGGACTAATCGAGGAAAATAGGGTGCATCCGGCATGGCTGCAAACCAAATAGGCTGCCATGCCAAGTCCGGACAACCTCAGTTTTTCCGCGGCATATAACGTCAAAGAAACTCGAAGCACGGACAACATGCAACAGGCATAAAACAACAACAATGAACAGGAACATTCAAGATCTCCATGAGCCACCTAACACTGCAATGTGACGTTTCTTCTGTGGGAAGAAAGCACACAAAACGCCATCAACACCACCATAACGGAAAGATATCATAAGTGGACACAGGTCAAAGACCGGAGGAAAAAAAGGCCCAAGAGCACGCTCGCCCCAAACAAAGACACTAGGAATAAAATAGTATAGTTTAGGGGACGTCCCTCCCATTAGTATTTATACTAATATACATGACTGAGTTCGTTAATGTGTTTAAGGCTCAGATAGGACAACATTTGGAAAAAGCAGATGCACTCACCATGGCTGCAGCCACAACAGGCTGCCATGCCAAGACATGAGCCATCTCGCTTTTTATGTGGCCAGTTAAAACTCATCATAGCCTCTGTGCTGTTAAAAGCACCTCTTGCAAATGTGCATTTGAATACCGAAAGCAAAACGGCTAGGCAAACAATAACGGCGAAATTACATCAATCGAAAACTGCGGGGTCACCAATGATTGCTGCAACCATAACAGGATGCCGTGCCAAGATACGGGCTACGCATATCAGTACATCCCCATGGCCACAAACCCGTTACAATGATACCATGTGCTTCTGCTACGAAATCGCAGTAATACATCAGCAACAGATGTCACAAAACACATAACAGATAACATGGAACTAAACGGAGCCAGTAACTCTAAAATCAAGTTATGATATAACAAAGTCAATCTCAGTAACCAATTTCACAAAGTCGGGACAGCCGCCATGGCTGCCTTACTATAAACGGCTTGCCAAGATACGACCGCTCTCAAACTTCTTTGAGCATAAAAGTTCTTCTGTTACGAAATCACGATAATACATCAACAACTGATGTCACAAAACACGCAACACATAACCTGGAACCAAACGCGCTAATCAACTCTAAAACCAATTTACACCTCAATAGACCATTTGTTAACCTGGAACCAAACGAACCCAAGTCCGTAACAAAAGGCCCAATTGATATAAGATGCTATAGGAGCCACCTTCTCGAGAGTATGAAACCCTAATTTTTTCAGCAACAAATAACCATGAAACCACCATTAGCCACAACGTAATCGAAACCCGAAGTTTTAAAATAATCAAAGTAACATAAAGCCCCAATTTAATCGAAACCTTAATTGTTCCGAAAACGAAATTAAAATCAATAACGGTGAAAGTATAAAGGTTCAAACGAAACCTAACCTCAAATATCCACCTGGATCCATTGATATAAAATATAATGGGAGGGAACGTCTCCCAACTACATCTAAGAAACAAAAGCGATAACCTCAACGGCATCAAACTACATAAACATATAACATCAAAGAAACCCGAAGCACAAACAACATGCAGCAGCCACAAAGGAACGACTCAAGATCTGCATGAGCGACCAAACCCTGGAACGGTAACGTTTCTTCTTTGCGAAGAAAGCACACAACACCGCTATAACTCACCAACAACACTATAACGCAAAGATATTAGAACTCGACACGGGTCAAAGCCCGGAGGTAAAAAAGGCCCAAGAGCACGCTCGGCCCAAACCGACAACCTTAGGAATAAAATAATATAGTTTAGGGGGACGTCCTTCCCATTAGTATTTATACTAATTTGTTACCTACAACCTTAAATCTTTATATGTCGAATTAACTTAGTATTTTATCATAGGTCTCTATGTGATGGACACACTTGCTAATGTCACAAGTTTGGAACCAAAATCCAGCCATGATGGACCCCCACTTGTTCCAAAAAGAGGCAATAGTGAACAATATTCCCATTTTAAGATAAGGAAAAATCTTTAATAGTAGTAATAAAAGATGATACCAACCAATTTGTTCATCCTAAAAGCGATTCCTTTAAACACAATTATACGGTTGGTACAAATATTAATAATTGTATATTTAATAAATGTTTCAAGACTATCATACAATGTACATCCCCATCCCTGTTAATCTAACAAAAAAAATGATACTGAAAATGAATATAGTCATTTAAAACTTAAAAGTTTCAGCTATAATACAGATAATGGTCCCGCAAAATTATTCACATTTACCATACGATATTATTGATCAATTTATGTCTTTATACAGTACTATGGAAGTTTTAAGAAATTTGATGTTATATACATGAACCTCAATGAGACAATTGAAGTCTTGAGACTTGACTGTCAGGTTTGGTTTTGTATTTCTAGAATGTCTTTACAAACTTTGTTGACGTTGCTTAGGAAGGATTGAGCAAGAAGAAAAATGCTTGCCCTTCTCTTGGTAAGCTTTTAAGATCCAAAACAACGTTAGAATCATCAGATTGATAGATAGGGTCAGAATACACACCCATAGCAATCTAACTGAGGCTCTAAACGGTTTGCATTGATGCAAAGCCACATCAGAAATCGCGTGTTTTAATGGTGTGCATCCTGCAAGGCTCTGCAAATCTGGATATGTAGCAATTAATTTTTCGATAGATTGAATATAGGCCATTGTCTTTCCGTATGAGGATTCAGGAAAAAATCTTCCTTCGGATTGACATATTTCTGTTGGTGTATCCTTTTTACAGGTTAAGGTTGGAAGAATCTGCACACGCTCAAAATAGAGGAAGAGAAGCCTATGTAAGTTCTTGAAAAAATATCAAAAAAATATAGTAAGTTATGTTAACGATCACTCTGGTTGTGTTAAACTTCCAGAATTGGTTCTCATACTGGTTAATGCTTTTAATTTTGGTTCCTAAATATAAAAGACTAGATACCAAATACAAAAGTCGACAGTGTTTCTACTTCTGCCTTCTGGGGATCATGTTTGTAATTAGTGACAATTCCACTTAAGCAAACCACATTATATATTATGTTGTGTATATTGTGGTCTTATTCGTTTGAACTAATTTCCTATACGGCTATACTCAGTGTTCCCCATTTTAGAGGCAAATTGGCTCACCATTGTATCTTTAGTTGTGCTTATACCATATATAGATAGGACCTATAAATGTATATTGGTTAATGTTAATGAATTGAGACACTAACACTTGGTAGGTCATGAATTTGAAGAGCATTTTGTTGGCAATTTCCAGGAGCATAGCTGTAACTTGGTGGCTCGGAGAAAGGGTCACAAATTCTCTCAATCACAAAGGAATTATCACTTTGCTCATTTGGTTGAACCATTTTGTGCGCCAACGATGTTATTTGTGAATTTGACTGCAATGAGAAAAAACATGTTAATCGCTAATTGATCTTAAACTAGGATTCCTGAATAATAGCATAATGACGAATGGTACCTCTGCTATGTATCTATGAACGGTGTATCCAATTTGAGCCATGAACTTATCGGAGGTTGAAGAGTTTGAACATGAAGACATGATTGACATGATACCATTGTTTTCTGTATTCTGACTTTGTTCAAAGTCCTCAAACGCTGTACATGTATCCCCTGCAAAACTGCATTGTCACCTTATGCTTTTAGACATAATGTATAATAGAACCAAATCTTCTTCTCAATCCCTGTTACCAGGCCAGCAGCATACCAGCCTCATGAGAATTTCAACTTTTGATTGCCAGTTCATATATATTATCGGCCCATAAAAAGTTTGTTGCAATTTTTATAGAAATGATGAGGAAATACTCACGTGTGAAAGAAGAAATCAAAGCCAGTTAAAATCCAACTAACAGTTGTCACGATCCAGCAAACGACAATTAGGCTGCATGTAAAGAGGGTGCTGATACATATCTTACTTGAAGTTTTGCTAAAATGGTTCAAAGAAAGTTAACCGTTCAAATATCAACTTACATGATAAATCCGGGCTGCCAATGCAAGAGAAGGATGACTGGAGGAAATGTCAATCTGTTAGTCAAAATCCAATTTGCTTATATGTTAAAAGAAATGATACAAATTAAATACACCCGTGATCAAATTACATTCTTTGTGAACATGGAGCAAGTAAAACTAAAAAAATGTTCGTTCGTTAAATTATAGAATGTGGATATTTGATTATAAAACTTCTAACGTGATCATTGTAAGGAAATCTCACCACATCCTGCGACTAACACCACCAAGTTGACCGTTACAAAAATAAGATTTGCAACGTAACTGAAACATATAAAGAAAATGTTATTAACATGGGCTACTGCTAAGAAATCAGAAATTATATGTACAAGTTCGTTGAAGTATAATTGCTTACACTGCCTTCATCGCACGATTAGAAGCATGTCTGGCTTCTTCAACAAAACTATGAATCGAAATCGTTTCCTTCCTCATTTGATTAGTTATCTGATTCAAAAGATCATATGTTTGACCATCATAAGGGTGTAAAAGGGTTTGTATTTTTAGCAACCCTTGTATAACAGTTTCAATCGTTTCTTGCATACTATTAGCAGCTCCCAATATGGTATCCATAAGGTTCTTGGTTTTGTGTAAAGAACTTTGATTCGCTACCAATATCAAACTCGAGAAAATTCTTCAAAATCCAAAAAAAAGGTCAAATAAGCAAATTTGCATATTTAAAAATGGTTATGTACAATGATGATGTTAAACTTACATGGCGATTGAAGTGAGCATAGCAATGAATGCAAAACATGCAATGTAATAAGAACTCGGATGATCAAGAAACGGGTCAAAACCGCTTTTATATCTCTTCATCATCACGTAACTCCCGAAACAAACGCCAAACACAATCCAAATCCCAGCCATAGCATAGCCATGTACGCCTGTAAACGCCGCAGACTAACCATTTTTTTATATCAACCAAAACTCAAATTAAAAAAAAAAAAATGTACATTTCATTAAGCCATTTAAACAAATACTTACAACCCAATAATGTTTATTCTGTATATCATACCCTCCTTTATAACTTTTAAAATGGCGAAGAGGGTCAGGCCGGTTAACGAAACCCGAAGCAAAAATCGACGAGTTTTGGGGTGTTAAGGTTGATGTGAGAAGGAGTATGGAGATTAAAGGGAGCTGAAAGGGTTTAAAATTTGACATTGAATACAAGGTGTTTGTGAAAATTGTGCATTGAAATGAAAATGGGATGAAAAAAAGGGAAGAAAGGAATGCATATTTGGTTTCTTGGTGATTAAGGTAAGGATAGCTTTGTGGTTATGTTTATATGTATGCGTTTTTAAATCTTTTTTTTGTGTGTGTAAAGAATTTAGAATGTGTGTACAGATGACACAAGTGAAGAATCAAGAAGACGAAGATTTAGGTGATACGTTAAGCACTTTTAAGAATCGCCCGCCATTTTCGTTTCTCAAGATTTTGTGTTTTTTACAATTTCATACACCTGCCAACCAACCAAAATATTCTATAAATTGATATCAAACTCACAAGTCACAACTTAAAGCATTTTATAAAGTCAGTGAGTGTGATGGTTTACAAGCTTTTCAACGTTCATAGTGATTCTTTTTTACAAACCAAACACCCTCTAATGGTATTTGAGGGTTTGTTTGTTTTGTCGATAGGATTAGAATTGGATCAGGATTTGATATTAGAGCATTCAGCATGCAGTGAGTTACTATGATTATACAATTAATAGTTGGGTAAGGATCTTCTCGAGTTGTAACACGTCACTTCAACATTCAATATTTTTATCAAAATTTTCACAATGCATTGAACTTAAACAATCTAATTAATCGAGTGGGACACCAGTATATTATTTTATTCATATAAATGACTTGGGTAAATAGATTGATAGACTTTATAATGGGAAACTGTTGCGATGGCCATAGTTGAAATTTAATTCAGTCTAGTTGAGAAGACCTGAATAAGTAATCAACGTATGGATTATATCTATCATCTAATTAGTTCTTGCCACCTCAACGTCATTTTTCTATGAAACTAGAGGTGGCAAAACGGGCGGGCCGGGCGGGCACGGGCTAAAACGGGCACGGGCTAGAATGGGCACGGGGCTTAAACGGGCACGGGCTAAACGGGCACGGGCCAAACGGGCACTTGTTATACAAATCGCTTAATAAAAGACCTAAAATGACGAAATAAATTCCATAAACGTAATATCTTATTTATATTAAAAAACTTAAATATATTATATAAAAAAATTTCTTTAAAACGATCGTAATGTTCTACAATTGAGAAAAAAAAATGTGCCCGTTAGTGCCCATTTAAGTTTTTAATGGGCTATATGTGCCCATTTCCAAAAAAGGAGGGGGCTAAATGTGCCAAAATCTTTTAAAAATTTGCCCATTTAGTCCATCTTTTTGCTTTTGGGCACATTTTGACACCTCTATATGAAACCATCTTATGGCTATGTTTGGCGACACATAAAAGTAGCAATAAGCAGTAGCCGTTTGTTTTAAAAACGTGTTTGATAACGTAGTTATAACTGTAAGTGTAAAACAAGCAAATGCTTAACGCTTCTTCAGGAAGCATTTAAGATTGGGGACATATATAAGTAGCAGTAAGCAGTGGCGGAGCTTGATCGTCTTGATTGGGGGGCCAAAAAATTTCACGAAAAAACATATGACATTCTAATATAAAAGACTATCCTTGTCGTCATACGTATAGATAACAAAGATAAGAAATAAAAATTAAAACAATTAAACTATCATAAGTTCATATCTAATTACCCAAGATTATCAATTGACAACCAATTTCTTGAACTCTTAAAACCAAAAGACATCCATCTCTACAAAACTTATTGTGACAAACTATCTTCTAGAAAAAAAAAAAAAAAAAAAAAAAAAAAAAAAAAAAAAAAAAAAAAAACTATCTTCTAGGGAAGAAAAAAAAAACAAATACGAAGAGTAAGTTAACAATTTACATATTTACAAGTTCTTTTATATTTAAAAGTTGACCAGTAATCACCCACGTCTCATTAAGAATGAGTCATTAGCCAAGTCTCTTTCCACATTTTCAGCAGCCTACAACCATAAATATGAGCTAATTTTGACCAAAATTTTGACCAAAAATCGCTAATTTTGACCAAAATTTTAGGGGGGGCCAACACCCCTTCCTGCCCCTTATATCCTTCGCCAGTGGCAGTAAGTAGTAGCTGTTTGTTTTAAAAATGTGTTTGATAACGTAGTTGTAACTATAATTATCAAGTGTAAAACAAGCAAATGCCAACGCTTCTTCAGGAAGCATTTAAGATTGGAGCAGTTGATCATGTTTCAAACGCTTGTTGAGGTGTTTCCAAACAAGCAAATGCTTACCACTTGTCGCTCCTAAACGCTTCCAAATACTTGCTGCCAAATATGACCATGTGACTCATTGTGACCGCCCTATCCTCAGTGTAATATATTTTTTAAAGTTTAATAAAGTCCAAATAAGCATTCCCTCCCCTCAATAAAATCTCTGCCAACCCATTAAACTCTTACAAAATCTATAAATTAACACCTCATCATATAAAATTATGAAACAAAAAAAAGAAACATGCACAAAAGTGACAAAACTAATGAATGAAGAATGAATAATTTCATATGGGCTTACCATTCGTGTGTTCAGAAGGCATCACATTTTTTGCGTGAACTGGAGACCCACAATGGGTTTGAACAATAATTTTCACATATATTTTTTCATTGCACGATGCCACGTATGCTGATTGTGGATGACTTATTTGATTGAGATGATAGAGAGAAAATATAATTATTTAAATATTGTTTTATTAGTTTTTTTAAAAGATATTGAAAGTAGTAAAGAATCATAAGACGACAACAACAATAACAATACTCAATCTTGCCGAAGAGGTATGGGGAAGTGAGATGAAGACATTCACACTCTTACTTGAGGATAAAGAGACTGTTTCCATAAAGACCTCCGGTAAATGAGCATGCAAACAAACAGACAAAATGTAAAATGTGTGTGAGGAAACAAAGACAATAACATAAACGAAAGCATATAAAGAGACTGTTTCCAGAAAGACCTCCGGTAAATAGGCGCAAGCCCGATTTGTGGGTTTAGGGTATCTAGGGTTTTACCATTATAAATAATGGTCATTAATAAAGTTACACATACGTGGTTTGTAATGTTCTAACATGGTATTATTAGTGGATAAATAGGCCCAAGCTCGGTTTGTGGATTTAGGGTATCTAGGGTTTTACCATTATAAATAATGGTCATTAATAAAGTTACACATACGGGGTTTACAGTGTCTAACATGGTATAAGAGCGGGTCTGATCATCAGACATAGGTGGCTACGTCGAGCCGCCTCCTCTAAACCACTCCGTCAAACCCTAGTCGCCACCTTCCAACCATATAAAAAAAATGTTATCTCTGTTTTGCTTTTGATGTTGTTGCTGTAAGAAGATTGCTACCACGTGCTATCGAATTTATATTTATGTTTTTGTTTTATTGTTGAAAAAAAAGAAAAAAAAAAGTTAATAGTTGTTTATTGTTTGTTAGTTAGTTGATTGTTCGTACGGCTTTGTTACCGGTCGACAAAAGTTGATCGTTGGTACCAGTCTTTAAAGTCGACCGTTGGTACGATTTTGCTACCAGTCGACTTAGCCGACCATTGGTACCAGTCAACTAAAGTCGATCGTTGGTACGGTTTTGTTACGAGTCGACTAAAGTTATGCTTTTATTAAGTTAATGTTTTGTTTTTCTTTTCTTTTCTAGTTTGTTACTCCGGTCCGAGCTTTCGCGATTTCGCCGCTTGGACTGCGAGCGAGTATTAGTGGATAAATAGGCCCAGACCCGGTTTGTGAGTTTAGGGTATCTAGAGTTTTACCATTATAAATAATGGTCATTAATAAAGTTACACTAACGAGGTTTACAGTGTCTAACAATAAACCCCACCCAGTTAGATGCGAGTAGGTGGCTCTGAGTGTTAATCTAAAGTCTAAACTATGCCTACCAAACAATAACATACGGATATAAATCTATTCTTCATAACCAACAAAAAAAAGAGGCACCTAAATTTGTTTATTAATTCAGGCCGTATTTGGTTAAGTGGCTCGTCTAAACTTTTTGGATTGTTTAAGCCTTTAAGGTTTGCAACGCAATAGTTTTGTTTTAAAACAAAAGCTTATATATTAATGAAATACAAATGATTGAATGAAATCTCAAATAGGAAAAGTCAGTTTGGAGAAATTTACTAATAAAATAATTCATTTTAATGTAAAACCAATTTTTTATTCGACTTAAGCAATAAGTTTGTATTTGGAAGAAACAATTTTCAAAAAGAGAATAATAAATCAGGGCAACAAATTATGTGTGGAGTGGAGACTGTAAAGGAGAAGAAAAGATTGTTTTGTAGTTTTATATATGCTGCAAATCATGGTAAAGATAGAAAGAGTTTATGGAGGGATTTAGCGATGAGTAAAAGAGCAGTGCAACAGTATCCATGGATTTTAATGGGAGATTTTAATGTTACACTAAAAACTGAGGAGCACTCTGCAGGTACTTCAAAAATCTCAGCTGATATGATTGATTTTCAAGACTGTGTTAAGAGTATTGAGATTGAAGATATTTGTTACTCTGGTTTGTTTTTTACTTGGATCAAGTCACCATCTAATCCAAACACAAGCATCTTAAAAAAGCTGGATAGGGCTATGGGAAATGCTGAATTCATTGATAAGTACTGTCATGCTAGTGTGAAAAATTTGCCATATCTGATATCTGATCATAGTCCAGTGGTTATGAATATTCCAGAGGGTTTGCCCAATGTAAAGAGATCCTTTAGATTTGCAAATTTCATAGTTAACAAGCCAGAATTTAAGGATACTGTCAAAGAATTTTGGGATTCTAATGTGGATGGTCATAGTATGTTCAGAATGGTTAAGAAAATGAAGATGTTGAAAAAGCCTCTGAATAAAATCAACTGGAAGGAAGGAAATGTTTTTGAGAGAGTTGGAAAGTTAAAGTTGGAATTACAAGAGTGTCAAAAACTTGTTGATGCAAACCCTTATAATGCTCAGATCAAACTGAAAGAAACTGAGGTGCTGAAATTATACAATGAAGCATTTTGTGATGAAGAAAACCTTTTGTATCAGCAGGCCAAGGTTGAGTGGTTAAGCAAAAGAGATAGAAACAACATATACTTTCACCAGGTCATTAAAAGCAAAAAACATTACAATAGAATTTCAAGTATTGAAGATGAAAATGGGTCTACTCATGAGGGGGATGGCATACCTGAACAGTTTGTTAAACATTTTGAATTTTTTTTGGGTAAAGAAATGGAAGTGGAACCTATGTCTGATGTTGGAAGTTTGTTCACTAAGAAGCTCTCTATTGATGAGGCAAATACAATGATTGAGAATGTTAGTGATATGGAGATAAAAGTTGCAATGTTTGATATAAGGGATAACAAAGCTCCAGGGCCAGATGGTTTTACTTCTGCTTTCTTCAAAAGTGCATGGGATATTGTGGGAAATGAGGTGTGTTTGGCTGTTAAGGAATTTTTTCAGAGGAAAAAGTTATTGGGGGAATTAAATGCTACCCTAATCACCCTGATCCCAAAAGTGCCTAATCCTAATAAGGTCACTGATTTCAGGCCAATTGCATGTTGTAATGTGGCATACAAATGCATTAGTAAAATCTTATCTAATAGGCTGAAACCAGGCTTGAAAACCCTTGTCAACCTCAATCAAAGTGCTTTTATTGAAGGCAGAGTAATTCAAGATAACATAATGCTGACTCAAGAATTATTGAAGAGATATAATAGAAAGGGGGGTGTTAAGAGATGTTGCTTAAAGATAGACATTGCTAAGGCTTATGATACAGTCAGCTGGAGGTTCTTGAAGGAAAGCTTGGTTCATTTTGGTTTCCATGAGACCATGATTGCCTGGATAATGGAATGTGTAACTACCCCAAAATACTCTATATGTGTCAATGGTGAAAGGTATGGTTATTTCAAATGTGGAAGAGGGTTGAGACAAGGAGACCCAATGTCTCCTTATCTATTTACATTGGTAATGGAAGTAATGACTTTAATGATGGCTAGGAATGTACAAAGGAATCCTGGATTTAAATTTCATGTTGGGTGTAAAGAACTGAAGCTTACTCACATCTGCTTTGCTGATGATCTGTTGGTGTTAAGTCATGGAAGTGCAAGTTCAGTGAAGGTTATTAAGGATACTCTAAATGAATTCAGCAAGTGTTCTGGTCTAACTCCAAATATGGGCAAGAGTACTATCTTTTTTGGAAACTTAAATATTGCAGAGAAGCAGCAAATCCTTGACATATTACCTTTCAGGGTTGGTACTTTACCCATGAAATATTTGGGAGTTCCTTTAATCACTAAGAGGTTGGGTATCAATGAATGTAATGGTTTGGTTGAAAAAGTGAAATCTAAGATTAGTGACTGGAAAAATAGATTTTTGTCATTTGCTGGAAGGCTGCAGCTTATAGCCTCTGTTCTATCCACAATGCATGTCTATTGGGCCTCTGTGTTCCTGATTCCAAAAGCAACTCTTAAAGAGATTGATAAAGTCCTCAAAGCTTTCTTATGGTGCCAAGGTGAGTATGTAAATGGGAAGGCAAAAGTAGCTTGGAAAACTGTCTGCACTCCTAAAAAAGAGGGGGGTTTAGGAATTAAACCCTTAAGTAAGTGGAATGAAGTCTTATTGATGAAGCATATCTGGAATATAGCTGCTAAAAAAGATTCTTTGTGGGTAAAATGGGTAAATGTGGTAAAATTGAAAGGCAATAGCATATGGAATGCAGATATTGAAAAGAATGATAGTTGGATCTGGATGGTTTTATTGGGCTTAAGAGACAAGGTCAGACCTTATGTGACTATCAAAATTGGAGATGGTAATGCTACTTCTCTATGGTATGATAATTGGTGTGAGCTAGGTATTCTAAGTAATATTATCCCTAGATCAATTAGATATGCTGCTAGATTGGATGATAGAGTTACTGTAGCTGACATGATAGAAAATGGGAGGTGGATTTGGCCAGATGGATGGATACAATCTATTCCATTATTAGATTCAATTCAAGTTCCTACCCTTATTGATGGTGTAAATGATATAGTCCAATGGAAGAATAGCAAAGGGGTATCTTCAAGATTCAGTGTTAAGACAGTATGGGAAGATATGAGAAGTCATAATCAAGAAGTTAAATGGAACAATCTGGTTTGGTACTCTCAAGGAATCCCGAGACATGCCTTTGTCTTATGGCTTGCTGTGAAAGAAAGATTACAAACTCAAGACAGATTAATGATGTGGAATCCTACTGTGAATCTGGTCTGTCCATTATGTTCAAAATGCAGTGATTCACATAATCACCTATTTTTTAAGTGTGATTATTCTAAAGGAATTTGGATGGTGATGGAAAGGAAATTGAAAATCAAAGTTGCAGAACATGATTGGAGCACTATGATTGAGAAAGTATCTGATATGCCTTGTAATAACAACATTTATAGTGTCGTCAGGAAAATGGTGTTAGCTACATGTGTATATTTTATATGGAGAGAAAGAAATTCTAGAGTTTTCACAAATAAGGAAATCAGCTTTGTAGAAATGGTCAAAATGATTGAAGACTGTGAGAATACAGTTATTAAGTCTGTTAGTCAAAGAGTCTCCTGGTGTAAGAGATGTGGAAAAGGAATGGAAAGTCCAGATTAATAGACATTATCAGAGGAAGTCCTAGGCCACCTCTAAGCCTTTTAGTTTTTTCAGTGAAGATGTAGCTGCTGGAGATCTATGAGGTTTATGGATAGGAAATGTAGCTAGATAGGTATAGCCCCTCTTTTAGTGTGAATGGGACTATATACTACTTGATGATGCCTGCTCAATCCCTATTCCTTTACACTGTGGATGTTGGTTGAGTGTTTTGTGAATATATTGAGTTAGGAAATGTAGTCAAGAGTATATGGTATTGGTGCATAAAAGGTGAAGTCAACATATTGTTTTAGCAGGAGTTGCTGGTTTTATAGAGAAAGGGTTGTTTCAATGTTTCTATTTGAGATTTAGTTTTTTCAGATAGCTGATTTCAGTTAGAGGTTTTGGATGTATTGTTCAACATAGTTTAGAGGTATCTGTTATGTTTTTTTTGCCCTGATGTGAGCATGTTCATATCAGTGGGTATGATGTAACTTTTAGTATCCTAATATATTTCACCTTTTGCACCAAAAAAAAAAAAAAAAAAAAAAAAAAAAGTGAATAACGGTGTGATCACCTTGGTCTCATGCATCTTAGGAATGCCAACCGGGTCTTTCCTCAAGGATCCAACCCCAGACAATGAGCACATGTTCTAATGATGGAAGAAACAATCTAAATCATAAGTTTCGAAAATTTGTTAATTGATTTCAAAGAACTAAAACCACAAAAGTGTTAAAGACCCTATTCCTATAGGCCAAATTTTAAAAAACATACGGTTTTGAATTTTTTTGTTTTATAAATATTTTCTTAAATTAAAGTAGTAAATAAATATGTTGACACATACCAAACCCAAACATAAATGGGTTTGTCTAACATGTAGGCACATGTTAAGCACACTAAAAGGACACCGGGTCCTACAAAAAAAGACATAGGGATCTACAAAAATTATACTTTCTGTGGATCCTGTGTACTTTTCTGTAAGACCCGATGTCCTTTTTATGTGCACAAGTTAGAAAAATCCAACGTAAATAAGTTAGAAACATAAAACAGTCGAACCCAAACACAAACACAAAACTAGTTTCCGCGGTTCACCCGTTCAAAGAAAATTAAAAAAAAAAAACCGAAAGCCAATAGACTTCCTGTCTTGTCGGATATAAACGTAACCTATACCAACTCTAACTTCATTGGTCCACCTCATTCTCACTATCAAAATCAAATACCCCTTTTTAAATCACTTTTTTTTCAGTTTGAAAATCAGTCTAAAATAGATCTTTGTTTTTTGGGGTGTTTGTTTAATTTCAACTTTCAATTGGTTAAGTATTATTTAAAAAAGTTATGGGTGTATGGGAAGCTTTATTGAATTGGCTACGAAGGTAATCTTTTATTTAATGCTTATATTTTTTATTGTATTTTTTGTTTGAATTTGAATACTTTCACTGTTTTTGGCTGAATCTGTTGTTATCAATTGATTATTTTAATGATTGTCAATTAGGGAGTTAGGGGGTGTTAGTTTAAGCTTTTTTTAGGCTTACGAGTTTACATGATTTCGGAATCCCATTTTTTCAAGCTTTTTTGGAAACTCATGGGCATATATAGCTTAGGCCTTAGCGTATCATAATAAGCTTATATATAAGTTTATGAAACAAAAACCGAAGTTACATAAACATAAGCTCGTAAGCCCAGAAATATGCTTAAACAAACACCCCCTAAGATGCTTGATACGAGGAGTAATTAGCAAATAAAGATGACAAACGCTGAAACACCTGTAGTTATTATTATTATTCGCGGAGTAAGATTTTATATCGATAGCTACACACCTGGTATGTATGAGTTTGGGAAAATTGACAATTTATTTCAATGTTACTAGACATGTATGAGTTGATAATGTTATAAGAAAAGAAAAGAAAAAAAAAACAAATACAAAAGATTCGGACAATAAACCTTCATTTTTAGCTGTCTGTGTTATAACCTCACTTTCAAAAGGTTATGAAGCTCTATATACATTGGTAAACCTGAAGACAATTTTCTGCACTAATTCTGCTTAATTCAACAATTCTCCATATACTTGACAAAAGATCACCTAAGAGGACAGTCTTCTATGATCGGTTTTGCTTTTTATACATGTTTGACGTGGCTCCCCGGTTACTACGTTAGGGGGTGTACTAGTTCACGTCACTATAGGAACCCACATAATCCTCCATGATAATTTAAAGCTAATCAAGAGAAACAAACTGCATCAGGACACAATGCATTGGGATAACAGAATTAAGACAGGTTTTATGGATATGTTAGCTAGAGGGGGATTTACAGGTGTAAACTAATTCTATTCGAGTGAGATGAATCAAAAGATAGAATCTGATACCCCTTTGGCAGATCACTTGTCTGTATTTCCCAATCTATCTACAGAGCTTATGATGCAACTCACATTGACACTCGAGAATTCAATAGCTAAGCATTCACTGTGACAATTATAAAAAACTACTCCGACAACTATGAATACAGCTAGAATATAATACCTTTGAATTTCGGTCTTTCGAGAGTCGTACCCATGTGTCTGTATACGTTAACTGGCTGTCATTTTAAGGATTTTGGTCGCTGTTTTGCATAAAAACCGGTTTTGTAATCTGCTGCCACTTTTTATATGAGGATATCAGACCTTTGAGATACAGCATTTACCATACAAGGCCTTTAGTTTATATAAAAGATACAGTTATCATTGGATCTTTCCATCAACTTGAATATGCTGCATATCTTTGCTCTAAAAATCATCAGTCAATGTTCCTGTGCAGCTACATGTCTATATGAAGGCATGAACTAATCTTGAAATCATGTGTTACAGCCTATTTTTTAAGCAAGAGATGGAGCTTTCTTTAATTGGGCTCCAGAATGCGGGCAAAACTTCACTTGTTAATGTTATTGCTGTAAGTAAATAAAACAAAAGTTCCATACAATCTTACCCTCTTTTGAATTTTTATTGTAACTTGCTAAAAGCTGTCTTTTGTTTCATCTTGCCTATAGACTGGTGGATATAGCGAGGACATGATTCCAACAGTGAGTTTTCTTATAATTTTACATTATGCTTTAACTTGATCCCTACAAACTTGTTATTCTCTTTTGTTCCTTATTTCATTTTTGGTCTCAGGTGGGATTCAATATGCGGAAGGTAACTAAAGGGAATGTAACAATAAAGTTATGGGATCTTGGAGGTCAACCTCGATTTCGCAGCATGTGGGAAAGATACTGTCGTGCAGTTTCGGCTATTGTGTATGCTACTTTTTCCAAAAGCATGATAACTCCTAAATAACTATTTTGACTTTGCTTTTTTGTTGTTGTACTTGTAGCAACTAGATTTTTTTCACATTAAGCACTCTGATTCTTTTGGGTTTTTTGATGTATGTGGGTGCAGTTATGTTGTGGATGCTGCAGATCATGATAACCTGAGCATCTCAAAGGGTGAACTCCATGATTTGCTGAGCAAACCAGCATTGAATGGTATCCCTTTGCTGGTTTTGGGCAACAAAATCGACAAGGCTGGTGCCCTCTCCAAGGA
Source organism: Chrysanthemum seticuspe (assembly GCA_019973895.1). Lineage (NCBI taxonomy): Eukaryota > Viridiplantae > Streptophyta > Magnoliopsida > Asterales > Asteraceae > Chrysanthemum > Chrysanthemum seticuspe. Next base: position 212,103,920 of record BPTQ01000004.1, read on the forward strand.
TGCTTTGACCGATCAGATGTAAGACCACTTTTTCACTTGTACATTAGTAATGTAAAAATATGAATTATTTGCTTATGAGTAGTCACTCAATAGAAGGTATATATAGATCATGCATTTAAAGCACACATATGAAATCATACCTGTTGTTGATGATCGTCTGCAGGGATTTGAAGGCCATTACGGATAGAGAAGTGTGCTGCTTTATGATTTCCTGCAAGAACACAACAAACATCGACTCCGTCCTTGACTGGCTTGTGAAGCATTCTAAATCAAAAAGTTAAGAACTTTGGAAACCAAATTAGGAAAGAGAGGATCGCCATTTTCTTGTGCTTGTTTCTGTTTGCCAAACTTATTTTAGATTAGGAGTGTTTGGTTTGACTTCTTATATTGTTTTTGGGATGAGTTTGCCAAAACTATGTCATGCTTGCTTTGTGGTGGTTGTGAGTATATTAATTCGGCAATTTAATTGTATGTTCTATAAGTTATGTTTTCTTAGTATTTGAGGACTCGTATATATAGTGCTAAGCTTGGATGAAGCTGAGCGCTTTAAAGAGAGTGAAAGAACTTGACAGGAATGCCTTTTCCATTATGGCTTTTGTCCACACATCAGAATGTGAATTATCAGGAGCTCATGGACCTCAAACCCGTGCTGTAGTGAGCTCTGTGACTGGTTTTAATGACTAATGTGGAAAATTAGGATAAATACACTAATATTTTTCGAGATTGGATCTGTAAGTCATATATTACTTGCAGATATGAAAGCATTTTATAGGTTACCAAAATATGTATATAATTCTGATAAAAATATCGTGGCCAAAGCCAAACAGATCATGTGCTCTTGAACTATTTGGGCTAAGTTGTTTGAGAAATGCTAGATCTACAAAAAGCTTACATAAATTATATGATTATATCTACATAATGACTGTTAATTACACAATTGATATCCAAAATATTATGTATTGATTTTTAATACGTATCACATACACCTATTACAGATATATACTAGAGCTAGGTATATTCTAGAATTTGGCTAGACCCGTTACATAATAATACAGATCATATGGGCTAACACTCCCCCACAGTCGAAGCGGGAGGACACCGGACACTGAGACTGGAGCGAAACTCTTCAAATAAAGTAGATGGCAATCCTTTGGTGAAGATATCCGCATACTGGTAGCGAGAGGGAACATGGAACACCCGAACCTGACCAATGGCAACCAAGTCACGAACGAAGTGAATATCAATCTCAATGTGCTTCGTGCGTTGATGCTGAACTAGATTACACGATAAGTAGACTGCACTGACGTTATCACAGTAGACAAGCGTAGCATATGATAATGGAGTGTGCAGCTCTCTAAGTAAGTTTCGGAGCCAACAAGTTTCGGCAACAGCATTGGCGACACCGCGGTACTCGGCCTCAGCACTGGAACGAGAAAGCGTATGTTGACGCTTAGAGGACCAAGAAAGTAAGTTGTTGCCGAGAAAAACACAATACCCAGATGTGGATCTCCGAGTAGTGGGGCAACCAGCCCAATCAGCATCAGAATAGGTGACTAACTCGGTAGTAGATGATGCAAATAACTGTAGTCCATAATCTAAAATGCCCTGAATGTATCGCAAGATCCTCTTGAGAGCCGAGAGATGAGGTTCCCGAGGGTCATGCATGTGAAGACAGACCTGCTGAACTGCATAAGAGATGTCTGGTCTGGTAAATGTGAGATACTGTAACGAGCCGGCGAGACTCCAATATAGCGTGGGGTCAGAAACCGGGTCTCCCTCAGACCCTAGTTTGGACTCGGTGTCAATAGGAGTCCGACAGGGGTTACAAGTAACCATGTGAGCCCGCTCCAAAACCTCTATAGCATATTTCTTCTGGGATAAAAACAATCCTGAAGAATCACGAGTAACAGAAATCCCCAGAAAATAATTAAGTGGCCCTAGATCCGTCATGGAGAACTCCTCTTTAGAGAGTGAATAATCCTCTGTAACAAGCTCTCAGAATAAGCAGTGAGTACAATGTCATCAACATACAGTAATAAATATGCCATATTTGTCCCCTGCTGAAAGATAAAAAGAGATGTATCACAACGACTATGAGAAAATCCAACCCGAGTGATGTATGAAGCAAACCGTTGAAACCATACACGAGGGGCCTGTTTAAGGCCGTATAAGGACCGCTGTAACAAACATACATAGTCAGGGTGTACTGAATCTCTGAAACCCGGGGGCTGATGCATGCATACGGTTTCAGATAAGTCACCATGTAGAAAAGCGTTCTTGAGGTCAAGCTGATGTATCAGCCATAGTTGTCAGGATCCCGATCCTGATCTTAGGATCTTACGATTTTACGATACTGTAAAGCAAAAACGATCCGGATCCTACATAGGATCTTTGCAGGCTTAAGATCTTATAGGATCCCGATCTTTGCCATACGATCTTACGATCTAATCCGATCCGATCTTACTTTTCTCAGATTACAAACTAAAAAACTACAAATTTATGGGTTGTTTGTTTGTAGAATTCAAAAAACAACATGTTAATCTTTTTAAACATTTTATAATTATAATTTAGGATAATATTTATATGAAAATTCATAATATTTTATTGTTATAATGTATTATAATTTGTAAATTTGTATAAAATTACATAAACTATTAAGAATTAACATTCGAGTAGGATCTTACGATCCCGATCCGATCTTACGATCATGATCTTGCAAAGACGAAAACAATCCTGGGTAAGATCCCGATCTTGACAACCTTGGTATCAGCCAATGTCGAGAAACGGCTAAGCTCGGAACAGTCCGAATAGTGCCTGGTTTGACAACCGGGCTAAATGTCTCATCTACATCAACCCCGTCCACTGCCATTCGCTACAAGGCGAGCCTTGTAGCGACTAAGACTCCCGTCAGCCAAAAACTTGTGGCGAAAAAGCCACATACTTCGAATAATGTTGGTATTAGCAGGGCGAGGTACGAGAGTCCAAGTTTCATTTTTAATAAGGGCATTGTATTCGTCGTGCATTGCATTTTGCCAATTTGGGTTAGTGTGTGCTTCGCGATATGATTTGGGTAGGGGAGAAATTGAAGATACAAGCATGTTGGGGCGAATGGCTGGGCGATTAGACCCGACACAAAAACGTGTGACCATGGGATGAATTGAGACAGGGTTTGGATTGTGAGGGGGGTTCGGGATTATTGATGGGGATGTGGTGGAGGGTGGCGTTGGTGTTGGTATGTTGTTGGGGGTAATGGGTGGGGTTTCTTGGTGTATCGGTGTTGGCGTTGGTGTTGTTGGTTTAGGTGTGGGAGGGGGCGTTTGAATAGTCGGAGGTGACGAAGTGAAAATTGGATTGATATCGGGGAGGTCATCTAAGAAGGCATATTGAGGTGTAGAGGTAGGTTTAGAGGTGGCATAGGGAAAAACAGTTTCATCAAATGTGACATGTCGGGAAAGTATAATTTTGTTGGTGTGTAGGTCAAGGCATCGATAGCCACGGTGATTTGAGGCTTGTCCTAAGTAAATGGAGGGTGTTGCACGAGGTTTAAGTTTGTGATGAGGTTCAAGGTGAGGGTAACATAAGCAGCCAAATGTGCGTAGGAGGTTGTAGTCTGGGTTTTGACCAAATAGTCGGGTATAGGGTGTGTCGTTTGAAATGGCAGTGGAAGGGAGGATATTTAGTAAGTGGACAGCCGTATTAAGGGCTTCAACCCAAAAAGTTGGTGGAAGGTTGGCTTGAAATAGTAGGGTCCGAATGAGATTATTTATGGTGCGAATGATTCTTTCGGATTTACCATTTTGTTGGGATGTTTTGGGGCAGGAGAAACGAAACTGAATGCCATTATCAGCAAAAAGTTTATGAAATGTATGGTTATCAAACTCACCGCCATGGTCACACTGAAAAGACCTGATTTCACACTGAAATTGAGTGCGAACATAATTACGAAAAAACACAAATTTAGACAGTACATCAGATTTGTTAATTAGCGGATAAACCCAAACAAGTGAGAGTAATGATCCAAAAATAGAACATAATATTTAAAACCTGAAAGACTCATAACGGGTGAAGTCCAAACGTCCGAGTGAATAATGTCAAAGCATGCATGAACGACAGTATTAGAACTAGAAAATGAAAGCCTAATGTGTTTGCCAAGCTGGCATGCATGACAAAGCACATGAGGTTTTTCCTTATTACATGATATAACATTATGAGAAACAAGGCGACGTAGCACTTCGCTTCCTGGGTGCCCAAGACGCTGGTGCCACGTATGTTGACTAACAAGAAGTGCTTGAGGAACAGGAGACGGAGCTGTGACAGGATAAAGGTCCCCGGTGCTATCACATCGGAGAAGAACCCGACGCCTCATGAAATCCTTAACAGAAAAACCAAAAGGGTCAAATTCAACAGTGCATTTATTATCGCGAACAAATTGACGAACATATATTAAATTTTTGACAATATGGGGGTGATAAGAACATTATTTAGGTGAAGTGGTCGGCTAGAGGTTGGCAAAATGCTATGCCCCGTATTAGTGACGGGAATGGAATGCCCATCACCAACCGAGACGTACGGATACATGCACATATTATAAACGTTACTAAGACTATTTGTCGAGGAATTAAGATGTAAACTCGCACCTGTATCCATGTTCCATGCACCTGTCATGGGGTCTTGAAGAGTACCAGTGGTGAAAGCATGTGGTAAAATGGTCTCTTGACCCGGTCACGCCTGATGAGCAATAGCACTAGGATGGGGAGGTGCGGTTGGAGTGTGATGGACTAGTTGAGGTGTGACGGGCTGAAGGGGTTGTGGTGGGGCAGTAGGCTGTTGGGCCGGGTTGGGGAAGCCAGGTGGGCTGGCTGATGTGAGCGAGGGGTAAAAGGGTTGTTGTTTGGGCCGTAGCCTGGAGGTGGACGGATGGTGTTTGATGGGCTTAGGTGGTACACGGGTTGGGTTAAGGGTGAGGGTGTGAGATAGGCCGAAGGCCCAAGGTGGTTGGATGGGCTAGCAAGGGTTTTGGGTGAAGTATGTTGCTGTGGTGTAATTCCCAGCCTACTAAGTACTCTAAGGATAGTATCCTCAGTAGTATCTTTGCTTGTACGCCCCATAGGTTTCATATTTTGGTTATGAACAAACTTACAACTTGCCCCGTAGCAACAATAATCTCTAGCATGGTTTATACACGGGTTGCGGGACTTAACTTGGGGATTAGTGGGATTGAGGGTGTTACCTTTGTTCGTCAAAAGAACCATTGGAGAAGAGGAGGACGAGTCTATGGGCAACGCAAGAGATTTAGACTTTAGTCTCATCTCTTCGGTAATAAGTAAAGATCGAGCCGTCTTTAAATCTGGAAATGTGTCGCGATAGTGCATGAAGCCACAAACTTGGTTGTATTGTTCCGGGAGTCCATCAAGAACATAGTGAACCACATCCTCATCATCGACGGGTGAATCAAGGCTAGCTAGTGTTGTCATAAGGGATTCAACTTTTTGAAAGTATGCTTCTATACTAAGGGCACCAAGTTTAATGGAACGAAGTTCTGTTTTCAAGGCTGAGGTGCGTGCCCTTTTGTTGTCTTTCACAAGATCACCAAGAAAGTCCCATGCTGCTTGAGCGGACTTTGGTCGAGCATTAACCAACCTCTTTTGAAGAGAGTCGGATAGGGTGTAAAATATCCATGACAAGATGATTTTGTCTACCTTTTGTTCCTCCGGTGTAAGAGGAGTGGGAGTGCTAGAAGTGGCCCCATTCGAAGAACCATGAATAAACTTGGTGACATCGTAGGTATCACAAAGTTGTTCAAAGAAAAATTGCCATTAACCGTAGTTCCAATCATCAAAGTCGAGTTTGACGGGAACACGTGTGTGGAGATGATGATGGGTGACAGCGGATAGTGAAACTTGAGGTTGCTCGTTGGATCCGGTCATGATGTATGCTGTTGGACAGGAAGGGTTTTAAGGGCAGTGGGATGAGAGGCTTGACAGAAAATGTTTAAAGCTTGTGACCTTGCACAAGAACTTAAAGATAATATATATATATATATATATATATATATATATATATATATATATATATATATATATATATATATATATATATATATATATATATATATAGGGGACTTTTATTTTGAGAACCCTGTTAAATGCGAGAACTTTGAGAACCCTTCTAAACCAATGAGATTTTTTTAAATATTAAAAATTATTATTAATCCAAAAGGGTATTATAGTAAAATACAATTTATTATATTATTTTTTTATTTTTTTTTAATTAAATCCCGATTATAAGTATTCCTAAATTTTCGGATTTTTTTTTTTTTTTTTTTTTTTTTTTTTTTTTTTTTTTTTTTAAGCATGGTTTCATAATCTTACAGGTGCATGCATTTTTTTTTAGTGAAGTACATGTATGTTTTTTTGCATGATTTTTTTTAGTGAAGTACATGTATGTTTTTTGCATGTTTTTTAAGAATGATTTTTTTTAGTGAAGTACATGTATATTTTTTTTTAAGCATGATTTTTTTAGTGAAGTACATGTATGTTTTTTTGCTAGCATTATTATTATTTTTTTGAAGTTTGAAGCATAAATTAAAAAACATAAACCATTATAAAAGAAAAAACAAGATTCATATACTTAAATGTTACATTTCATTTAATTACAAGTACAAAAAACACATATGCAATAATCGTATATCTTCAAATCTTCATGTATATTTGTATTCATCCACTTCTCGGTCTTCAATGATATCGTTATTTTCATCAATCTGAAACAAGCATGAACAAAAACAATTAAAACATACATGTTTTCATCAATTAGAACATACATGTTTTTAAAACATACATGTTTTTAGCAATTAGCATACATGTTTAGAAGCATTCAAGTTTTAAAACATACATGTTTTGAACGTACATGTTCCAATTTTAGAAGCATTCAAGTTTTAAAACATACATGTTTTGAACGTACATGTTCCAATTAACCATGTCTAAGCACAAAAAAATAAACTATAACATACTCTTTTTCCTTTACATCATCCGTAATTTTTCTCACTGATAATATACGCATCAAATGTCTTTCAATAGTATGCATCCAGTTTTTAATTTCACCCCCTTTCTTTACTACTTGCATTAAATCAATAACCACAATGAGAGTAATAATGTCACCTGGCACATACTTTTCCATTCTATTTGCTTTGTATATTGCTTAAAAAATTATTCATAAAGACACCATCATGAATAAACAATTTTACTTTAATAAAGCTAGCAATAAAGCTAGCAACTTTAATAAAGTTTATGCTTTAATAAAGTTAGCATCTTTAACAATTTTACTCTTTCAAAACTAAAACATATTTATTTTTTATATCAAATAAAAGATAGAAAAAGTTGTGAAACATGAAACTACAAACATGTATTCACCATTCCAAAAAACATGTATGCACCGTTCCTAAATGTTTTGAAACATGCATGTTTTGAACCATAATTGTTATGAAACATACATGTTTTGTAATTGTATTGAAACTATTAGATATGAATGAAGATAGAATAAAGTCATACCATCAGTAAACTACTAATAAACTATTAAACATAAAAAAATAAAAAACACAAATTTTTAAAAGAAAAATATGTTTAATAACACAAGTTTTTTTTAGAACATACATGTTTTTAGCATACATGTTTAGAAGCATTCAAGTTATAAAACATACATGTTTTGAACCTACATGTTCCAAAAGGTAATACTTTCTCTTTTTCAAATCAAACTTTCTCTTTTTCAAAAAACACAAATCCAGTAATCCACACAATATTATAGTCTTATAAACTAATTCATAATGTGTCCCAAAAATAATATAACATCACTACGAATATATAAAAATAATGTGTTTCAATTCATCACTCACATGGGTTACATATATTTGCAATTTATTGTTTCAATAGATAGATAACATTGACTTGATATAACATAAAACAACTCACCTATTCCAGCAACATGATGCAGAGCAGTGGCTCCTAATGATTAAAGTAACTACAGTAACAAAAAGGAAAAGGAACGAGATCTTATAATACTATGCAAACATAATGATTAAAGTATTTTTCAGATATGAAACCGATAATTTATTTTTCAGTCCGAAAATGTTATCATAGTAAAAACAATATTAAAATAATTAATAAAATTTTGAGTATAAAGACCAATATTAAAATAATTAATAAAATTTTCAGATATGAAACCGATAATTTATTTCAGTCCGAAAATGTTATCATAGTAAAAACAATATTAAACCGGATTTTTGAAATAATGAACTGAAATTTAAAAGAAAATATCTCAGATCTAAAACTTATTCTCAAATATTTAAAGATTTACTAGTTTTTAAAAAAACCTATTATAGATCTGGACACACAAAAAAATCATATCGAAACCTTACCCGAGACCCGTGTATATGATCTTCAAGTAGCGGCCTTTGTGATTTCGCTCGATAAACAATTAATAATCTTGTGTTTGTGATTCGGGCCTCATCAGATTCAATAGCAGAAGTTGCGTTTGGTTTAAGAAGTGTGATTATATTTGTTTTGCTTTTCGATAGATCGATTCATGACATCAGTATATGCCCATGTAACTAATTTATTTTGGCAGTGAAGGGGTTTGATTGTTGGAGATGGGTGGCGAAGAGGCAATATGATGTTGTTTTTGTGGTGGCTGAGAAAATATGAGGTAGGGTATAACAAAGAAGCATAACTATAGAGATGGTGACCTGAGGATGCCTTTGGACCGCCGGATAAAACTGACGGCAAGGAAGGAGTTATGGTGGAGGAGGCGGCTGTTGAGGCGGCGATTATTGAGGGAAGGGAGAGATGAGAGTGGCTCTAGGGTTTTTTTTAGAGAAATAATGTTATCAGATCTTGATTAAATGTATGACAGTTAAGAGAAAATTGAACCACGTAAAATTACCCAAATGCTCAAATTCGATTTATTAAATATATTTGTCTATATATATGTATATATATATATGTAATATATATATATATGTGTATATATATATATATATATATATATATATATATATATATATATATATATATATATATATATATATATATATATATATATATGGTGCGGATTTGTGACTGAAACACAAATCACCAACACGAAAAAACAGGTTATAGCTTGAAACAGGATTGAAAATTAAGGTTTGTCTGGTGAGGGTTCGCAGATCCAGAAGGGAGGGAGGGAGGAGCGTGATAAATATTTTAGGAATGGATCGTGATTTGTGGGGTGATTGAAAGGCTTGATACCATGTTAATTACACAATTGATATCCAAAATATTATGTATTGATTTTTAATACGTATCACATACACCTATTACAGATATATACTAGAGCTAGGTATATTCTAGAATCGGGCTAGGCCCGTTACATAATAATACAGATCATATGGGCTAACAATGACTTGACAACCAAATATGAAGGGTAAGAAAGAAGAAAGAGTAATTATGATGCAACATGATTGAATCAATACACTTGCCAAATCATTGTGTGAGTATAATTTTATAAACTCTTTATGATTGTATCATTGCTCAAATGTTTATCGTTCAACAGGTATTTGATAAAATTTCTAGTTAACACTTTAACACAACTCAAAGGTGCAACCTTATTGGTGGTTGTTTGGTATTCTTCCAAATACAATTGCTAAATCATTGTGTGGGTATAATTTTGTAAACTCTTTATAAATGTAGTATTGCTTAAATGTTTATCATTCAACGGGTTTTTAATAAAATTTCTAATTAACAGTTTAACACAATTCAAAGGTGCAGCCTTAGTGGTAGCGGTGGGTATTCTTCCAAGGACATCCAAGTTAAAAATCTACATGTAGTAACTTTATTTATGTGCATAGATTTCAAATGGTAAGACTTTGTAAATTGTTGCATTCTTCAAAGTGTGCAGAAATACTCATGACCGAGACATGTGATATCATCTTAATTTAGGATTGTCTTCCACATATTTTCCTTAAGCAATACATGTAAGCCTGTCAGTGTTGCCGTTTATCGACATGAGTAAACACTAAAATAGATTTAATATTAACAAATAGAGTAAAGTCCTAAAAACATCCATGTGGTTTGCCCCGTGGTGCTGTATACATCCCTAAACTTTTTTTTGGCACAAAATCATCCCTCCGTTAGTAAAGTTGGCACAAATACATCCCTCTGTTAGTAAAATCAGTTAGTGAGGACTAACGGTGCAAATATATCTCCGTTATCTCACATAATTTAACGTAAATCGTCCTTGTGGCAAGGAACAAATTGCAACCAAAGTCCTTAACTGTATTTACAAAATCGTCCCTGTGGTCAACGTGGGTCAACGCCACGTGTCAACACATGATTGGTGCCACGTGTCATTGGGTCGGGTCGGAAATGGGTCGGGTCGGGTTGCCACGTGGACCAATGAGATGGTGCCACGTGGCATTGGTAAATAATACCAACACTTTGGCTCCCTAAGGATTCGAACCCGGGTTGGTTGATTAAGAAGCAATGCCTTGCCCAACTGGGCCAAGCATAGCTTCAAGTATAATTCCCAAAATTTAATACATAACCCTTTCCAAAACTTAAAAGCCCAATTATTTATTACTAAAAGGTTCAATTTAGTTTTTGGCCTATCAATTTATAAGGTTATATGGACTGTCAAAAAATTAATAAATATACCGTCGGACTCGTTTTTTCGTGCTCTTTCCAATGGTATGCTCGGGGAATTTTTTTGACTTAGTTTGAACCTCGAAAAATGCGAAAATCATCGTTTTTTCTTTGTTTTCGCATTTTTTGAGGTCCAAACCAAGTCGAAAAAATTCCCCGAGCATACCGTCGGACTCGTTTTTTCGTGCTCTTTCCAATAGTATGCTCGGGGAATTTTTTTGACTTAGTTTGAACCTCGAAAAATGCGAAAATCATCGTTTTTTCTTTGTTTTCGCATTTTTTGAGGTCCAAACCAAGTCGAAAAAATTCCCCGAGCATACCGTCGGACTCGTTTTTTCGTGCTCTTTCCAATAGTATGCTCAGGGAATTTTTTCGACTTGGTTTGGACCTCAAAAAATGCGAAAACAAAGAAAAAACGATGATTTTCGCATTTTTCGAGGTTCAAACTAAGTCAAAAAAATTCCCCGAGCATACCATTGGAAAGAGCACGAAAAAACGAGTCCGACGGTATATTTATTAATTTTTTGCCAGTCCATATAACCTTATAAATTGATAGGCCAAAAACTAAATTGAACCTTTTAGTAATAAAGAATTGGGCTTTTAAGTTTTGGAAAGGGTTATGTATTAAATTTTGGGAATAATACCTGAAGCTATGCTTGGCCCAGTTGGGCAAGGCATTGCTTCTTAATCAACCAACCCGGGTTCGAATCCTTGGGGAGCCAAAGTGTTGGTATTATTTACCAATGCCACGTGGCACCATCTCATTGGTCCACGTGGCAACCCGACCCGACCCATTGCCCGACCCGATCCGACCCAATGACACGTGGCACCAATCATGTGTTGACACGTGGCGTTGACCCGCGTTGACCACATGGACGATTTTGTAAATACAGTTAAGGACTTTGGTTGCAATTTGTTCCTTGCCACAAGGACGATTTACGTTAAATTATGTGAGATAACGGAGATATATTTGCACCGTTAGTCCTCACTAACTGATTTTACTAACAGAGGGATGTATTTGTGCCAACTTTACTAACGGACGGATGATTTTGTGCCAAAAAAAAGTTTAGGGATGTATACAGCACCACGGGGCAAACAACAGGGATGTTTTTAGGACTTTACTCTAACAAATATGAAAAGGGTAAGATGGTCTTTTCACTAATAAGCACCAACATAAATCTGTACTAAAACCTCGCCCCCAAAAAACCTTTCTGCAACTCCCCACTTCCAGATGAGCTTAAACCTTAACCTCAAACAACAACAACAACAATGGAGTCTTTAAGATTAAGTAGACCCCCACGGCCACCCACAATCCCAAACACAAACACAAACATCCTTAAAAAACACAACATCACACCAACTCCTAAACTCATCCACACCCTTAACAAAAAACACATCCAAAAAATCAACCGCCACCTTAAAAAACAACAAGAAACCTTAAAAGAACATGAAGACCAAGAACAAGAACAAGACCATGAACAAGTTACCTTTGAAACCTTAAAAGCTGAGTTTAAAACATTCAACAAAGCAATAGTTAAAGCAACAACAAAAGATGAAAAGGGTGTTGTTGTTTCATTGGTTGGTAAGCCATGGGAGAGATTGGAAAGAAGTGAAATGATGGGGTATGCAAATTGTAATAAGGAGATTGTTGGAGGGGGTGTTTTGAAATATGAGTTTTTGGATGAGTTGAGTGAGTTTATTGAGAAGGAGAGGGATAAGTTTAAGTGGATTTTGGAAGATGATATTGAGTTTGAGAATAATGGGGTGTTTGGAAATAAGGAGGATTTTGTGCCGAGTAAGAGGAAAGTTACTGACGGCGAAGCCATTCGGTTTCTTGTTGATAGGTATTGAGTTTTGATAAGTGATTATTTAATTATTGCGTTTTTAAAATGTGGATATTTGGTTTTGTGTGTAGTAGCATTGTTTATGGTTATCTGTTATCTAGGAAATAACAGTTTGGAGGATGTTTGGGATTGCTTATTTTAAATTGCTTATATGTTTAGTTGTTGGAATTGCGTGTCTGATATAGAAGTGCAGAACAACACAATAAGCAAAGAAGCACTATTTGTATACAATGCATTACACTCCCTCACCACAACAAAACTGATTCGGATTGTGTGATTGTTTAAGGTAATAGGGGTGAATTTACAAACAAATCTTTAAAATACCTACTACCTCTGTCCTTGAATAAGTGTCCAGTTTGACTTTTCAGAGTCAAACTGGATCAACTTTGACCTTATCTATTTTGCGAGTGTTATATAATACTTGATGCAAAATATATGAATTGATTGGGTTTTAAGTGTATTTTTCATTGGTATAGTTTTTCATCAAGTACTATATAACACAAAAAAAAAATATTTACCGTAAAAGTTGAACCAGTTTGACTCTGAAAAGTCAAACTGGACACTTATTTAGGGACGGAGGGAGTATAATTTGTCAAGCACTCAATGAAGGGATTATCATATTAGCACAAGTTCAAACAACACAAGTACATGCTGCACATCCAAGCACTATCCAAGCAGCCTGCTTGTTACAGCTGTTTACTCTATATTGCATAAATCACTTTCATAATGAAATACCGAACACCCTAAACGTATGCAATACAAAAAAGTTTGGGTCATTGTATGCATATATAAGAGCATTTAGGTTACATGTGTGTTAATATGTATGATGATAAGCAAATGCAAATTTATCTCATTTTGTATCTTTTAGTCATAGTGAAAGTTATACAAGGTGTTGGACGTGGCTACTGTTACACTTCTAACAAATATTAGCTTTCTTATAATATCTTGATTATTTTGTATGTTGCATAGGCTTAGTGGTACAGAGCCAAGTATGAAGAACTGGAAGTTTGCTAGGATGATGAAACAGTCCGAATTGCAGTTTACAGAAGATCAATTGTTGAAAATTGTGGGTGGACTAGGGGAAAAAGGTCAATGGGGGCATGCCTTTTCTGTTGTTAAGTGGGTTTACAACTCTAAAGAGCATAAGCACTTTAAGAGCAGGTGACGTTTTCTTCTTTAAAGATTTCGAATCATCACCACTTTTATGCAAACATTTATAACTGATTACCTCGACTTCAGTTTAGATGCACATCGAAACACGTCTTTCGTTTTCATGGCATGTGTCATATGCGTAGTCTTTAATAATTTATTTGTGTCTTTTATGTACTTATAGGTTTGTGTACACGAAACTGTTGTCAGTTTTGGGAAAAGCAAGAAGACCCCACGAAGCACTGCAAGTCTTTAATATGATGCGAGTAATTATAAAAATACAGTTTTTAAATTATATACAAAAGTTATATTTTAATGTCAGTGGATAAAATCTCACGTCAAACTAATGTAGGCTGATTTCCACATCTACCCCGATATGGCTGCCTACCACTGCATTGCAATTGCGCTTGGTCAATCTGGTCTTCTAAAAGAACTGGTGAACATAATTGATTGCATGAAGCAAGAACCTTCAAAGATTATCAAGAAAGCTCGACGAAAAAACTGGAATCCAGTTCTCCAGCCAGACTTGGTCGTATATAATGCTGTAAGAAAAATATGTAACAAGATTTATACTAAGAATTGAAGTGCTTTTTATCTCTTATATGGATAAGAGTAGTATTGTGTACTCTCGGCAGGTGTTGAATGCTTGTACATTGTCAGGAGAGTGGAAGGGAGTATCATGGGTGTTTGATGAGTTAAGAAAAAGTGGTTTGCAGCCCAGTGGAGCAACTTATGGACTTGCAATGGAGGTACTAGCAGGATTAGATCAACTTTAGGTCAATCATTTTTGCTGTATAATAAAAAGTGTCTTTTTGGATTCGTTGTTGATAGGTAATGATGGCCTCTGGGAAGTATGAGCTTGTGCATGAGTACTTCGAGAAGATGAAGAAGAGTGGGAATGCTCCAAAAGCACTTACTTATAAAGGTACTTGAGCTTCCCGTTTAAATGTGTCATTATTATATGCATGTTAATGAAATCTAATTCAAGCATTTTTGTTTTGGTCATTGGCTAGTTCTTGTGAAGGCCTTCTCGAAAGAAGGTAAAGTCGATGAAGCAGTTGAAGCAGTCAGGGATATGGAACGGAAGGGTGTTGTTGGTGCTGCTTCTGTATACTGTGAGCTAGCATTTTGTCTGTGCTTTAATGGGATGTGGGAAGAAGCTATTTTGGAGGTACCTTTTTTTACGACTCAATGAGTTATAATTAAATTTATAGTTAAGCAAAGCTATGGATAGTGAGATAATACGTTAATCTCAATAATCAGTTTTCTTTCAGCAACTTTTTTACCTGTTTTTCCATATTTGATTATTATGACCATTTTGATAATCAGTAAATCTTAATAATATTCAGTTGATCAAAGTTAGGGTCTTAGGGATAATAAGGTAACATTAGATTTATCTCGATATGATGATAGATGACTCCAAATGCAGATTAAGAAGATGAGAAGACTTCCATTAACTAGACCTTTGGTGGTTACCTTTACGGGGATGATTTTGTCTTCCATGGATGGAGGGCATATTGGTAATTGTATACGGATCTTTGATATCAGTAAGGAGTATTGTTCTCCTGACATTGGCATTATAAACGCCATGCTGAAAGTTTACGGGCGGAACGATATGTTTTTTGAAGCCAAGGAGCTATTTGAGGATACAAAGAAATCTAATGGTCATAATGTTAGCTTGGGTCGTGATGGTCCTTTTGTTAGTCCGGATGCATACACATATGGTGAAATGCTTAGAGTATCTGCTAGCGCTCATCAATGGGAATACTTTGATTATATTTATAAAGAAATGGTCTATTCTGGGTATCAACTTGATCAAAATAAACACTCGTTTTTGCTTGTTGAAGCATCCCGTGCTGGAAAGGTACATGGTTTTTAGTCTTTTTGAGTTTTTTCTGTTAATTCTATAAATTTGACTTATGTAGTCAAACTTACTAAATTTTGGATTTGTGTTTACGTTTATGGCAGACTCATTTACTGGAGCATGCATTTGATGTAATGCTGGAAGCGGGTGAAATACCACCATCATCGTTCTTTGTTGAAATCATATGCCGATCTATGATCCAAGATGATTATGACCGAGCCTTGACCATTCTTAACAGTATGGCTCATGCCCCATTCCAGGTCCGAGAAAAGGAATGGAGGGGATTGTTTGAGGAATACAAAGGTAAAATCACGCGGACCCATTTGAGAAAACTTTTTGACGAAATCGGTACTCATGATGTAGCAATGGAAGCTTCGGCCTATAAGTTATCAAGACTGTTGCAATCTCTTTGTGGGTCAAAGTCAAACAACTCATATAAAACAAGCCCAGGCAGCAACACCTCAAACGAGCCTGATTTTGAGAGTCCTACTGATGCTGAAGGACAGAAACTACATAGTATAATGGAACATTTTGCTGATGAGTTATCACTTGATGAATCGGTTGAAAGTTTAAGTGATGAAAGGTCAAAGTTGACTAACAATGAGGACTTGGATGATGATTATGATTCGGAGGACGATTTATTGGATGGTGAATTTGGAGAAGTGGATGAAACCAAGAGAAAGAAGATACCGTCTGCAGATGGTATACTGGAAAATTGGAAGGAAAGTATGATAAAAGATGGAATGTTTTTACCATTTCAAATTGCAAGGAAGTGATTACGAATGTCATTTTGCAGATGAGTGTTCTTAAGTTTCTGTAAAAGCTTGTATGTATAAATTCTTTACTTACAAAAGAACATTTAGTTTTCATAAGGCTTTAGTTTAACCAAAATTTGGTATATAAAGTGGCCAAGTTAAGCAGGCAAACATGTTGTTAACCTATACAAGATGGAGTGTGGTCTATTGGTGAGTTTAAGTGATTTGGTTTGGTTTCATATCTGCAAAACCATACTGTCTTTATGCTTTTATTCAGTTATCTTTGGATCAAACTGACTTGCAGGCGCGTACAAACCAAACTGAATCTGTCAATTTTGCTGTGGTTCTGGTTTCATGCTTTAAAATATTTCCAGATGGTAACATTGCAACATTTGATTGAACACAATAAATGCCTACTATACATGTAAATTTCTTAATGAAATATAATGTCAATCATCTACACCAACTTTGGCATACGTTCCATTTTCTTTGTTTGCTAGAACTTACACTTTGGGTATGGTCTCTGAGGTACACGCTTTACATAAGCCATAGCCTCTGATAACATAAATACAAAAATAATAACCCCCAAAAAAAGAACTGAATATTTTCCAAAAACAAAATTTGCAAAGTATATGATAGCAATTGCTGCAACTTAAAAGATAAGTTTGCGAGGTTTGACAAATCACTGTCCACCGAGAGAGTCATCAAGAACAGGTGATTGTCAAATTTCAGGTTCGAGCAGGCATAGTCACATCAACACGTGCAGAAATGACAAGATATTCTTTATAACATTGGAGTTATCTTATAAAAGTATTAACAAAAGCGGGACTAGAGTAATGTTGTACAATTCGTAACACATATCCAACAAAATCAATTTCATATTTCAGTTCCATTTTCCATCACCTACGTCGTCTCAAAATTGGTCAACATTAGCCTCCGACTTGCTCGTTATAAATGCTCATCTACGTTCTGCTTATAGAGTTAGAGTTCGCTTCAATAGCTGAAGAGTTCCTGTGTTCATGAAAGAGAAGGAAATCATATATGAGCATTGACAATTTGCATCTTAAGGAAAAATGAAAGGATTTGGGAATGAAGGAATTACTCTTCATCAGAATCAAAAACTTCATCATCTTTCATGTACTTCTCTTGCACCGCTGCTGTTGTGCTATTATCGTCAAGTAAAACAATCTAAAATCTTTTCAACATTGTCAATAACACCTCAATAAAGGTGATGATTTTAACATATTCATATGAATGGGGTTGAACGATTCAATATACTTGAAATGTATTTTTAGCTTGTTAAATTGCTTTCTATAAAAAGGTTCATTATTTTAAAAATAATAAATAAACATATGTCATATATTATATATTATTGAAATACACTAAAAGGATATCTGTAGTATTCCCAGTCTGTTGGTGCAATAGCAATTTTGCTGAACTCAACTGCACTAGCATCGATCCCTTGAAATATATAACCATTGGTCTTGTCTATCAACTTCAAAAGATTTGTAACACTCTCTTTGTCCTACAAAAAGTCGAAACAACTTATAACGAATGAAATATACATACGTAAAATGGTTAGTAAAAACAGGCATGCCTGAATAGCCAAGGTACTGAAGTTGACCAAACCATAATCTTCAATAACTTCGCACAGTTCTTTTGTGAGTTTTCTGCCATCATAAAGAAAATTAATGAGTTAACTATGTGTACTTGGTTCTAAATGAAACAAACTAACTATAGCCAGATAAGATGCTAGTCAACAACCTACCTATACTTAGAAGAGCGGGGATCTTGATCTAGATGGTTCTGCAAATATGATAAATCTTCCACATCGGTGTAAAAATCAAGATTGAAGGCTGCAGTATACAAGGATCATCAAAATTTAGTTACTTCTACATATTGGTTTTTCTCTAAATACACCACTATTTATTGGAAGTTGCAATATTTTATAAAAAACTATTTCATACCTAGCTTCCCGTAGCTCTCAATAAGATCCATTTTAGACAAGACATTGACATGTGGCAGTTCCATGTGAAGCATTGTTGATAGTGAGAGAAGCAATGCACTCACATATTTCCCAGGGTCACTACATAAGTGGGCGTCTATCAAGTGAATCACAGTCAACTGTAAAGAAGTCGTCTAATACTGTTAACACTTGCAGGAAATGTGTACATGTGGGTATCTACTTTTAAAAAAAGGCGCAAAGAAAAAAAAAAGTACATCACTTACCCGAAGATCAAGTTTTTTAATAAGTTTCATGATGACCTTTTTCGCATTGGAATGAAGGAAGAATAGTTCAACTTGGCCAGGGAAATCAAAGAGAAAATAGTGATCTGCAAATAAACTTACTTTTACTTGATTTGCCTTAAAGATAACACAAACAAGAACCCCAATTTGCATAAAGTATCTCAACTGAAAATGCAACGAAATTTATAGCGGCAAATAATTATGGTTGTGATATATTGGTTAAATGTTTCATGTAACATACAGTAATTCAACTAAAAGAACGCATAAAATCATATTTTGGTTAAATGTATCAAAGAACGTATAAAAACATTTAGTGAAACTGAAAATGAAAGCAACTTTTATTAAAACGTGTATAGTTTCAGCAACATATGACAACTTTTTTTAAAACATAAGTCAACTATTTTTGGTAGGATATTAAACAAACTTTTGAAAATTAAAAGGGCAAATGTCACAAAAGCCCAACATTTTTTGATTAAATTGTTGAAAAAGCCACTTCAAAATATTTTTTGTCGATTAAGTCATTCGATTATGCTTTAATTGTTGAAAAATCCTGTTAACAACTTTGACTTGTTTTCTTAAGCTAAAACCGATTGTTTATGTTGATGTTGTAAGTTCATTTAACATTATTTTTGTACTTGTATTTGTCTAACTAAACTTCATTATCATTAAATATGTCAAATAAGTTCGCAAAATTCATGTAATCAATCAATTCAACAAAAAAGATAGTCAAAGTCGTCAAAAGGGTTTTCTTCAGCAATTGAAACATAGTTAAATGGCTTAATTGACAAAAAAAAATTAAGAACGGCTTTTTCAGCAATTTAATCAAAAGATGTTGGGGCTTTTGTGACATTTGCCCAAATTAAAAACCATTAGAATTAACACATTAACATTAAAAGGATATTTTGGGCATAACACATTACTTACTTTTAAGTTTTAAAATTATAAGGAAAAACATTTTCTCGTTATATATAATTAAGATTAAGACAGAATATATATTCAGTGTCTATTCAGAGCTTGAACTTCTGATTTTCCCAATTTTTTAACATTTAGTTAATATCTCATATTCTTCTAAAAAGAAATAGACCTTCATCGAAAAATTGAAGTCAAAACAACTTACTAGATACATGATTTTTTAATTTTTATTTTTGAACGGCAAAGTTTTACAACCTATACACCACCTATCTCACATATTCTATCTCACACGTCTCCAACGAGACTTGAAAGCCTAGATACATGATAGGCTTTCAATGAATACTAACCTTTCAAAAGAGGTTTCAATTTAGATTCCAACCAGTCGATATTTTTCTCCAAGTAATCCATACAATAAATAAGACCTGATTGATAAACAGCAAAATGAATCAAATAGTATTAACCACACATGAAAAAAACAGATTGTTCTATCTAACAAGTAATAGATCATATAAGCGAAGTAGAAAAGATGTCTAACCTCCATTAGGACCAAGAGAGTGTTCGCTCATCACATCACTGAGTTTTATAAGATCCTCGATGTTGATAGCACAATCATATCTTAACACAGATATTAAGAAAAAAATTCATGGCATCAGTATAATATCAGTCAAATGGCAACTGCCTATATAATTTAGAATATCGTGTTTGCATTAATGTAAGGTTAAAGAGGATACGGCAATGAATCATTTGCAGGGTCCAAATTAATAACAGCTACTTTCCTGCAAAAAAATTACAAATCTCATCAGTCCATCCCCATGACATAATCACATTAACCATTCAATGCCTCCAAGAAGAAGTAATATGTATCAATTCAAAATGAATATAAATGTACCTCCCAATGAGTTGGAGGAATTGTTGCATGCCGTTGCAGTAAGTGGTCTTTCCCGAACCTGGTGGACCAATTACCACCTGACCAAACACCATTTTTACCCCTTCTGCACAATCCCAAGATCAAAACAAAGACTATTATAGATATATAAAATGGGACTTGTTTCAAATGTAGAATAAAGGTACAAACGAGAGTATATAGACCGTATGGTGGTTGCCGACAATAAGGCTTAAGGAAGAACAGTCGCTGGGTAGTCGTTAAGCAGCAGCTGTTTCTTCTGCTTCAGCAGCTGTTATAGTAATACAAAAAATCTTATAAGTATCTGAAAACTTTACATTTTACGAAACAAACACCAAGATTTTATAATAAACAAAAAGTTATGACATAAATTTCTATCAAGCTGAAGTATTATTAATCAAGTTGAAATGTCATCACTCAAATTATCAAATGCGAGGGATAATTTGGAATTGGTTATCAGTTATTACGACTTTATCTATAATCAGAAAAATTATGGAATTTGAAAATCAGGATAAGTTTATTCAAACATGAGAAATTAGTTATTGCAACTTCAAGTCAACAACAACAACAACAATACCCAATCCCGTATGCACGAGGTATGGGGGAGGTGGAGTATAGACAGATCATACCCCTACTTTAGGGTAAACCCGAAAGTAGGGAGACTGCTTCCAAGAAGACCTCCGGCAACATCTACATTCAAAACGAAACAAAAAATATACTTTTACAATCATACTGGCTGAAAACAACAAACAAAATACATTGCTATTGTATCAATGAATTTGAGCTCCCACTTCATAATTGGGTTTAGATCACTTCGCTAGATAAACATCTTGGGATGGTAAAGGAAGGGCCACAAAAAATCTGTTAAATTATGTACGTCGGATAAAAACTACCTGGATTTTCTAGAGTAGCATGAACATAGACCTCTCTTCGTTTACTTATTTTCTTGTTATAGTTTTGGTAATTTTCAAGGGATCTTTTAGGCAAAGGATATAAAATTTTAAGAGTTACCTTGTTGTAAGCAATTAACATAAACAAAAAAGGGCATTTGGTCTAGTGGTATGATTCTCGCTTTGGGTGCGAGAGGTCCCGAGTTCGATTCTCGGAATGCCCCATTTTTCATTTATAAAAAATCAATAATTTTATACTTTTTTTTAAGTGTCACTATTTTGTTTAATTTGATATTCTACCAAGTCAACTCCAGAGTTTGGAAACAGATCTACTACTAAAGTGATATTATATACCCGAACCATGTGCTTGCAGATCTAGAGATAATGCCAGTAAAGTCAACTAATGGGTGCTTCTATTAATGAGTAGAAATCATAAGACAGCACAGCTCCGTTACCGGAATAAACAAAGTACCTTCTACTCTTAGGAACCAAGATGATATGGCTGCATTAACAGAGATTATATTATCAAACCTACAGATCAGATCAAGAACAGATGATAGTATGATTGTTGCTGAAAATGAGTTTCACATCACAAGTTACATGTCTCACTATTTTCTTAAAAGTGTTTTCAGAAGTTTCAAGTTCAATCTTAAAACTAAATAGGGACATACATGTTAAAGTCAGGAAGAGCTAAGGTGATTTACTTCCAGGAATCTTTTATCTCAACCAAGGTGTAATTTACAGCATTCTATGCTACACCCTTATACTGATATTCCCAAGGTTGTTCAAGAATTTAAAGACTTTTGGGCATATGGGAGAGATGCTAAGCATTTCAGTCATGGAAATGAACCAAGTAGTTCAATCTTTCAAAATAATATATCACATCTAACCATGGTGCTGGGCATTCATGTCAAAATTAGTAAACTGTCTGCACAGGGTATGCAATATTTCAGTATGATAAATTAGATATGAATGTATAAGAGCTTTAATCATAAAAACCAGCATAAGATTCTTAGTATGATAAGTGCTGAGAATGTGATATATCAGATCACAAATTACACACTATCATTAAATCTACTAAACATACGTATACATATACATTAATGCATAAACATGTGGTCAGTATAATAATTCTCTGTATGTGTTGCCTCATCACTATCTTCTCTTAAGTACTCTCAATTGTTTCAAGTTTTCATAACTAAAAGAAGAGAAGTATTAACTATGTGTCCTTATCACACACAGATGCAACTTCCCATGGTTAAAGCTTGGGAGACCTATATATCTTATCAGTTGATGTGTTTTTAGTGCTTTCTATTCTAAGCTATGCATATCATGATGTTCCTAAGTTGTTCGAATTAAGCAATTAAAGACTTTGGCTTTTGGAAGAGGTGATAGGCTGCCATTTGATGTGATCACGTTTGTACATCTGAAAAATTGAGTTTGGGTTAAAGAAATTGAACCAAGTAGTTCAGTCCTTTCACTATTACGTATCATATTTAAGCATGACGCTGGGAACTCATGTCAATATAAGTAGAAGTATCTGCACAGGGTATGCAATATTGTGTTTATCTAAGCTTATAGCCTTATATATGGGCTTATGAGCTAATTTGACTCGGCTTATACTTCATAAGCTCATTTAAGCCCAAGAATAAGCTTAAAGAAATACTTTGCAAAGATCACATAATCAAATTCAGACAGGAGGCAAAACACTTTTTTGTTCACACGTAGTAGCCTCAAACTCCAGTGAGTTGAAATCAGTGATATCACACTAGAAGAATAAACAGAAAAATGGAAAGAAAAAAATAGGCAGAAGCAAATTGAATTCCCTAAATTCCACGGTTTTAAACAATTGGGCACTTCATGAAGTTAGCGACTGAAGCTGTCAAGTCATGATTCAACCAGAATGACAGGAAATAAAAAGAGACATATAAAGCAAGTGGGCATTTGGTCTAGTGGTATGATTCTCGCTTTGGGTGCGAGAGGTCCCGAGTTCGATTCTCGGAATGCCCCTTTTTTGTCTAATAAATATAATAATTTTATGTATTTTTTTAACGTGCAGCTATTTCTATAATTGGATATTCTACCAAGTCAACTCCAGACTTTGGAAACAAATCTACTACCTAAAGTGATGGTATAATATACCCCAAGCATGTGACGCAGAGCAAAAAATATCATGTCAATTAATTCAACTAATGGGCGCTTCTACTAATATGCAGGATTTTTATAAGACGACACAGCTTAATTACCAGAATAACCAAGATGGTGAAAAGATGAAACCCGCATGGCTGCATTAGCACAATAACTGATTAAAATAGATCAACATACTACCAAACCTACAGATCAGATCAACAACAGAAGATAGTATGATTATCGCTAAGAATGCACTATTTTCAGATAAAAAGTTACACATGATCATTGAAACTACGATACATGTCTTTACGTATACATTCATACATAAACATGTGGTCAATATAGTAATTCTCTATATGTGTTGCTTTTCAGAATATCTTCTCTGAAGTGTTTTCAAAAGTTTCAAATTCAATCTCAAAACTAATAAAAGACATAAATATATAGCATTTGTCCTTATTACAGACATAAGAAAATTTCCAGTGTTATGTCAAGGAGACCTATAAGGTGATTGACTTCCAAAGACCATTCATCTCAACCAAATTTTTTTTTTCTTAAGCATTGTGTTCTATAATCCTATGCTACCCATATCCTGATGTTCCCAAGGTTGTTCAAAGTAGCATTCAAAGACATTTGGCTTATGGGAAAGGAGATAGGTTTACATTTCACTTAATCACATATGCACAACCGAAAGAGTGTCTGGGTCATGAAAATGAACCAAGTAGACAAGCAGTTCGCTCTGCTCAAAATAATATATCATATTCAACCATGGTACTGGGCAGAGGGCACTCATGTCATTATAAGTAAAGATATCTGAACAGGTTGTGCAATATTTCAGTATAATGGATGAAACATGTATATTGTATGTCTAGGAGCTTTGCAAATAACATAACCAAACTTTACACAGCAGACACTAAACACTTTTTTTTCTCACACTTAGTAGCCTCAATCTGCAGTAAGTTTAAAGCAGTGATATTGCACCAGAAGAATAAACAGAAAACTGGATTAGCTATAGGCAGAAGCACATTGAATTCCCTGATGTAACAGGCTTTAAACAGTTGTGCACTTCATGAAGATACAAACGAAGTTGTATATTCATGTTTCAACCATGGTGATAAGAAAAACAAATAGAGACAAGTAACAAGTGGGCATTTGGTCTAGTGGTATGATTCTCGCTTTGGGTGCGAGAGGTCCCGAGTTCGATTCTCGGAATGCCCCATTTTTTAAAAAATTATCAATCGTTTTACAAAAACTTTTTTGGGTCCACTATTTTGTTTAGCTGGTATTCTACTATTAATATAAAATAAAGTCAACTCAAGGATTCTGGAAACCACCTACTTATTTTAGTAATATTATATGACACAAACATGTGCTTATAGATCCGAAAATCAGTTCTCATGGGTACTTTTACTAATGTGCAGAAACCGTGAGAACTTGAAATTTATGAAAAGCGTATGTGACTTCATTACCAGATTTAGCAAATTTAGATTCACTAACCCTTGTCAAGATTTTGTGAGAAGATGCCAACAACATTACCAGAAAAAGCAGATTCATGTACCAACACATCATGGTAATTCAGTTAACATACCTTTATGTGATCATAATGAATGTACTGTATGATATAGTATATCGTGTTGCAAGGGCGGAGCCAAGTGTAGACTAGGAAGGGCCCATGGCCCCCTATGATTTGTTATATCTACATTATATACCCTTGTACTAATGCATAATTTATGTTATAAATCTTAAACTTTCTTAATAAACTATGGCTTGGCCCTCCTAAATTTTATGAATTACCCTTCGTCCCTCCTAGAAAAATTGTCCTAGCTCCGCCACTGTCGTGTTGCGTACGAGGGATATCACAAACGAAGACTACATAAACTGGTTTGTTTAGGTGTGCCCATATAAAAAAAATTACTTTTGTGCATATTAAAATTACAATATAGCCTAAAAAAATAAGTAGAAACTAAGGGTCAATCCATGGACACATCTTGGTCCTTCCTAGAAGCTCTAGTGCCGAATACTAACATTCATTCATTAACTGGACATTTAGTACTATTCTTGTATTTATCTAAAACCTATCAAACATCAGCTAATAATGTTCTTATTGGATCAGAATCAACTCAAAGGATGAAAGATTGGTTGGAATCCCGACAACACGATTCACGACAAGGTGATAGTCAACCTTAATATGTTTTGTTCTCTTCCGAAAGACTTGGTTGTTAGCTATGTGAATAAGTGATTAGCTATCACAATAAAGCCTAAGTAAAAACACCAAAAAAGCTACCTACCAAAGTGATCTCACTAGATAAACTTCCGCAGGACGATAGTTTCTTATTTCTTACAAAATAGCATGTGGTAAACCTCTTGGCTCTTGGAAGATATCACCCCTAATTTAGGCCTAAATCACTGCCAAATATGTGAAACACTATAACAATATCAACATAATCAAATGCTTTCGGAAGCCAACTAAAATAACAGTACTGTCCCTTCCTTACACGAAAACTCCAATGTAATTGTGTTTAAGTCTGGTCAAAATTACCTCCATTTGTTCTGCAGTGCCAAAATTCAAGCAACTTTGAATCAGCTTTACCAGACTACAAGCTAGACGCGCTTTGCTTTGCCAACTTTGGATTATCATACCTTGTGCCCACTACCTCCCAAGCTCTCGAAATAAGTCAAAAGATAAGCAGCAGGGTTATAAGAAGTGGGGTCCAAGGGAACAAGTTCTTTAGGCGGGTCAAGAAATGAAACAACAACCCTTTCATAGTAGTAGGATATTTCACCACCAGGAAGCACCTGGTACGGTATATCATCCCATGGTGACACGTGGACTGTATTCACTTTACGCCTGTTAACTGAACTGGGTTCATACAGTTTCTGTTTTGTATAGAGATGGACCCCACATGGTTTAAGGTTTAGAGGTTTAAATTTGGAGTTGAATTCATGGACTATTCAAGTCACAACAATCAAATCCTTATCCTTAGTGTTTCCTCTAATAGAATATGAAGTGCCAATATAATGAAGCAAAGCTGTAAGCTGTGACTTGAAACAAAGAAACCATATGTTTATAATCCGTTTACTTAAAAACAGCAAGTTGATTATATTCCACTACAAAGTTAGGATATCAAATATAGCCCAAGCAAATTTATAATGTTTAAGCGAGGTAGGCAAGTCTTTGACCCAGATGTACACGGCCTAACCGAGGTACCTTTACCTGGCCACCCAAGTGTGTACCTGGTGAGGTTTGAACCCTAGACATAGCAGATAAAATTAATGTAAATAAACTCACAAACCAAATTTACTAGGCGTCAAGATACGATCACAAGTTATTCGGTGCAGCCGAAATGGTTAACTTGCCACTTGGAACCAATGTTGAACCTCCTAAAACCTGCTAACCACACCTAAGACGTGACGCGTGGCTGTGGAATATCGAACAACTAAGTTTAAACAATACTACGGCATGGAGTTTGTCATTCAAAGATTAACAAAAGTTATTAAATGTTAATAAGAAAATCAAGGAAGCTCTTCGAGATTATAAGAGTGACTATAAATAGGTTAGGGTTTTTATTGATTACCTTGTTGTTGGTTGAAAGTAGTAGCTGCGTTGGTGAAGGAAGAGGAAGCAGGAGCAGAGACTGGAACAACCCGTTTGGTTTTACAGCTAATTTACTTAAGGGGGTGTTTGGTTGGCTGAAGGTTTCCAATCGGATTTCGGTTAGTGGTTTTCAAAAGAAAGGGTGCTGATGAATCTACTGAATCATTGATAAAACCATGGCATTGCAGATAAAATTACCATTATACCCTCCATATTTATTTTCCCTTATCCAAATTTATTTTGTAGCACTAATAAATAAGAACCAAATTTCGATTTTTTAACGGAACCATATTAAATCGATGGCGCATTCACAAGTAACATCACAACAAAATTATTTACGACCGCTAGTTATTTGATTGAATACTGAAATATTATAAGTTAAGAATTTGGGTTTGAGATTTGTATATTATTTCAGCAGGAAACTATGAGCATAATTTTTGATTATATGTTACAATGCAATAACATAGTTTTAGCAACAATCGGACCATGAAATTGATATCGGCGATAGCTATAGACATTCCAAGCTTTCAAAATGACTGGTTGCAAAGACTATATAAAACATACATTAATCTATACTACATTATAAAGCATTTGGGATTTCCTATAAAAGGGAATTTTAAAATTTTAAGACAAAAAACATTACTATAAGAGGAAATTTAAAAAAATAATGTAACATTTGAAAATTTAAAAATCATTTAAACCATATAGTAACCCCTCTAATAATGATATATTTTAATAAAATTGTTTATAAGAGAAAAATAACCATCAATTTAATACTAAAATTTTAAAAAAAAGTGCTAACTATTTACACTATTAATAATTTAGACGTTCTACTTTTGAAAAACATATATCTACTACGTTATAAAGTATTTGAGACATGCTACATAAGGAAGGTTTAAAATAAAAAAATATTTCCTCGCCACAAAAATAGTCACCAGATACCCGCCGCCGCATTGTGCAGGTACCCTTCTAGTATCATTTAAGCCTCGTACTCCTAGAATTATTGTTAGCAATTATAATCGATGTCATGAAGAACAAACAAAATAATATCAATATATACAAATCTTATACATGTATATCTAAACCAATATTAACGCCTGTTTTGGTTTCGCAAAAAAATAATGAAATTTTATTAGACATGAAGGGTTCTTGGAAAATTTAGTGTACTTGTGGGATTGGTTTACACCTGACAATGGTTCAGGAGGTACGGAGTGTACATCCATAAGGTCCCTGAACATCACGACTCTATAGTGGAGAGATTCATAGGTTAGTACTGGTAGTGCTAAGTTAGTACTGATAGGCATGTTTCTACTGGTAGTGTTAAGTTAGTACTGGTAGGCAAGTTTCTACTGCTAGTACTGGAATCAACTTGTAACAGGCATTGACCTATTCAAGTGGCAGTTACAACTACATAATGACCACGTTTAATTGGTCATGTAACCACTATTAACTATAATGAGGATAATTATAAGGCGATTAATGCGCCGATTAATCCTCATAATTCCATTTGACTAGTTAAAAGTAATTTCCTATAAATAGGAAATCAGATGATGCTTGAAGGATAGACAGAAAACATAAACACTTATAAGCAAAGGGTTAATGATTTGTGTCTAATTCAATAACATGCATTTGGTCTTATCCCAAGTAGATATTCGTGATACCCAAGCATTAAGGTCGAATAGTTTACTTTGGAAAGTGATAACACGATTCCAAGTGATATCCGGTAACCTGCATTGGTATTTGGATTGCTATTGATTATCTTCACCCTGTTCTGGGCGATTAACCACCAACAATCAAAGTAAACTATTTTGTGATAATCAATGGCTGCTGCTGCTATGAAACACATGGCTTCAAACTTTGCCAAGCCTGACAAGTTTGAAGGGGTGGACTTCATAGGATGGCAAAAGAAGATGCACTTTCTTCTTTCAAGCATGAGTGTGGTTTATGTTTTGACTACACCTATTCCTGATGATGTGGATGATGCTACTGTGGAACAGATCAGGAAGAGGAGCAAATGGGAGAATGATGATTACATTTGCAGAGGTTTAATCCTCAATGGTATGTCAGATTCTCTCTTTGATATTTATCAGAATTTTGAATCTTCCAAAGAACGATGGGATTCCTTGGATGCCAAATATATGGCTGAGGATGCATCAAGTAAGAATTTCCTTGTAAGTAATTTCACAAATTACAAAATGATTGATTCAAGACTAGTTATGAAACAATACAATGAACTTCTTGGTATACTTGGAAGGTTTACACAACACAAAATGCACATGGATGAGGCTATTTCAGTCTCTTGTGTCATTGATAAACTCCCTCCTTATTGGAAAGATTTCAAGCATACCTTGAAACATAATGAAGAGGAGTTAACTCTTGTTGAGTTGGGCAGTCACCTGCGCATTGAGGAATCTCTCAAGGTGCAGGATAATGACAAGCCAAAGAGTAGCAATGCTATTGGTGCATCTGTTGTCAATATGGTGGAGCATAACAACTTCACCAGGTACAATGACAACAAGGGTAAACGTAAACATCAGGATAACACAAGGGCATACCCCTAACAAGAAGGCAACACCTACTTGTTGGAAATGTGGCAAATCTGGTCACATTAAAAGGGATTGCAAGGGTGTTAAGATTGGTGGTAAAACCAATGGATCAGGCACTAGTGGATCAGGGAATGGTTCAGTTCCTTTGAAAGGATGACGATGTTGCGTGGTGGGTTGACTCTGGAGCAACTGTTCATGTGTGCAAAGATAGAAGCTGGTTCAAGACTTATGAGTCACTGAATGATGGTTCTATTCTTCACATGGGAAATGAGTTAACAGCCCTGGTGCATGGACGTGGTTGTGTAGATCTTAAATTTAGTTCTGGAAAGATTGTAACTTTGTTTAATGTTATTCATGTTCCTGATATAAGGAAGAACTTGGTTTCAAGTAGTGTTTTGAATAATCATGGTTATAGAATCTGATAAATTTGTTTTGTCTAAAAGTGGTGTATTTATTGGTTTTGGATATTTGTGTAATCAAATGTTCAGGTTGAACATTGTTAATGTTTGTGATAATTCAGCCTTTGTGACAACCTCTGACTTGACTGACTCTACCCTCTGGCATGCTAGACTTGGCCATGTACACTATAAAAGGATGCAAGATATGTCTAAGGATGGGTTAATCTCAGCATTTGACATGGACACTGAAAAGTGCAAAACTTGCATGTTGACCAAAATTACTAAGAAACCTTTTTAGGGTGTTAATCGTGAGACTAAGCTCTTGGAGCTAATACACAGTGACCTTTGTGATTTGCATGCCACTCCCTCTTTGGGGAATAAGAAATACTTTGTGACATTTATTGATGATGCTTCTAGGTTTTGTTATGTCTATCTATTACATACTAAAGATGAAGCATTAGATAAATTTAAAATGTTTAAAACTGAAGTTGAATTGCAACTTAGGTCCCTGATAAAAAGATTAAGGACTGATAGGACAGGTGAGTACATGGATACTTTGTACTTTCAGTCTATTGGTATAATCTATGAAACAACTGCTCCTTATACTCCTCAACAAAATGGTATTTCTGAAAGGAAAAACAAGGTACTGAAGGAGATGGTTAATTCCATGTTGTCCTATTCAGGACTGAGTCAAGGGTTCTGGGGTGAAGCTATGTTAACATCTTGCTATTTATTAAATAGGGTTCCCAACAAAAGGAACAAGGTTACCCCTTATGAACTCTGGACTAAAAGGAAACCCAACTTGAACTATCTCAGGGTTTGGGGTTGTAGGGCTTTTGTAAGACTCCCTGATCCAAAGCTGAAAACTTTGGGTGAAAGAGGCATTGGATGCATCTTTGTTGGATATGCTGAGCATTCCAAGGCATTTAGGTTTTATGTTATTGAACCTAATGAATATGTTTCAATTAACTCCATAATTGAATCTAGGGATGCAATATTTGATGAGAATAGATTCTCATCAGTCCCTAGACCAAGTCACAGGATTCCTAATGGAACTCATGACATTGGTGTATCAGGTCCCTGATGAATTGCCATCAGATGTCCCTGATGAGGTTGTGATTCAATAACCTGAACCTATGCTCAGAAAGAGCAAAAGGGTCAGGAATCCAAAGTCATTTGGACCTGAGTTTTAATTATACTTAATTGAAGGAAGAAGGGATGAGGTCTTTGACCGATACTCCTATTGCTTCATTGTTGAGGATGATCCTAAGACATTTGAAGAAGCAATGAAGTCCCAGGATATTGCTTTCTGGAAAAAAGCAATCAATGATGAGATGTATTCCATCATGGGCAACAACACTTGGGTGTTGGTTGATCTAACACCTGGTTGCAAACCTCTGGGTTGCAAATGGATTTTTAAAAGGAAAATGAAGGTAGATGAAACTATTGAAAAGTTCAAGGCTAGACTAGTCATTTAGGGCTTTAAACAAAAGTCAGGGATAGACTATTTTGATACTTATGCCCCTGTGGCTCGTATCAGTACCATAAGACTGCTGATTGCTTTGGCATTTATTCACAATCTGATTATTCATCAAATGGATGTGCAAACAGCTTTCTTGAATGGTGAATTGGAATAGGAGGTTTATATGAACCAACCTCAGGGCTTCATCATGCCTGGCAATGAAAACAAGGTGTGTAAACTGATTAAGTCTCTTTATGGACTAAAGCAGGCACGTAAGCAATGGCATAAAAAATTTGATGAAGTGGTTTTGTCTAATGGTTATTTACTTAACCAGTCTGACAAATGTGTATATAGCAAATTTGATGAATCTGGTAAAGGAGTCATCATTTGTTTATATGTTAATGACATGTTGATTTTTGGCACTGACCAAAATCAGGTTAACTTGACAAAGGAATTTTTGTCATCAAGGTTCTCAATAAAGGACATGGGGGAGGCTGATGTTATCCTTGGTATAAGGATTAAACATGAAAGTAAAAGAATTTCTATCTCTCAGTCTCATTATATTGAGAAAGTGTTGAGGAAATTCAATTACTTTGATTGTACTCCAGTGAGTACACCTATGGATACTTATGAGAAGCTTATGCCTAATAGTGGCAAGGTTGTATCTCAACTTGAGTATTCTAGGGTAATTGTCTGCCTAATGTATGCCATAACTTGTACAAGACCTGATATTGCTTTTGTAGTGGGTAAACCGAGCAGGTATACTAGCAATCCTAGTGCTCATCACTGGCAAGCAGTTCAGAGGGTACTGACGTATCTGAAGAGAACTATGGATTATAGTCTCTCATATACTGGTTATCCTTCAGTATTAGAAGGATACACTGATGCAAGTTGGATCAGTAACACTGAAGACAATTCGTCTACCAGTGGCTGGGTATTTCTGCTGGGTGGAGGTGCAATTTCTTGGGCATCCAAGAAGCAAACTTGCATCACCAGTTCAACAATGGAATTTGAATTTGTGGCCTTAGCAGCTGCTGGTAAAGAAGCTGAATGGTTGAAAAACTTGCTTCTTGAGATTCTATTGTGGCCTAAACCTATAGCACCTATTTCTATCCGTTGTGATAGTGCAGCTACATTGGCAAAGGCTTATAGCCAAATGTACAATGGGAAGTCTAGACACTGTGTCAAACATAGCATGATTCGTGAGCTTATCATGAATGGGGTGGTATCTATAGAGTTTGTTAGATCTCAACAAAATTTAGCTAATCACTTGACGAAGGGTTTGGCTAGAGACTTGGTTATAAAGTCTGCTAAAGGGATGGGTTTAATTCCAACTTAGTCACTGAATTCTAAGACACCCAACTCCCTCCTAAGGAAACTTGGGAGCTGAGTTCAATGTGGAAATCTGAACATTTAGTGAACTGGAGCACATGTTTATATATACATCCCAAGGTTGTGCTCATAACCTGCTGAAAAGGAGGATGAAGTCTTTACTTCTTAATGGTTAATTTCTTTTAAAAAGTGCTTGACAGGAGCATGAATAAAGAGGAACCACCTATGTGAATGTTGAATTTTTGCCGCTTCAGGGAGCTTTGGACTTTTGGTTCTTACAACATTTATGAATTTGGATATGGACACATGGCTTGTATAGTGTCAGGAGCTTTTAAGTGTTTGAAAACTTGTGTGTATTTTATCTTCAGGTATTCAAGTGGGTTGAAGGGTTCAATTCTTAGAACACCCTGATTCTCGAATATTTGAACGTGTACTGTACTAAGATGGAAATTCAATCCTCATGATATTTTCGTTTATGCACATGTTTTGCCTGATGTTTAATTTTCATGCAAAGGAAGTGAACTAAATTTGGGGAGGATTATTGGAAAATTTAGTGCACTTGTGGGATTGGTTCACACATGGAAATGGGTCAGGAGGTACGGAGTGTACACCCATAAGGTCCCTGAACATCCTGACTCTATAGTGGAAAGATTCGTAAGTTAGTACTGGCAATGCTAAGTTAGTACTGGTAGGCATGTTTCTACTGGTAGTGCTAAGTTAGTAATGGTAGGCAAGTTTCTACTGCTAGTACTGGAATCAACTTGTAACAGGCATTGACCTATTCAAGTGGCAGTTACAACTGCATAATGACCACGTTTAATTGGTCATGTAACCACTATTAACTATAATGAGGATAATTATGAGGCGATTAATGCGCCGATTAATCCTCATAATTCCATTTGACTAGTTAAAAGTAATTTCCTATAAATAGGAAATCGGATGATGCATGAAGGATAGACAGAAAACATAAACACTTGTAAGCAAAGGGTTATTGATTTGTGCTTAATTCAATAACATACATTTGGTCTTATCCCAAGTAGATATTCGTGATACCCAGGCATTAGGGACGAATAGTTTACTTTGGAAAGTGATAACACGATTCCAAGTGATATCCGCTAACCTGCATTGGTATTTGGATTGCTATTGATTATCTTCACCCTGTTCTGGGCGATTAACCACCAACACTTAATTAATGCTGCAGGAGTAGAACGGATGCGATGAAGGTAAGCAGCAGTGGTCTAGGTGATGTAACAGTGGACTACAATTTAGGAATAGAGCATTGTAAGTTTTAAAGGATTAAGGCCAGAAAAAATATATAAATAGTTATTGAGGGTAAAAATTGTAACTTTTTATTGAATTGTCGTGGATTCATCAAATGGCTTTGTGAATTTATCAACAAGAAATCAATTACCAATCTCTACCTTTGTAAACCCAATTAACCAAACCTGAAACTAATTTCACCCATTACCATTCTTTACTAAACGTGCAAATGCTTTTGCACTCCATTTGTTTTGTACGCAAAAAATAAAAAAATAAAAAATAAATAAATGTGCAAACATATTTGCTCTTTTTCAATTTTGCACCTACAACTTTGGTCTCCTTTCACTTTTTGAACATCATCCGGTTAATAAAAAACATACAACCCATCACTTTGATTGATCTCCTACTTTTGTGAACGTCAACATACAACCCATCAATTTGACTATCTACCTTATTTATATGTATATTTGACTATCTACACTACCACCCATTTTCATCTACCTCGTTTACACTAACTCTTTACTCTTTTTATATATTACATTTCGTTAAAACTTTGATAAAATTTTAGATGGAGAGGGCGTGCAAATAACTTGGCGTGCAAAACGATTTGCACATACAGACTACATAAAATGCTAGGTGTGCAAATGACTTGACGTGCAAAACGATTTGCACGTATAGTCCACGTGTCAAATTAATGTATGTTACTTTTAAATAAACATGCACGTACAACCACGTGTCACTTTAATAACGGTTACTTTTAATCTTTTAGTTAAACTTGGCATGCAAATCAGTGTGGAGAGCAAACCTTTTTTGCACGTAATGCCACGTGTCACCTTACAATTCAATCTAAATTTGATAAAAATACACATGTAGTAATCACCAGTTATCGTGCAAATGACGTGGCTCGCCAAACTTATTTGCGCGTATAGTAGATTTTCGTAACACGACTTTCAAATGTTCATTTTCGTAACACGCATATATATGCATTTATTCTGGAATTGTTTTTTCAAAAGCATAGTTAAAAAAAGCACCTAATACTAACCAAGTTTTATAAGTGTACCAATTTGGTCACTCAAACTCTATATCAACCATAAAAACCATCAAACTTTCTGTTTACGTGTGGTATGTAAATCGGTTTAGAGATGGGATTGGAACGGTTTTGTTGTTTAGTTTCCCGTGTAGAACGCTGATGCATCGTATTGCAACACACTAATTTTTACAATCCTACTAGGCAGTGTACCTAACCGTTGTAGTGTAGACGTGTAGTATAGGTAAGATACGAGGGATTGATCGTTCTCTAGGGGAATAGTGTTATGAAGGTCGAAGTGTATGACGAATTGGGTCTAGAGGTGTAGGATGATTCTTTTTTTATTTTTTTATTTTATGAAAGCAAGTAAAGTATCAGGGTTTGAAGATTGGGTTTTTAAACTAATTAAAACTAAATTAAACTAGTTGCAAGAAAAATAAATTGGTGAACTCGTATGATGGGAAAAATGTGTTTACTTAGATTATGTTTACTCCCTAGTTATCTATTATTAATTAGCCGAATTGTCACGTCTTTGTTTAATTGGCACGTTGTATTCCTTTATTGTCGTAGGGTGGTGCCAAATTACCTAACTCTATGAATGTATAAGTCTCCTTTCAGAATCCCTAGATCTACAAGTGATAATATGTCATCTCCCTAGAAACTCTTACTATCAACAAGCCGTAACTCAAGCAATAAATACAACGAATAAAACAACCAGTGCCCTCTAGTGTATAAAAGCGTTTAGTCAGATTTACAAGCTAACATAAGGGTGAACATGCTAGTTTTCCTACTCCTAACGCAAGACAACCAATTAAACAAGAGATGAAAATTAATAATCAATAATAGGTTTCGTACAATCCAAGCAAACACTAATTAATCTAGCCGGACATGTTAATTGGAAGAAAAGAAACACATATAATCAAACAACACATAGACATATTGAATAATTAAAGAAGAATAACCTAACTTCAATTAAATATGGAGTTGAGGGCTGTAAAAACCCTAACAACACTAAAACAAATCGTCCTTTAAGTGTTCCCAAATACGTGTTACACTGAATGAAACAGATGTAACGCCGTCACTTTGTAGTTGTGACGTCGTCAGCTCGCCGTCAATTATGGTTTCATCTTGTGCATGTCGTCATTGTGATGCCGTCGCTTTATACCTCTGACGCCGTCACTTTGTAGGTAGTGACGTCGTCAGCCTTGGACCGTCACAGAACTCTGAGCCGCCACATGTAAGATTTACTCTGGAATCTCATCTTGATTTGCAAGTGACGGCGTCACTTATAGCATGTGACGCTGTCAGGCCTCCTTTCCTGACTTCTTTCGTGACTTGGTCGTTTTCTTCGTTTTTTTGTCCAAAGCAGCCCAAAACATGTCGGTTTCCAGCTTTTGCGTCCAAGTACCTAAAATGTGAAAAGAAACGATTTAGGGCAATAATTGATCACAAATGCATGAGTTTAGAGGTTAAATGACCCCTTAAAAACGCACGTTTTAAATCCTTATCAAATATCCCTACACTTGGGATTTGCTTGTCCTCAAGCAAATGTACTTTTATCCAATCAATTTACATGTTATGGGGCGTTTAACATTGGTTTAAAATAGTTTACAACATCCACAAGCTCTACAATAGTTAAAACAAGCACGTAAATTATATACTAGCAGCTCACATAAAGTGTTTGGATTCTCTCATCTCTCGGGTGTATGTATAACATGTATGGAAACGGGAAAATTAAACACTCTCTACCTGTCATAGCACACAGATTACCATAGGCTTGAGAAAAGATCAAACCTCCACCGCTTTGACGTAAGCACCTAGGATAAACTATCAAAAAGGGCTTTTAAAGGGTTGTAATATTAGGTGTAAGGGTATGAAAAACACGATTTTATTGGATATAGGGAATTTTTACTGGTGGCAAGTCAATTATCTAAGTTAATCAAATGTATAACGTGGCATTGTTATGCCAAGATTCGAGTCACTGACTATTAAGTTTTTTTGTATTTTTGCTCGACTCTTTCTTGACTTAAACAAAAGATAAAAAGGTGGGATGGTAGTCCATATGTTTTTCTTTTCTTTCCTTTTCTTTTTTTCGGTCTAATTTTTTTTTTCTTTTTTTCTATTTTCCATACACTCTTTCCTTACCATCAACAAAATAATACATCATAAGGGATTTATGGTCGCATCTCTACACTTGAACTTTTACATATATAAAAACTAACTAATGACATGAATTGTGATGATCAAAACACGCGGAGTACTTAAATATTAACGTAGATATGGGGATTATAATTTTAACTTCGTCCCCATTACTCCATAACAACTAGTACTAAACCCATGAGTCCCAATCATCCCAAAACTGTATACACAAGATATGACTCGACTTAGCAACCATGTAATCAACTAGACAATTAACTAAGGGTTTAATAAATAACAATAATGCACTTAAAAT
Organism: Chrysanthemum seticuspe; assembly: GCA_019973895.1. Classification (NCBI taxonomy): domain Eukaryota; kingdom Viridiplantae; phylum Streptophyta; class Magnoliopsida; order Asterales; family Asteraceae; genus Chrysanthemum; species Chrysanthemum seticuspe. The sequence continues at coordinate 212,141,354 of BPTQ01000004.1, forward strand.
GAGTGTATACTAGGAAGGCTAAGGTAATTTGGGTGTACATTTGGGGGTGGATTGTAAATAATGCTCTTCATTAATATTCCAGAATCCACCGAAATATCACGAGAACCGCGAAAAGGATAGGCTCAGTGGGGTTAACTAGAGGTATTTTATACTAAAAATGAGTACATAGCAAGGGTGTGGGGTAATTACTCGACTGGTGTAGCCAATATAATTATGTAAACAGGTTTAAAACAAGGGTTATCCTAATGCCTCTTATCATTAGTTAATCCTAGCTACACGAATGTAGTCTCACTAGCGATCTCGGAATGTATCACAAAAACAAGTTCTAGAATTTACATATTACCGGTACACTCATAAGTATTAAAAGTGAATGCTTTGATATCCTATATATCTAAAGGCGAACCTCACATTTTGGGGGTGAAATTTGAGTGGTAGGGTTTTTGTGCTAGCTATATAACTCCTATCTATTAGACGCTTTATTAAGACTAAAGTTTTACTCGTAAATGTCATAAAAAGTTTAAATTTAGTGCTAAAATTATCCTAACAAGTATTTCTTTCGGTTTATTATACAATTACTATAAAACACGACAAATATCAAGTAAGTGATTAGTTTCTAAGGTGTCCCTTTTCCCTCCCTACATTTAAATTAAACATTGTCCCCAATGTTCTTAAAAAGTACCAAAGATATGATAATGGGAAAAATAAAAGAGATTGGAGAAACTAATATTCCTCTGATTTGTTCGGCATGGACGATATAGAAATAAGGTTAAATCCTCTTCCAAGAAGATAAGATCAATGATACGCTTCTCTTTTAATATGTACTTAAAATTCTTATCCAATATAACTTGTAAATTTCTAAGAAAACGAACATGAAACCTCGCATAAAATAGCCGGTAAATACTATATATAATAAAAACTATCCTACAAAGCGAATAAAATATAATGCTTGGGAAATAAATATTTACAGAATTCTGGAATTTTAAAACTTCAAGAAATTTTCAAAAATTGAGTTTCGACAGAAAAACAAAAATCTGGAAAATTGTTGCTACAGTGTCTGACGCCGTCAGGTTATAAGACTGACAAAATAAGTTTCGTTTCATGGAAAGTTTCTAGAAAAATCTATCTTTTAAAACCTGGAATTTTCTGCAAAAGATTCATTGTGACTCGATACAAGCATTTGACTCAAACAAATACTCAAACGTGATAGAATATATATGCTAATCATAAATTGTAAATTCTCATGCTGGAATTTCGTTCTTTTAAAACAAATATAAACTTCCCTACACTTATTTTTTTCTAAAATACCTTTATATGCATTTAAGACGAGGTTAAAAATAAAATAAAACATTTTCACAAATTATTCAAAACATGAAAATTTACAATAATGATGAAACATATATATGACACAAACAAACAATTAAAATAAAAGCACACAATTAAACATGGGTTGCCTCCAAAAAGCAATTTTATTTATTTACGAGTCTTGTAGCTAGGCTCAAAGTCATGCCCTATTACGTGACTCTATCCTCTGTCATGTTCTCACTATCATCAATGTTGGTTTTATATTCGGGTCCTAATCCAAGACATTCTTTGTAGAAACCTAACATTTTTTTCATTACATGATCTACTCCTCTTCTCTTATCCACATCACTCCTATAGTAGACCGATTGCTTAAAATCTTTTTCAAAATTTGGCATTAGTCTATATTTCTCGTTTATGGGGTATTTGGTAAGCAATCTCATCATTCTCATCCATGAATTTGGCTACTCCAAGTGATGGGTCATAAGTCATATTGGAAACTTCCACAAACGGCTTTCCTAACACAACATGTGATAAGCATGGATCTATTGCCAAACTAATATCTTCCACTATTAAAAAATCCATGATGTAAGTGAAACTTCCTACAAATACATGCATCCCCCTAACTCTTCCCGTAAAATTTCTTATTATTCTAGTATCGAGGTCTCTTCTAGGTACTAATTGCTTTTTCATAATCCAATTATAGTGTGTTCTAGTCATAATGTTTATGAGAGAATTAAAGTAAATGTAGGCCTTCCACACATGAACATGTCCTATATGTTACATGGCACACTAACGTTTGAAGGGTTGACTCCTACAATGATTGGGATTCTTCTATAATAGGATGGGCGAGGATCGTGGATCAAATACATATGGTAAACCATATCATCATTTGTGGGAAACTTGTCAAAGTAATCAACTCCTAACTCTCTTTCATTATTGCTTTTAACATCCCTAGTTTCCTCCTTAGTGTTACTTGTTTCTTCGGTCAAGGTCTCTCTTTCTTCCTTTTTGTCATTCTTTTGTGGTGGTAGTAAAGTGATAGTGTTGACAAAGTGAACATGTTTTGATGATGAGGGATCCTTGATTTCACTACCCTCATTTGTTATTTTGGTAGATTTACTAGGAGGGGTCACCTTGTCATCTCGCTTTGTTGTTGTTTGAAATCGGCTTCAAATTTAGATAAACGAGCTTCTTGAGATGACATAAAATTAGATACCAATCCTTCAAGATTGTTGGAATTGTTTGAAAATGAAGGATTGTTGCTAAAGCTACAGTTCGAGGACGAACCGCTTGGTTGAAAACGATTAGGTGGGTTTGAAAAATTGTTTTGAGATGAATGTTTGGTATGTGCTAAAACACATACCTTTTCATTATCAAAATTGACCCAAAACAACCAAGAAAGAGCCGTTTATTGCTAATATTTGTGGTTTTCTTGAGTTTGTGCTTGTGCAGGTACGGATATGTAAAAACACGCAAAAAGGAACCAAATCAGACGTAAATCCGAGCACGAGAGATTAAAAGAGCTAAAGCCGATGCCGGGATGCTATTTATTGGATTTGAAGCTCAAAAGTGCATTTTACGGATTTCTGGATCAAGATTGGAAATTTACACATTTCACCTTTACCTTTACCACATTTACACAATAAACCTTTCACTTTCCCATTTACCCATTCTCACCCTTATACTTTCACAATTTACACCTTTAGTCCCTTATAAGCTTAAATGAATACATAACTAGTCCAAAATATCCTAAACCCATAAACAAGACCCTTGGCCCAAATACATTACAAAAGCCCAATATCCAAAAATCTTGTACCCGGTCCAACTATCACAACTCCTACCCCCATACCCGTTTTTCCCTTAAACCATGACCCGGTATACACTTTACCCGAGTCAACTATCCTCTTAACCCGGTCAAACATAATTAAATAATAATAAACAATCCCAACCCACCCAAACGCGCCCAAATCCTCACCCATTTTCACTGTTTTACCTTCATGCCCAATTACCCACATGTCACCCTCATTTACCCGTACTTATGAGATTCTAGAACCCTCTGACAACGTGTCAGAGGGTGTGTGTCATTGGAGTGCCAACATGGCAGAAGGGAGCCATTCTATTGGAGGAGACACCTCACTATGATGATCTAAAGGCTGATATTGAATTGATGACACAAGAGATGATCCAATGGTGAAGATTAGAGAATCTAGAGAGCTCCTAGATGCTTCCCAAGGCTTCTCAGCTCAGCTATTTAAACCCTTCTCTGTCACAAAGATCAAGTCGTCCAATTTCCATGTCTTAGGAATTGTTACCATTGCTTATTTTACTTGTCATTTTTATGTTTTTATGTATTAAATCCAGTGTAATCTTCATTTTTTTAGTTGTAATTTCACTTTACTTTAATACAAAGTACCTTGTTTTCACTTGGCTCCTTTTAAGATTTCAATCATTTAAGTCTGTTTAATAAGCTGTACTTACTGTTTAATAAGCTCAGTTAAGCTTGTGAAAGCTTAATTGAGCTCATCTCTGCTCTTAAATTGCTTAATTTCAAGTTTTTGAAGAAAGTCAACATTAGTCAAACTGAGTCCAAGTTTAAAAGTCAAAGTAATTTATGGTTTAATTCTGATTTGAAATGGTTTTTAAGATGAGGTTGATTGTCACTTGTTCATTACAATTGAGTTTTGGTTAAGTTTCCTTCAAATTCCTGTTTTAGAAATTAGTTAAGAAGTTTAAGGGAGTGTTTGGTTCAGTTGATTTCATGGTCTAAAAAGGGTTTTAGTCTTTCAATTTAAGTTTGTTTAGTGTTAGTTGCTGGTAGTTTAGCTTTTGCAATTAAAGTTTTTAAAGGTTTTACATGTAGGCTTGTTCTGAAAAGTTCTTCTTAATCTGTCATTGAATTTTTCTTCACTGTCCAAGCTATCATGTTCAACATTCCATATCAAAGGGTAAAAATGCTTTAAAAGTTTGCTCAAGTTGATTTTATGTGTTGTTAGTACATCCACCTTCATCTGATTTACATTTATTTGGTGAGTTGAAGTTTTTAAAGTGCTCTATTTAGCTTGTTCTTCCTGATTATTCTGCTGCATCAGATCTTATTTGGTTCTTTTTCTATGTTGATTTTCATTTTATAATGTAGTTTAGATTGTTGGTTATTGCTAGTAGTTTAGGCTTTGTCTAGAAGCCCTTAGTAGCTTATAGTTTAGCTGTTTATAAGCCTGCAGATACCCCCCCTCAGAACCATATCTGTTTCTGCATCAGTAGCCTCAGTCCTAGCAGCTTTTTGTTTGATCTTCAACTTCTTCACCTTAGGTCCTTATTAGCTGAAAATTTGGACAAATGATCTCTGGTTGGTGGGCTTGAGTCCCACATTTTTGGTTTTCCCTGTAGCTTATTATTTAAGCAGTTGCAACTGCTTAAACAGTGGGGGTCAGGTAGCTTATTTGCTTAAGTATCAGTTGGCCTTAAATTGGTAGATCACTGTTTAGGTGTTAGGATTAGCTTGCAATAGTTGCTTTAGAGTAGTTTTAGTATCACCTAAACTTCTTTATCATTGGTTTTTTATCGAAATCAATTTTTGGCGCCGCTGCCGGGGAGGGCTTGTAGCGAGTTTTCGTATTTCCGTCTCGAATCGCGTGCATTTGAAGATCCTTCCCCGAGTGAAGTTTCCATCGTTTTTGTAAATATATATTTTTGAAAAACCCAAAAAAAATCTAAAAACACCAAAACATTCTTCCTAGAGTGTTTGCAAAACCATAAAAATTAAAAAACCAACAAAAGAAACTGAAACGTCAATTGTTACGTCGGCTCACCTTTAATGTACAACCTATACACGGGGTATAAGGAAAGTCTTGACATTAAATTGCAGACTGAAGAACGATCCACTCTTCGTTCCCGCTCCGCTGCGCGTACTTTTGAGAGCTACCGAGCACCGGTTGACGTGAAGGTTACAAAAATATTGTGTTTTCTAAATATAAAAACCCAAAAAGATTTTCCTTTTCAAAATATGTTTTCTAAAACCCAAAAATATTCTTCTTTACCCTCTGATTCGATAATTCTTTCCTCTTATCCCTCTTATATTTGATTCTTATGGACTCCTTCGACTATTTCTGTCAGTGTTGTAATTCACGTTTGGGATATGATTATCAGTGTTATAATCATATGTGCCCCAATTCTTACAATAATCCTCAGAATTTTTCCGACTACCCTCCACAGCCCGAGATATCTTCGTTTGATCCATATTATTGTTATGGTTGTGGAGATATGGTAGATTCGTCGAATAATTTTCGTTGTTTACGGTGTATGCCCGAGATACATCCTATTTATGAAGAACCCAATCCGATTGAGAATTATGATTCCAAAATTGAAGAACCCACCGGGGGCGTCGTGGACGATTTTTCATGGATTGGTGACGCTTATGAGCAACATCGAATCGCAATGGAATGCATGTTAATAACTTTCTTCAATCAATATCAACAAAGTATTAATGCAGAACCCGTTCAAGTTAAGGAAGACAATCACACCATTCCGGAGACCACAACGGAAGTGGTGGAACTTGCTAGCTCTCAGAGCACACCATTTGTCCCATCTCCGGAATCTTCGACATATACTCCCTCTCTTATTTCTGAGCTTCTCATTTCCGACTCTTCCCCTTCACTCACGCCGGTTGAGAGAAGTGACGTTCTTTTGGAAGAGGTCGATGATTCTATTGTTACAGACATTGTTGAACCCGTTGACTCTCTCATAATGGGGGATGAGCATCTTAGTACTATTCCGGAAACGGAATCGTCTAATGTTGAGATCCTTGTCCCAAGCCCAATTGAGTCCGAGGTTGATGATATTTGTGATGAGCCTTCTCTTGATAATTTGAATGATCATGTTGAGATGTTCTCCGATTCCGATGATGATTCTTATGGAGACATCGATTTTGTCGACGATTTACCTTCTGAGCCCGTCCATATAGAAGAAGAGAATGATTTTGAGCCAGAAGAAGAAGAGATTGAGCTTAATGATATAGAGATCGAGGATGATGCATTACGTGAAACATTGTCAAATGTTTATCTTCTCATTTCCAAGATTGAAGCCCTTAACGATAATTCAAGTTCGCATCCTATCTCCGTTAAAGATAGTGATTTCTTACCCGAGCTTGAGACTTTCCGATTTGATGAAGAGATTAGTGGCAGTCCCACTATTGATGATGTTTATCCTCCGATTCTTGAGCGATTCTACTTCGAGGTTGATGAGAGCAAAGCTTTGAACGAGATTTCCGATACTCCGGTTGATGACCCGATCATTGAGGATGCGATTGATGAACCAATACCACCGGGTATTGAGGATGTTGTTATGAATGATCCCGAGGGGGATATGGTTGTTCTAGATGGTTTTCTTGACTCTCCTCTCTCTCATGAGTCCACCATCCTTTATCCTAATGAGCTGACATGTGAAGATAAAATTTTTAAACCCGGGATATTCATTTATGAGTTTCATGCTAAAACCGTTTTTCGAGATAAGGATCCTCTCTTGGATGCCTTCATTTGTGAGCCTACACATCTTATCCCTTACCATGAGCTCCCCTCTTTCTTGGAGTTTTCTCTTATCTATCCGTCATCCCTTCGTCCGCCCGCAAAACCGCCGGATGATGGATCATTCTTTCATGTTATCCCTTATGTGCTGATGCCTGACATTTTCTTTCCCACCCAACCCGCCCAGTCTCATTCTTTCAGGAATGAGGACACCGTTTTTGACCCTGGTATCTCTACCACTTTCTTCCCCAAGGACAAATGAATTCGGGGACGAGTCAGGCTAGCGACTCGTTGAAGAAAAACAGTAGCGCTTCGTGGGAGGCACCCCATGCTTATCTCTATCTTCTTTCTATTTTCTAATAAGTGACGCGAAGGGGTCTGCCTCTTCGATTTCTCGTGTTTGGTTGTTTGTGATGTTGTGTTTAGGATGTTCCCGATATGAAGACTCTCGTGCTCGAAGTTTGTTTTTTCTCCACTCGAGTTTCATGATCGATGCTAATGGAAATCCGATATCCTAATCTTATCGACTAACGTTTATCTTCTAGCATACTTAATAAACGGCTTTTAGATTTTCGTGATACCCTTGCCTTAAACATTGAGGACAATGTTTCGTTCTAGTCTGGGGTAGGGTAATCTTCGATTTGATTTGACCGCACTTGCTTGTTTTTCTGTCGTGTTCTCTCGTAACCCCGTTTTTCCTTAGAAAATGAAAAATTGTGCAAAAATGAGAAAAAGTTAAAAATTTTTGTAAGCTTTTGTTAAGTCTTTTTGATTGAAAAGTTTTGCTAGTCTTTTAGACAAGAAGCTATAAAATGCGAATTCTAGCTCACAAGGCCAAGATTTTGCAAGTTTCCCTGAGTGATTTTAAATATGCATAACTTTATTCCATTAGACGAAGCATTAGCTAAGTTAATATATGTTTTGACACCTTGTTGACTTTCCGCTGGTGAGAGTAGGAATAGAATTCTGACTTGACCGGGCGTGTTGAGCCCTAGCTTGTTCCCTTAACCATAGGTAATCTAAAAATTATCGGCTAAGCATCCGCGGATCTCATTATTTGGGATTTTAAATTTGCGGAGATCGAGAAATGATAGAGTTACTTATGAGTTTAGATGCTAAGCGTGGAGTAGTTGGTTCTCTTTAGAGCCCATCTAAGGTACTTATGGCTTTTTGTTCCCACAAAATTGTTTCACCCCATATCTGTCTAATAAATAATTAGAGATGTTGAGTTTTTGGCGATAGTTAGTTATCTATCTTCTTAAAAGAATCTTTGTTTTAAAAATTGGGTACACATCAAGGATCCGTAATGAATAAGAAATCAGTAATAAGTGATAAAGTAATAAGTAAAGTTATGAGCTGCGGTGTCGAGATCGGACCCTTGGATCTTTAGCCGGGATTGAGTGAGGTCTTAGCCTAGCCAGCCGGGATCCTCATTTCATGAAGCCTATAGTATTGGAATTACCCCGTGAAGCTCCGTAGTTCATAGCTCATACAAGTAAAAGTTCATGCAAAAAAAAAAAAAAATGATGAATGAAATGATGAAAAAAAAATCAAAAATATAAGTGAATAAAAATTCCTTGATGTGGACCTCATTTTTGGGACAATGGTTCTTGAGAGAAGATGGATAACTAATTATCGACTTAGATTTATATCTTTATCGGAATAAAAGTTATCGAAACGAGAATTTGAAGAAAATCATTTCTCACAAAAATAAAAAAATCTAGAGGAAAATAGGAAAATGGGAGCAAAAAGTAATTACACAAGTAACTTCCATGGGTAGTGTTAGCATCTAAAATCATATTTAACAATGATTTCGATTTTACGCTTAGTTTGGGACTTGTGAAAAATCAGGGACGATGTATTCTATCCGTATGGTCACTTCACGCTGTGTTGTGTTTTCTACTCCTTGATCCTAACGTGTCGTTTGAAAAATGTTAGAGTTATTGATCGACATGAAAGTTCATCAAACCGTCATTCATAACTGGAATGTGCTTAACCGTAATATCTATACATGTGAATTAAAAGGTAAACGGGGCGTTTTTAGAATTAAGGGTTTCCTAATCTCTTTTGAGGAATCTTTGCTACTTCTTCATAGGTTTAGTAGAAAGAGATTGAAATCCTTGGTTTTAGAAGCGTGAGTTGATTGCAGTGTGTGAGGACACGACAATGGTCTCGTCTGGGGTATTTTGGTATGTGTTAAAACACATACCTTTTCATTATCAAAACTGACCCAAAACAACCAAGAAAGATCCGTTTATTGCTAATATTTGTGGTTTTCTTGAGTTTATGCTTGTGCAGGTACGGATATGTTAAAACACACAAAAAGGAACCAAATGAGACGTAAATCCGAGCACGAGAGATCAAGAGTGTTTAAGCTGAGCCGGAAGGTCGAGATTGTGCATTTATGAAGATTTTATTCTCTGGCCCTTGGATTATTTGAAGATTGGCAAAGTTAGTCCTTGATCACATTTTCAGATTTACAAGTTTGGTCCCTGGATTTTCAGCATATACACTTTGGGTCCTTATACTACTAAATGGGTTCAATATAAATCCTTAAATCCAATATATCTATCCATGGCCCAACACCGTAGCCCATATCCTTACCCGGTCCAATATCATATCACAAAACCCGGTTCCACTTATACCCGAGTCAACCAATATACCCGGTCAAACAATCTCAAAATAATATAAAATAACCCACGCGCCCAAAAGAACCCCCAAACTTTCCCAGGCACTAGAACCCTAAAATACCCTCAACCCCAATTGAGCCAATTCACTTTAATTAAGGGTACTTTAGTACTTTTCTCTGATACCCACTGACACACGGATGCCAGCTTGGCAATCCGTGTGTCACATATACCAATCCCTGGCTTCTGATTGGACGAAGGTGCGTGGAATGATTAATCCTAGGGTGGATATTGATTGGGAAATGTATTAGATGATCCAAGGGTTGAGAGAGGCTCAAAAGAAGCACAGATGGGACTTCTGGATCCTTCCATGAGCTCAAGACCTCAGCTATATAAAGACCCCTGCATTCACAGCTTAGATATGTAGTGTAGTGAGAGAAAGTAGATTAGGAGTAGAGTAGGATTAGATTAGAGTATTTCTGATTAATTACTTGTTTTCAATGTTTTAGTTTTAATACCAGTCATTATAATTTCATTTGTACTCAACCTTTATTAATACAAGCTTTCATTTTCATCAAAATTTACATCATTGTTTCATTGTCTTATTTCAGCTTATTACTGTTTTCAAACACTTATTTGAGCTTATTTTAAATCTAAGTTAGTTTGTTATTCAGATTCTACTCTCATTTTCACATAGTCAATAAAATTCAACAGTTAGAGTTTTATTTAGAAATGGTTCTGGATTGCTGATCTGCTAAGGATTTGGGTTGATTTGAATTTGAATTGGGTTGAAATCAGTTTATGATAGAGGTTACTGTTTCATTAGCAGTGTGACAGGATCATTTGTAAGTTCAGTTTTATCTCCTAGTTCTATATCAGTAGTGTAGAATTTCTCATTGTTGCTTATTGTTGTTTGTTTATGAATAGCATAGTCTAGTTTATTGATTTACAGTTTGTTAGATTAGTTGTGTTTCTGAATGAGTTTATCTGTTGTTATCTGTTCAGCAAATCTGCTCATCTGTTCATTTCTGTCATAACTGCATATGCAGCTTAATTGTAATTTGATAGTTATAGTTTAGATAATTGCTCCATTTATCTTGCACTTAATCCTTTACACTTGTTATAGTTTGATTCATGGTTTGGATCTGAATTCAGAGTTTGAATCTTTTCATTAGTTCAGTTAAGGTGTGTTTGGTATAAGGAGTATATCACAGTTTAAGGTTAGTTTTATTGTTAAGTTTAGTCAGTTAAGTTCTCTTGAGATGTATTAAGTTCATTTTAATCTCAGTTTTGCATATCTAATCACTGTAAGTCAAAATCATTTTAATCCTGCTCTAGTCATTGCATCAGTTAGGTATTGTAGATCATAAGCTGCATTTAGGTTTAGATTGTGTTAAGCTAGCTTATTTCAGTTGGACTTTAGTTTATTACATCATAATCAGTTCTTCATTTGGATTTAAAACTCAAGAAAGTCAACATTTAATATCTATCTCAATAAGTCAAAACTGCTCAAAGTCAGTTTTCTTCAAAACTTGCAGGTCTTGCACAGTGCTTGTCTTTTATAATTAGAAGCTCATATTTGGTTTATAAACTCTTTGCTAGGTGGGCTTGAGTCCCACATTTCTGGTTTTCAGCTTGAAGCTTTAGATTAGCTTGTGCAACAGCTTAAAGTAGGGGGTCAGAACCAGTTTTGCTTAAGTAGAGCAGTTAGCTTATAATCTTTGTAATCTGCTTATTAGGTGTTAGGAGTAGTTGCTAATAGTTGCTTTAGAGTAGTTTCAGTATTAATTAGCTTCTGTTATCAGTTGGTGCATTTTATAGCTTATTTGCTTATTTTCTATAGCTTATTCAAAATCAGTTTACATTGCAGCTTCAATATCTCTCACATAATCCCAAGTTTTTATATTTTTCATAGCTTTAGAATAATAAATTAGAATTTTCCTGAATTTTTCATTAATTTTAGTCACTGTTTGCTATTTTTCTCAATTTAAAACAGTTTTTAATCACTTTTAAATAGCTTTTATTGCAATTAATTAAGAGAAAGTTCCAAAAAATAATTTTTCAATTTTCCCAGTTTAAGAAAATTATAAAAAGCATAAAAAATATTTTTCCCTATTTTTCCCCTTTTATTTGGTATTTTTCACAATTTAAATTAGATTTAAATAGTTTTAAATTCATAAAAAATAGAAAAATAATCAGAAAAATACAAAAATAGTTTTGAAAATTCTCTTAGGATATTTTAGATTTTATAAAAATAGTTTCATAATTTTCCCTTTAATTTTCTTAATTTTTTAGTATTTTAATTTAGTTTTAAAAGTTAAAAATTAGTTTTTAATTCTAATAAAATCAAGAAAATTCCTAAAAAAATAGTTTTAAATCATAAATAGTTTTCAAATATCATTTTTAGAGTAAAAGTAATTTTAGGTTATTTTTAGGAGTTAGATTAGTCGTCATTGCTTTTTATTCGCGTTTCGTTTTAATCCCGTATTTGCGTTTTAGTGTAGAATTGCGTAGTTTGCCTTTATCCTTATGTTTTCCCCATAGATTTTATTTCCATATGCTTTCCTTATCCCGTAGTTTAGATATCATCATTTTATCCCCTTCTATTATTCAAATCCCGATAATTGAGACGTGAGTTGGAAATTCCATTCAACCCTCGTTCGGAACGATCTCGGTGCTCAAACCTAACACGTTTGAGTTACCCAACATACTACACAACTTCTCATCTATTATTGGTCAGTGTCCGAGCCATTTTAAGTTTCTTACGGTTAGTCATTCACAAGTGGCTAGCTTGTGTGAGTTAAACTTGACGTGTTTTGGATTCTGGATATCAGTTTGTTATAAACAACATTTTCTAATTTTGATCGACTCTCGTCTTCTGCATCTAATTCCTCTTGACGATGATATTCAACAACACTCATAACAGAATCATCAATTTTGTATTCTGCACTGGAAACTTCAGGATTTGGTTTGAATGCTTTGGTTGAAAGCTTTGGTTTGTAATCAGCAAGATTCGGTCCATATCCATTTGGATTGGGTTTTAAAGTAAACTTTTGAATTGTTGTGATTGACTCACCATGTTTATAAACAACATTTTGAAACTCTTTGAGTTTGTTTTGTAAGTCGACAATTTCTTCAAGATGGTCATCTATTCGTTTCGTTGAATGCTTTTTGTATGCAAAGAACTGTTTTTGACAATTTAACAACTCAGCTTTGGCTTTTTGATTTTCCAAAGTAAGAGCGTTAAGTTGTTTTGTATGTTCGTGTTTCAGTTGTTCTATTTGAGACAACAAAGCATTCTTTGATGCGGCTAGATCACGAATCTGTCGTTCTAAAGATTTTTCGTTTTGGTGTGATTTAGCAAAAGCGAATTCAAAACCTTTTTCACGTTTTTCTTGAGTTTTGAAAAAATTGAGTTGCCGTTTTAAGCATTCAATATCCCTGGTTAACAGTGCATTTTTACTATGCAATTGCTGATTTGATGAACGACATTTATCCATTTGGGATTGATAATCTTTAAGTAAGAGGTCAATATCTGGATTAGGCAAAAGTTCGGCGTGTTCAACGTGAGTCACAACATGATCACTATTCAGATCCTCAAGTATAACCACGGAGTCAATTTGAGTATCAAAGGTAACCATAAGGTCATCCTAATCGTCAAATGTAACTACGGGGTCAAGTTGAGAATCGTCAGACTGAGATGTGGACGACTCATGTTGAACATTCTGAGCCTCGTCGGATTCAGATGTTGGCTGAGATATTAGATCAGTGATGAAAATGGTTTGTTCGGGTACCTGAGACAAGCCATCAGTGTCATACACTGGGCCTGTGTCACTCATGTGGAGAGCTTGCATTTGTGCCATCAACATCACTGCTGCATTAGCCTGCAAGTCCTCCATATCATCATCTGAGTCTGCATCTGCATAAAGCTATGTTCTTTGGTTGTGAGGGTTCCACCAGCTTCATCCTTAAGAGCCAAAAGTAAAGCTTCCTTGTGATAAGCACTGCCTCTAGTTCTCGGCTTAGGGCATGCATTAGCCAGGTGACCCTTCTCATTACAGTTGTACCAGCGAAGACCATTCATCCCATTCTGAGCATTTCCCTGTTCAACCACTTGAGCTCTCTATTGTTGTGGAGCACCCATGTTATTCCTTCCCATAGCATTAAACCCTTTACCTCCTCCCATCTGACGACCATAACCACGATTCTGAACTTTAACACGTCCATTATTCACAACAACCTAATTCCTTGTGTTTGATGAGGAGCGAATGCGATTGTTGGATTTGTTTGTATACCGGCCGAAGGCTTTAGCAATCATAACAAATCCTTGTTGCAATGCATCAAAAGCTTCGGAGTCCTCATTAGCTTCAATGTAAAGTGCTTGATCATTGTTGTTGTTGTATGGAACCAATTGAGTTTGTTGAGATTGTTGCTGTGACGGATCATATGGTGTAATTCTTGCAGTTGGTTGAGGAGCGGGATGAGGAGCGGGTTGAGGAGGATAACTAGTTTGAGCCCACAAAGCAAGTTGTTGATTGTCCGGAAGTGATGGTGAAACAGTTTTTCCACGGATAACCCTTTCTTTGTCAACTTCTTTTTGATGTGGTTTCAAATAGTCGTACAACAATCCGTAAGTAGCATGATGAAGATTCTTCGCTTGACGGATGAAAATGACATATTTTTCCCACTCAGGACCAAGACTACTTAGGAACTTAGTGTTAACAGCAATTCTTGGCATGATGATGTTGTGTTTGTCCAAGTCATTAATGATGTCAGAGAATCGATGATGATATGACTCTAATGTCTCTCCGGGTTCAATCATGAAGTGTTTATAAGCCAAGTAAATTTGGATTCCATATCTTCTTGATTAAGTTCAGTGCCTTCCATGAGAAGATGAATATGTTCCCACATCTTTTTTGCAGTCTTTTGAGCATCAACACTTCGAAGGATTGGATTGGGTAATCCTAAAAGGATATATTGCATTGCTAGCTCATCAGCTTCGTAGTGTAGAAGTTCATCACCAGAAAGGTCAGCGACAGTTGCAATGTTTGTGAGATCATCTCTTGGTGGAATAGCATTTGGATCTCCGGGTGTAACTAGAATAGGCATCTGAAATGGACCTTCCAAGATGACCTTCTTTAAAAACTTTCCATGTGGCTTCTTTAGATCACAAAACCTAAAGAACCTAATCACCCATTGATCATAGTTTCCGGGAGTGAGCATTGGAGGTCTATCAAGTGATCCTGCCTCATGAATAGATTGTTGTCTACTTAAAGCTTCACACATCTTTGCAAACCAAGTTGGTTCCTTCATAGTATTCCTGGATGTATGTTG